>JAODKF010000138.1:4820754-4836485 GCA_026779585.1 Mormyrus proboscirostris
CCTTTACGCTCAACCCCGATTCACGGCGTGGGTCTCAAGATTTTCACGTTAAAAATGAAGCCGTTTCCAGCGTATATTCTGATGTCTCTCTCAAGGACGTACAGAAAATCAGGAACAGCAAATTCACAGTGATACAAAGTGAAACATACAGACAGACATGCAGACAGGCAGAGAACAAGAGAGAGAGAGACTGAGAGAGACGAGAGTCACGTGAAACTCCCCACCTCTGCTGTGCTCCCCATTGTCCAGGAAGTCGGCCCTCAAGTACTTGACGGCACTTTCGGCAGCCTCCTGCTCCAGCTTCCTCTTGGGGGCACGGGAATCCCAGACGCCCTCCTCGGGCGCATCGCGGCCCTCGGCCGCCAGCCGGCCGTCCCCCTCAAAGTTCCTCTTGCACATCTGGATGAGCCTGAGCAGCTCCTTCATCTTCTCGGGGTCGTTGTCGGCGCTGGTGCCCTGCGGCCCGTGGGCGCCATTGGAGCGAGCTGCCGCTGCCGCCTGCTTGCCGTCGCTGGGCTGCCCGTCGGAGCCCTCCCAGTCAGACACAGGGCTGTACTCGGGCAGGCAGCGGCCACTCTCCATCATCTCCTTGGCCTGCTTCACGGGCAGCAGGTAAAAGGACGGCCCATACAGGTAGGCCCGCAGGCAGCGCTCGCGGTTGTGCCCGCGCCAGAGCACTGGCCGCAACTTGTTCACCGCGTCCAGGTTCTGCTGGTACTCCGTCATGTAATAGAGGCGGACCTTCCCCCCACTGCAGCCACTCAGGTAATCACGGGCCTGGCGCTGCACTCCGGCAGCGAGGTCCGGGGGCGGGTTCAAGCGAACCTTCATCAGGGCGTAATGAAGGGCCGGGACAAAGGTGTCCAGCTGGGGCATGACGGGCTCCTTCTGGCCAGAGACCAGCGTGTCTTGGGCTGTGGGCCGTTTTGACTCTGGGGGAGGGATAACTGCCATGAGGACCAGCTCCCCAGCAAAGCACAGGACTGTTTACATCTCTGAACGAGAAAAGCGGACACTCACGGAACTTGGAGACCCCCCGTGGCTCTTGAAAGACGAAGAGGGCCTGCAGAGACCTCGTCCGGTCGGCTCGCCGGTCTGTGGGGGGGGGCACACAGAGCTAGGTTTGGATCAGAACCCAAAAGGGGGGCGTGTGGTGAGGTGGCCTCGCGGTGGAGGACGGCTGACCTACCGATGGAACTGACCATCTGTGCAGAAGATAGCAGGAAGAGGAAGCCCCTATCCACCAAGGGGTTGACGAGCACCTGAGGAGTGAAAGCCAACTTTAGAGGCCACAGTTCATATAGAGAGGTCAACCTTACTAGCCAATGATCATGTTTTGAATCTGTAAGTGACAGGGAAGGGGGAACTCTGCGGGGCCTATCAGCTTTCAGTGCCCCAGAAGCCCCACCCCTGTGTACACCCCTGCACGCAGCTGTTTAATTCCTGTTAGCAGAGTTTTTGTTCGAGAGTGGACGAATCACCATTCTCTCCCTTTCAAGCTTCTGGAGGAGACCTGACAAGCCCGATCCAGGTTTGCCTCTATCCACCACTTCGAACAGGCTGCAGTACATCCCGCTCTTCAACACTGAAACACGGGAGATGGCGGGCGGAGATTACCCAGATGGCTTTATTCACAAAGCAACCACAAAGACCCCCCCAAGGTGGTTCACGGCATCACCCTCACCTTCTCGCACCCCGGAGTAAGTGTCCAGTGAGAACAGAATCGCCGGAATCTTCCGCTTGACCTGGTCGAGGTCCATCACCGTGCCGATCTCGAGCTTATCCGGACTGTTCCAGCAACACCAGACACAGGGAAATACTTCAGCATGGGTGAGCAAGAGATTTATAACTTCTCAGACACACGCACTTCATGGACCAGAACCTTACTAAACAAAGCTTTTGTAGATGTATCTTGGCCTGCAACTTTGAAATTACGACACATTCCCATATTACCAGAAATCAAGGAAAGTCGTCAGTATGGGAGGAACACAGTATTGAAAACAGCCAAAACGTCTACTACTGGAGCACCAGGAGTGTTTCTCAATAGCAAGAATGCAAGGATCGTATTTGTGGTCTTGGCAAAACCCAAGAACTTCCCACCCAAGAACCAACTTGGGCCGCAATGAATCATGGGATCAGCCTCGTTTGGCAGGAATGCAACCGAAACATCCTTATTGTATGAGGTGGGTCAAGAACCGGGGATCCGGGGATTTTTACCGTCCTCGGTACTTCTGTTCTTGAGTACTGAACTTGGGAATTGAAGAAACGGGTATGGAAGAACACAAGCACGGTCAAGTACGCATGTTGAAAAACACCCTGAGTCTGGGATGATGCGTATCGGTGGGAGGGACTTACAGCTTAAATGGGAGGAAGGGGCACATGTGGGACTGGAGGCAGACGTGGTGGACGGTTTTGCCGCCGTTTAGTAGCTGACCGCTCCACACCGTGTAGCTGCACTTGCCTGCCACACACAGCAATAAATTCATGGGCACATTGTAGCAGAATACAGTAAAAGCCCAGAAAAACAAAAAAAAAATAGACATTAAATCTGTACCTTTCGGTCCGTCAGACGCGCCACTGATTGACCTGAGGAGCAAAGACAGACCATTAGACACACTGGGGTGCTGGGTAAAATCCGAGGCTTTTTAAAACAAAAACAAAGGAGACACCTGATGGGGGCCGCAGGTTTAGGGGGAGGCGTGCCCTCTTTGCCCTTGTAGAGGAAGGACACCACGGCGTACGGACACACATGCCTGGGGCGCGACTTGATTTCGTCAAAGGAGTACTCATAGAAGTATTGCTGTTGGGAAAGGACAGGGAGATGGGGGAGTGATTTCAGCATGAGCAGCTTCTACAGGAGCCGTACGAGGATAAAAGGTGGCCAGACGTACCGCCCTGCTACGTACCTGCGTCAGCTCAAACGCCCGGTACGACCGCAGGGAGGTGACCTTGGCGGCGTTCTTAGAAACATGACAGTCAAACTTGGGGGTGGGGTCCAAAACATTCTTCGATATATTCTCATATATGCTCTTCACCTTTCCCTAGAGGAAAAAACAAAACGTGCTTTAAGAAATCACTTGTTTTCCTTAAACGTTTCTAAAAGACACAGACTCAAACCCATCTCAGTTACGGCTATAAAAGTGAACAACAAACATGCACGGTGACACTGATAAGTACCTTCATAACTTTAAAAATAATAATCTCTCCAGAGGCACCGGGGTCGAAAGGGTTCATCTGCAACAAGTCTGAGTACTTGGAGAGATAAACTCCTACAAAGACAGGGACAGAGGTGCACAACACAGCAGGGTTAGGGTTACAGCCAGGACAGGTTCTGCCACAGACGCGGGCGGAATGACAGCAGCAGTGGCAGTTGTCATGGTAAAAAGAGGCTTTAGAGACAACAAATCACCAGGGTGTATTTATTCTGGGTGGGGGAGGGGGCAAGGTCCCAAAGGTGAACTCAGGCAACAACAAAAACAAAAAAACAAGCAAGAATAACAGTAAGTTAATGCAAACATATGTGCAAATGAACATCAGCTATGCTGTGTATTAACTTTGAACATGACTGAACTATAATGAAATGATAGTAAGTCAGTCTGAGGTCTTCAGCTACCAGATCCAATATAGCCAATATTTCAGCCTAGGAATATAGACTACATTTTTTTTTTTTTTTAATATCCAGGACCAAACACTAGCATTAGCATAAACATCCCATAGATGCCTATTGAATGAGCTCCCCGAGATGGACCCACAATGGGCATGGAAGGGGGAAAAGAAAACAAAAAAGTGATGCAAAGACATTGAGCAGGACTAACCCCGCAGTACAGGCCTTACACCGCTCTCCCACAGGCAGAAGAACAAGGACAGTCTTATTCATCGCCACGGCAGTCACCTTCCGCTAGCTAGTCAGCTATAATCTACAGTCATAACACGATATATGTTTAAAACAGGTTTTTAATGAATTATCAGAAACTTTTTACGCCTCGCACGGGGCCCTGCCTACATACGCTTCAGCACAACCCTAAACCAGAAACGCTGCAATAAACATATCCAAAGCAAAAATAATGGGGAGCTATGCACTGTTTTCACAAACCCGCCAGATGCTGACTAATAGTGAGGCAAGCGATTGCTCACTCACAGACTGGATTTCTTTCAAGTGGAGGTGAAGACGCAGGCCGGCACACTACACCCCCCCCCCCCCCCCCCACACGGGGTAGAGAAGCACAGCGCTACGTGCTTAAAGCATTAGCATTACCCATAGCGGGGTTCCCCAGGATGCTGATCCTGCTGTGTCCCACCGTCAGGCCCTTCTCACAGATGGAGTGCAGCTGAAAGCGGAGGAGAGAACATGGGTTGGAAAGCAGATTTAACACCTTACAACTCATCCTGCTCCGGTGTAAACCCGAGCGCACAACGGCGCTTCACACTTCCGCCGTGCTCAGATACATATTGGGTGAATGTAACGAGGCTACAGAGCCCAAAGGTTGGGCGTGAGGCAGGACGGTGTTTTTCCACACGGATGGAAACAAAGCAAGCAACACGTCTGAGGACTAATTCACCTGAACGACATGGTTTGGAAATACAGGAGGAAATCCATACACACACAAAACTGTGTAATTCATTACACCACATATACATACATGCATGTATACATATGCATACATATACGTGTATAATTTAATGACATTATATTATATATATATATATGGGCGCGTATGCAAGTATATTACACATCCGCCGATATCACCAGATATGCTATATAGGCTGCCCAGTGTGCTAACTGGGGCTTGGAAAAGAGAACAAAAGCAGGTCAACAGAAAGTCAAGATCAACTTAAAGACAAAATCCCAGGTCTGAGGCAGGCGTGATGCAAACTATCTGGTTATTTGAAAAGGTGGGAAGCATTGGATAGTAAGTTAGTGGAGTCAAAAAGTCAAGAGGTTATCTGAAGTGCACTGTGACCTTTGGAAAGTACTGGAACGGTTGGCGACGTTACTGGTGCACGAGTTTAAGCAAAGAAAATCTTACTAAGTTGTGGACTATGTGCAAAACGAATCTTGACCAATCAATGTAAAACATATGCCTGTGTCACGTGTCACTAAAAATGCATATAATCTGTAACCACTTACAACAGTGTTAAGCCACTGTATGAGAAATCTTAGCATGCATGCAAAGTGAATAAAACTAATCTAGCATTTAGAGAATTTCCTCCTGCCTGTTTAATTATTGTTTATTCTAAGCTATTGAGATCCAGTTTTTCCACCACCAGGATCCAACCACAGGTGTGAGTCGAGAACATGACCCTTGGAAATCCCACATCCTCACAGTTGTTTATACATTGGCGGTGGCACTGAGGTTAATAAGACAGCTAGGAGTCTAGCAACAACAAAAACACCTTTATCATACTGTGTCAGAGAAGGAAGAAGGTTACTCCCTAAAATGATTAGAAAAATTCAAAATGACAGCCGTGGGAAAATCTTATCGGCTTAAAGATGCCAGATGTAACAGTTCTTGTGTTATAAATATAATTATACGCTTGGAGGGATTACTTGTGTGGGTGGCTGGCTGGTTCATCCTCTGGTCAACTGAAGGACCTTGGTGGGTTAGCAAAATTGGATATCCAAAATTAAGGAATGGGTTCAAAAGGAGCATTATCTGCACTTTATCAAGGCCAGTTTCTTTAAAGAGCACACAATAAATTTAGAAAGAACAAAGGGATGACTATACAGAAAAGAAGTCATATGGAGCTTCCTACTACCACCAAGACCCGAACCATACCCCAAGTATGCAAGCCATACCAGAGCCATAACTGCGCAGACATGGCCTCGCTTACTAGCAGAACTGAAAGCATGACTAAACCAAGCTGGGCGCATCACCAACATCTGACTGATCGAAATGCACCCAGTGCTCTGCGCTTGGATTATCTGAAGGGAAATGGCATGTATTCTATATAATCATCACTAGTAGTATTGCACATCGCGATATACCGATGAATTCCTGATAACTCGGAACCTGAACGGAATAGATTCGCAATGCAAATTTACACACATGAATGCTAATTCCGTTAGCGCTTGATACCAACATAACACATTGATTCTCTCAAACGTGCCAGCGGGAATCAACACATGGAAAATCATGATGTGCACCGTGTGAAGAGTAAACAAACAACTCTTCGATTTAACGTCACTGTGGTTCTCCAAATCCAGCAACGCCATTACTGAGCTGACCCTTCTGAGGTGGAAAACCAAAGCAAGCTGGAACCAAGCTGGAACTAGTCCCTCTTCGTATTATGGCGCGGTTCCTGTATGCCAGTGGAAAAGCACCAATAGAGCATGCAAATACTTATGCCCAGAAACAGGAACTCCCTATAAGAGAGAAATTAAATGTAAGAGCTTCGCTAAAAGCCCTGAGATACTGCTCTTACATGTGTATCCTTATTATAAAGTGAATAGCCAATGTATTTAGTATTTTGGTAGGTGTCCAGAAAAATAAAAACATACTCTGGTAAAACATAGGTAATGGCATCCTTGAACTCTCTAATGTTCTGATTAGAAGGGGCTCCAGAATCAATGAAAAAGTAATAGATTTATTTCTATCAGAAAAGGGAATGTACAGACAGAACTGCTCGGTAATCAAAACCATGAAGGGAAAGAGTTTAAGGACAAAATCATGGATGAAACAAGCAGCAAGTTAATAGGATAGGGCGGATCTCCTCTCAATGGTGTGCATTCAGATTGGTTGTCTAAAGTATCGGTGCACCCTTGGCAGGGATGAGGGGCAAAGGACTTCAACTTGCCGGAATTGTATTATTATTTTAGCATGACACAGCTTCTAATCAGCTCCCAGGACACACCCGTGTGTCACTCTGATGGGTCGACCCACCTTGGCCAGATCCGGCAGAAGGTAACAATAAGATTCTGACAGCTCCTTGTCCGTTCGCCCATCCTGCTTGAGCTCTCTTCTCTTCTCAATGAACTGCAGATTGAGAAGAAAACATATTGCCACCCATAAACCTCAACATCACAACACATAAATCACGAGAGGCTCGCAAGCTGTAACTTATTTACAGAAGTGAAACAAACAACCCAGGAAGGGAGAAGGAAAGGGATACGCCACAAATATAGGGGTCCCAAAAAAAAAAAAAAAAAAAAAAAAAGATTTTATGAAAATTTTCTTACGTCCTTCTCCAGCAACTCGCTGTGAACGAGCCGGGCCTTGGTGTAAGAGAAGGTCCCAGCCGAGGTGGTGTCCCGGTAACAGGAGGAGAGAATCTTCACAAGGTCTTCAAACTCACGGGACCCGGTGGCAATGTGCTGAAACAGGGCTGCAGGATAGGAGAATGGGGTCAGTCTGCAGCACTGACACCATGCAGGAAAACAAAGCAGCACAAGGGGAGAGGGGGGGTCCAGCAGAGTCAATCACACCATAACCGTCTAAACCAGGGGGGGCCTCTCTTATCCAAGAAGAGCTGTTGGGTAAGCAGGTTTTTGCTGTAACTCTCTAATTGTATTACTAATTAGAGGGCTGACACCTGAGTTTGAACGGCAGACCTACAGGTTATCCCAAAAACCTGCATACACACCAGTTCTTCGTGGATAAGGTTTCCCTGATCTAAACATTTGTCTGCTTCATAGTTTTAATCCTACCCGTTACGATAAGGAGCTCCGTCACTGAGCGCTTTTATAAAGCCAAGCACTAACAGGCCATTAGTGCAGACGATCGATCTAACACATACTTATGGATTTTTAAGGAGACGTGGGCAGACGGCTACATGCAAAACAGTAAATAGACCAAATGCCTCCCTAAAACGCCAACAAAAAAGGCAGATTTGACTTATGGTGAAATCTTTCCTTGTGTTTTGTGGAAGTTCCGAAAATGTAAACAATGTGAAGTCAGGGAATACTGCTACTGCTGCAGTCTTGAGCAAAAAAAGTTAACGTGGCAAACATGTTAGAAGCAAGTATTTGCGCAAGTGCATTGTCTGGCATTCCAACATCAGCACTAAAGTGAAAATAATCCATCGAAAAGCATCTGAAACCTAATTGTTCTGCCTCGGGGGCAAACTTCGATGCTTTTAAAGATTAGTCACTAGACATCGCCTAAAAAATAAGTCTCTGAGCAAACATCTTTGTAAAAAATTAAATTCACCGACAAAAGTCCCTCCCTCTTCCTCAAACAGACAAAAAAAATACCGAAGGTAAACTGCATCCATGACAGGTCCTGCAGTGTCCAAAATCTTATCTTGTCCAGACAACAGGCTGCAGCATCAAAAGGACACAATGTCGATTACAGTAAACCCATGAGCCTGACAGTCAAACAAGGTACAAGGACAAAAAGCTCTCCTGTTTCTCAATGGTGCAAGCGGTTCATTAAAGAACTAAAATCAAAAGTCACACAGTTCCAAACAACTCATCCAACATGCCATTGAAAGCCAACTGCTGCTTAAAGAAAAGACAGCAAAGACACCAAATTCTCCCCAGTAACTGACAACAGCTGTCAGGCCTTCCCAACAATGGCGCCTTTATGCTTATATCTCGGAGAAGACGGCACACTGCTATGCTGATCTCTGCTATAAACTAGCTAATTTAAGCGATTTACATTGCCGAAAAATCCCCAGGTGTTCCAATCACATAATCAGTCATTTCATTTTGAAAGTCATTAAATCCACAGGGAATAAAAACATGTGTGACAAACTAGCAGCCTGGGAACTATATCATTATGGTGGATAACTTTTTCTAACTATTGATTTCATTGTTTTATTTAAGAGCTGCACCACCACACCCTAATGACTAAAATGATCGGCCGTAGGGTGCTTTTCAAGGCACACTCCACACTCATTACCAGACAGGTACCGTAGGAAACCACGGTAGGACAGTGTGACACGCCTACTCACCATACATCATCCCATTCTCAAGCATGAGGAAACACTATTGAAATAGTACCAATAACAAGACATTTGCATTCAACATATCAGGCTCAGTCCATTCAGGGCAAGAAAGGACTGCCAAACCCAGTCACGTAATGCAATCACTCCCTTGTGTGCCTTGCCTACCAACTTCTCCCGCCAGAAATCAGGATGCTATCGCCATAGCAACACATACCGTTCCAGGGCAACAAGTTACACCGGACACTCTTGTACACAGATCGACATTACCTGCACAGAGTGTGTCAAAGTACGAAAAAACACTGGCAAATTTAAAGTCAGCATCCAAACAGCAGACCACTTAAATAGTTTTTGCTTGGGAAATGGTGATAGACTTTCATAAACATGGCCCTGTAAGTATTTTGACAGTTAATCACAACATAAGCATTTACAACCATTGCCTGAAGGACCACAACATCAAAAACAGCATTTTAAAGTTTGCTACTAAAGCAAAGCATGTTCAGTCTGAGGACAATGCGATCAGCTTTAAAATCAATCATCAAGTGCTTAATTACCGGTTGTCATGAAGTACATCAGAGTTAAAATTTGTTATCGAGGATGATGGACCGCCTGGTCTGCACGTCAGAAAGCCAGGTGCTCCAGCACGTCTGAACACCACAAATCGGGACATAAGCACACATTTCTGAAAACCCGTCTTCCGAAGACAGGGACTTCCTCTAAAAGAAAACGACCATCTGTGCTTTCATCTATGCAGATAGAGAAAAAGGCCTGTCTTCTGTCACTTTAAAAATAAAGGCATCTACGGGGAAACTACAAGGGTAATTAAGGGGGCTCTGGGTACTGCTTAATGTGCTTATAAAAGAGAACATGCAACATTCAAGAGGGAGTCAGAGCACAGAGACTTAGTAACTGGCCACATTTACTGAAATATTCACTGCATTTCTGATAAATGAGTGAAATCAAGAGAGCAAAGTTATTTCCAAAGCTCGCTCCACTTCCCAGGACAGGCAAAGGGTGACCAAACGCTGCAAAGGAACGGAAAGTATTGCTGGGTACTCAGAGATGGGTGTGGCCATCCATCCAGGGTTTGAAATCTCATGACAAGGCAGCATACGGTGTATGTAAGTTAAGGGGAAACCATCAGTGCACAAGAGCTGGAGAAGGTGGCCAGGTGTGAGGGAGAAAGGGAGGGCCGTAAGAGGTAGGA
Source organism: Mormyrus proboscirostris (assembly GCA_026779585.1). Lineage (NCBI taxonomy): Eukaryota > Metazoa > Chordata > Actinopteri > Osteoglossiformes > Mormyridae > Mormyrus > Mormyrus proboscirostris. The sequence goes on from JAODKF010000138.1 coordinate 4,830,845, forward strand.
GGCGGCACCTCATGGACCACCGATAAGGTAGAGCCGGTGCCGGGATAAAAAGGTACCATCATCCTCACGTGGGGGTCTCCTCGGATCCGGCGCATCTCTCCAGCTACATAACTTACCTCTGACGTTAAAGCTAACCACTCAGGCACATCACCCCGGTGAGGCTCTAATAAAGCACCTAGTGAGGCTGCAGATGCTCCATTTTCATCCAGGCACCGCGGCTTCCCGCAAACATGCATCGGCCGAGCAATGAGAGCAGGAGAGCCCCCTTTCGGGGACACGGGCAGGCTATTAAACGAGAATGGCCGACCTTTCCTTTCTTTATTCTTCCGCGGGATTTGGAAGTGAAGTCGTGGCGCCTCGTCCGCCGGTCTGTGCTGTGCCGCTGGGGACGCGGTGTTCCTCCGCCGGCCGGTGGACTCCAGCTCCGGCGCCAGCGCTTCGCTCGCGGCTTGTTCGCCATCTTGGCTGGACGAAACCGCGACTGGCAACAAATGCCTCGGCACATCACAACTTTCGGCAGAGGCGTCCGCCCCGGCGGGCGCTTCGCCGCTTTTGCCCTCTGCTTTTTCCATTATCAACGTTCAGTGGCGGTTCTTTGGACGACGGACGAGCCGCTCGCCGAATCCGCGCTTTTTAATTTTTCTCCGCGGCCGCTGTTTATGGCTAGCCGCTGCTTTCCCGACCGTCTTCTCTCAGCCTGCCTCCGCCATTCTGCTTCTCTGACGTATTCCAGCTTCCTCCCCCTCCGACTCACACAGCCGTCCGACGGAAAGACGTTGTATTTATAATCTCCCTCTTGTGCAGCGCGGTGCCGCTGCGCCTCCCGCAGGCTGTTCGCGGTACCGCTTCAGTAGCCGTCCGCCTCCGCCTTAAACGTCGCAGCTGAGGGTTTTTAATTCTAATATTAAAATATACCTGTAATCTCGATGTAAGAGTCATTTTAATCCAGTACTATTCAGAACATTTTAGAAATCTCAGAAATCATTATGTAATGATATGTGGAGGAGTAGTAGGCTACACTGGGAGGACTACTTTTCGATTGACTAAAATGGACAAAACTAAGAAGTGTGTAACTGTCTGCAAACGAGGGACTTGATACAATGCTTCTATAAACTAGGCATTGATAATGTAGAGCCTATTAATTTAGTTTTGCATTGCATTATAATTTTCAGTCTAGGCGCTAAATATTTATGAGGATTACACCCACTTAAACAAGTATTCTGTGATATTTCAGGAAATTTAATTACTGCCAGGAATCTCTTTTCCTTAATGCCAGTAAACATGCACTCTTTGCAAATTAAAACTGGTTGAGTGATATCCTTCTCTGTTTTCTAAATTTGATTTGTGCAGTATTATAGGCGGCATATTGTGATTAGTTGTGATTAGTAAATATCTAACACATTAACTTTGCTTCACTAGTCAGCTATATAACGCATACATATATAGAATACAATGTCGTTTATTGTCATTGTGTGATTTTATTTATATATATATTAAAAATAATCACACAATGACAATAAACGATATTCTATTCTATATAAATTCTACTTTTCCACTCGTTTCCTTCACCTGGAATAGGAGGCTTTCAGAGGAAATGATCAGTATGAAGCTTTACCCCTAAATACGTTAGGGTGTCTCGTTTAAGTACCATACATCCTCACAATGAATTGACGAAGGCGGGGAGAAGAGCACCGGGGTTTGAAACAGAGATCCTTTGTCAACATGAGGTGACAGACTCTCTTGAGGAGGCTGGAAAGCCAATGCGAGGACTGTCTCCTGGGATAAGTGACTGGTGTGTGCTGCGCTTGGGCTCTATTACCTTGAGTTGCATCAGAAACGTTAGGGATGTTTTCAACATAACTGCCCCAGGTGAGCGTTTTCCAAACAGCTAAGGTTCAGCTGCCGAGGCAACTCTATCCATCCTATATTCTTATACGAGGTCGAATACAGCAGAACTGGCCTTGTTCGTGTATGCTCCTCATCCAGTACTATCTGATTGTGAATGAAGTCGTGTGCTGTATATTTGTATGGATCATGCATTTGCTTGAAATGCTGCCTTATTGTTTGAATAAAAGCTTAGTATCTCCCCATCACCTCAGGTTCGTCCTCTTCAATCACCCTCTAACAAACTTTCGCAGATGTTCCCTCTGATCAGTTCTCCTCTCTGTTCACCTTATCCAAAGCGCTCGTGTTTTTTATACACGAAACAGCTTGTCTTACAAACGACTGCTATTTTAAAACACCAGAAATTCCTGCCAAAACTCTAAAAATAATTATTCTGTTGAAGGAAAAGAAGTGTCTTTGCTTGGAAAGATCTGAGTGCTTGAATTGAAGCATTGTTTTGCTATTTTCCCACATCTGGGTTTTGTGGACATATATAAGATAAAATACTAAAACATGAAATAATTCAAAGATTAACAGTAAAATACGAACCCTACTTTTCATGCATAATAGAGAAATTGTGGAAGAGCAGCTCTTAACACCATGGTAATTTCAAGAACAATTTTCAAGTCCAATTAGGCTATCAGTACGGGGAGCCTCAGATCCAGCGTGATTTATTTAAATTAAAAAGACCATAATTGCTTTTCACCTGTGTTAGTGGGATATACATCCTACACACCATTTTAAATGCTACAATTCAAACAAAAAATACATTTACCGGGGGCAGCTTGAAGTGTTAGATGTTAGTTATACTAATCGGTAAGTTTTGTGAGTACAGATTATATATATACATGCATGCAGTATGAAGAAATAAAGAAATATTTGTATGAAGTCTTACTGTCATCACCCCGACATTAGTGTGTTGTGAGTATGATGAGAGCCTGCGAGGCTCACCCACATAAATAATGAAATAACATCTGCCGCTCCCCGTGGCGCTCATTAAAGTCGCCTCGACATCATCACGCCCCGGGGACTTGTATGTGCCGACTTCAGAAGGACAAAACACACAAACATGCTGACGAGCATAGTGAAGTGAGATACGGCAAAGGAAAGCGGAGGCGGAATGTCTGGCAGGAAAGATCCGCATGTCTTCGAATTCACAAGTTACCAAAAACTGTCATCTGACGTGATTCACTGTGTTACGCACGCTTTTCTGTTATCATCTTCTCCCATTTAAAATGATTGCAGGGATGCCAACTCTCTCGCATCTGGCGTGACACTCAGTCTTTCTGACTCACACTCACGCATGAAATCTCACGCCAAATCTATATTATTCCATTATGAACCAAAGGTCAGCTACCTCGATATGGTTGGGGTAGTACCCAAACTCTGCAGACTATTACAAGGTTAATCAAAATGCGGGTGCAGACTTGTCACGCCAACCAGCCGACTCAAGTTGGCATCCCTATGATAGGCCTATTGTAACAATAACAAAAATTTGAACCACTTAATAAACGCATTTTTATTTTGTTATAAATACAAATAACAGAAAACATCCTCCTTTCCCCTGTGAATGTCATCGCATCAATGCAAGTCCAGTTCAACATCTGATATAAATTAATATCAGCAGATGCTGCTTATTATATAAAAACATACTCCACTTTTCATAAAGTCAATAAATATTCCACAATCATGCCAGCGTCGCTTGGCATCTCTTAAAACCTGAGGACAGAAGGATCACTACTGTAACGTCTCGGAGTCGTGGACGGGGACAAACTCTCTCAAACATTATGCTAAACAGTTTTATTTGGAAGCACGGGGGTAGAACAGCTCTTAACAGCAACTTCGGCCCGATTTCTGGGCTGACGGCATGCGCCTGCTTTAGCTTAAGGGAGGTCAGATAACGTTCCCAGGTAGTGTTAAGTAGCCTACTTGGCTATTTTTATACTGTATGTGAAAAGAGGCTATGTTGTGCGTTGTAAATCATCGACCGTTTTGTCGCGCTATTTAAATTTAGGGTTAAATCAGACGCAGATCGATGCCCAGATTCTTTTTCCACTGTGGTGTTACTGTATATACTGTATAGCCCATACTGCGTGTGGGATGGCATCAGTCCTGTGGACTTACTGGGTGGGGATAATGCAGCCCACACGCATACGAACAAAAAAAGAATTGCGCTGGAAAATAGGAAAAACGGTGCGGAAAATAAAGGAAACAAGAGATAGGTACGCTCCTTACAATTAGGTTACTTACACTACTACAAGCTTTTTTTTTCCAAAATGCCATCAGCGCTTGTGAGCCCTTATAACGGAGACACCCTTTATTAAAACCATTCAGGCGTTTTAAATAATTTAGTACTACAAGATAAATTCACAGTTACAGCGTTTACATAAGAAATATTTTGGAAAGGTGAAGGAGAGTGAAACAGTGGCCTGTTTAACCCTTTAATGTCCAAAATGCGTTACTCATCTTATCAATCTTAGTTATTCATTGTCAACGATAAATAAGGCTTTAGTTGAGCTTTTGTTTACCTGATTACTTATAGCTCTAAGCAGATCAATTTGTAGCATATCTGTAACTAGACCCCTTGTTTTGTGTTGCAAATTCATTTCCGAGAATGTCATTTGAAGGTGTCTGCTATATTTAGATAATGTCTAAAAGAGTGCAAGAGTAGCTGCACAAGTGTTTGCCTGGACAAGAACGATGAAGAAGAAAATATGGACAAATCAGTGAGGATTAAGTTAAACTACCATGCACGAATCAGACAAATCTGACAGCCTGAGTTCTGGAGATGATGAAATGGTACAACCACCTACTCAGATGGTCCAGCTACCTCCTTTGTGTGGTACCAATGCAGTAGAGGCCTACAGTACATATCTGCAAAAAAAAAAAATGCATAGGAGTATGGTATGCAGACTCTCCACAACCTTCTCAGGTTAGAACTTGCCTCATCAGACATTACATGAGCATCTGCCCCGTGGCACTGGATTGCAAAACTGCTGATCAATGCAGCAACTGTGCTCCACCATGTTACACAGTCTGTGAAATGCTCATATTGTGTGTTAGAGCAGGGGAAACGTTGCTGTATTGTTGCAAGTTGCTGTGTTGTTGTTACTATAAATCTCTGGTCAGACTTGAACATTATATGTTCCATAGGTTATTGTCAACATTACTTTTATTATAGTTTTCCAATAGGATAGTGTTACTTGTAACTAATTAGTGACTCGGGTAATTCAGGCATTTAATAGTGGAGCCTAATCTGAAAGTAATGGGCCTAATGTATACGAATCAAGCTGGTTTAATTTGGTGCAGGTAGCATTACGGGGCTTCATTGGTTGGGAAACAGCATCCCCTGCACCATAGGCAATCTCTGTGCTGTGATTTGTCACATTTTCTCCCTTAACTCCCATGATCAAATAGTAAATACAGTTAAGGTGAACTGATGCTTCATCATTAACTGTACTGTTTCATTGCTTGGCTTCCAGGGGTCTATATCATGAAGCTGGTTTAACAAAGCCAGGCTTCAAAGATAAGTTCCAGCTTGACTGCAAACAAATTCTATTGGTTATGTCAGTCAGTGAATGTAAGTGTGTCTCATTCTTCCGAAGGGCCAAATGCAGTATTTCCCTTCTGTGGTCTGGTTGTAATTTTGTACACCCCTAGCGGTTTTTGATGTGTGTACTCAGTGGCGGTTCTAGACCAAAATCACCAGGGGGGCCGAGGTGGGGCCAGTGTGTTTTTAAGGGGGGCACATTTATAA
>JAODKF010000138.1:4836585-4855197 GCA_026779585.1 Mormyrus proboscirostris
AGGGGCCATAACAGGGGCCAAGAGCAATTCTACAGGGGCCCTGGCCCACCCTGGCCCCCGTCTAGAACCGCCAATGTGTGTACTGGTGACTTTCTCTCTCCAAAGGACTGCTGGTATACTCTAGCAGTTTCACACGATGAAGTTATATCTGTCATTTGTGCTTCTGGCTGTTTCCTAAGCATGTCTCATTGTGCATTCAGAAGTATACTAACAGTAAAGAGCAGCAGCATGGTTGTGCAGGGCTTTGTACTGTTGCCTCACACTTCTGGAACTAGGGTTCGAGTCTCCAACAAGGTTGCAATGTATGCACAGTTTTGATTGTTCTCCCTGTGCCATTGTTGGGTATCCCGGTTTCCCCTAAACAGTTGGACTCATATCATTCCAGTGTAACACTGGTTAGTGTATTCAATCTTTGTCCTTTCAATTTTAATATTAAACATTTATCTATATTGTTTATAAGCGAGAAATTCAAAATCTGTTCAAAATGTTATGTTTTTTTTAAGACCCAAAAACACTGCAGGTCCATCAGAGCCATGGATCCCAGCCGAGTAACAAAAATGAGTACTAAGCATCTATACTAACAATAAAGTCACATTTAATGGTCATTGCTGGCTTGACCGGCTCACTAAGATTGAGAGAAATCTTGAGGCCACCAAAGCAAAGTGCTCCCTGTTTGGAATGGCAAAGGAAATCATGAGTTGTACTGGCAAGTACTTTCTCATTGAGGAAACTTCAAGGAAGCTGAGACTCGAGATCAACATCAAGACCTAGAAGATCCAGCAACTACGAGGACAATTTTAGTTTTGAAAGGCCATTTGTCAGTAAAGAGGCAAGTACAGCATGGCTGAGTAGCTCCGGGCACAAGAAGGACTGAAAACCTGATCATCGCAGAATAAGACCAGGCACTCAACTGAACATGTTGAAGCAGCAAGTCGGCAGCAAGTGCAGAATGTGCAACGAGGCAGAGGAGACCATCAGCCATGTTGTGTCTGGTTGCGCAACAATGGCACTCACCAAGTACATGAGGTACACAAGGTAGCCGGCCATTTGCATTAGTTGATCTGTGGTGGGCTAGATGTACAAGTGCCTCAAAAAATGATACAGATGCCTGAAACTATCGTCAGCATCAGTGACACAGCCACCATGTGGGATATGGCAGTACTGCCCAAACAAACAATTTCAGAAAATCATCCTGTCATGGACCAGGGTGGACTTGGGGCGATGGCAAGGCATGATGCAGGCAGACACAGAAATGTGGACGACCCACTTGAGGCTTGCAGGGAAACAGGGGTTTAACAACAAACTGAAAACACTAGGAACACTATGGAACAAAAAGGACCATGAGGGGTCAAAACTAAAATGGGGATAAACAAGAGACTAAATACTAACAGATTAGGGCAACGAGAGAGAGAGCGGGCGGCAGATTACAAACAACAGAACATTCAACTATCATATATCCAACAATCACAATGAACCACTGGGGTAGTGAACTGAGCAAGGACTTAAATACTAAGGGGTAACAAGACTAACAAAGGGTAGGTAAGATTAATCAACAAGGGTTGGGAAAACAGGTCACAGGTGAAAATGAAAGTGAATACAAAAGTTCAAACAAGGAAACCTAATGAATGTAAGCATGTCCAATCACATCGATCCAAGTTTTATATAAAGAGCAAGTCTAACCCACTTCTTTGCTGTTATAGCAATTTGGTTCACCCGCCTCCTCCCCTCCACCACCGTCGGCTCCCTGTCCTGGTCCAGGGTTGGCTCCTTCACCTCCTGCCTGGTCGCCCAGCCAGATCTGTCGGCTTCAGAGTCGATGGAACCGACAACCAAGAGCTTCACCAAATCACTCTTCTCATACTCATTTAAAATTGTTTAATCAAATAAACCTAAATCTATTGAGGTCTCCATGGTTGAGCTAATAATTAACTCAAGGAACTAAACAGGGAAACTAAGAACTAATCAAGAAAGAGGGAAAACAGAATCTAATACTGGGAATAATGAAAACCGATAAAACACAACTAAGGCCCAAAGCAAGAAACCAAAACTGAATACAAAAATCATAGGACTAAACTAATACAAAAGAAACCCTAGGAACAAAATACAAAAAGAAGAAGTGGGATTCAAACAAGACAGGAGTTCACAGGCAACCGCATGCTCAATGAGTTGAACCATGTAACCAACAGGGAGCAGGAGAAAACAAAGACTTACAGGAGGGATGGGATGACCAGCAACACCTGCTGGCCAAACAGGGAAGGGACACAGAGTGGAACAACAGGAGCCGACCCTGACACATCCATATTTAGTGACCGACCTCAAAGAGGAGAAGCAATGCCTGCTGATTGATGTAACAATCCCAGCTGACATCCTGTTCAAACATGCTGAAAAACTGCACAAATACAAAGATCCAGAGATCAAGATTAGCAGGATGTGGGTCACAGACACCAGAGTTGTGCCAGTAGTGATTGGAGCTCCTGGCACTATCAAGAATGAATTTAACGGGAACCTTTCGAAAGTTACTTGGTCACCGCACAGCATAAGAAGTGCAGAAGATCACACTGGCGGGAGGTGCTCACATCCTCTGCAAAGTATAGCTAATTACCTCAGGTCCCTAGCTGGGACACAAACTACCCAGTGGCCACCAGCAAAAGCAGAGCGTAAGAATAATGAATCATTATAGGCTACAGACACCTGGGTGTGGATCACAAAAATGGAACAAAAGGACCACAAGGGGTCAAAAACAAAATATGTAAATAACAAAAAGGAGCGATTCATGAACAACTGTAGCAGAGTAGCAACAAACACAGGACACCAACAGCTACAAACACGCAATGACCAACTCAAGAGTAAAGCAAGGGCAGGCACTTAGATACACAGATAATCAAATTCAACAAGAAACAGGTGGGAACAGGTCACAATGACTAGGGACTAAGAACATTGAGGAACAGGTGTGGGCATCCAGGTACCGAAGGGAACCTAGACGAGAAGTGTAACTAAACATTGCTACAAACAGTGAAATACAGAAAAACATCACCACAGGATTAACCCAAGAGCCAGCAAAGTAAGACCATTAATCATGGTTGAGTTTGGCCTCAAGCCAGCCTCAAACTCACAACAAGAATGGGAACCTGGATACATAGTTACCTATTCAGCCCATTAAGCCATACAGCATCCCAGGAAACAGACCAAACACAAGCGTTTAGGGACAACAAAAAGCACTTAAGACTTAAACCAGGGGTGGGCAATCTTATCCACAAAAGGCCAGTGTGTATGCAAGTTTTTGGGATAACCTTTAGGTCAGCTGTTAATTTAAACCCAGCTGTGAGGACTCTTCAGCCAATCAGTCCTCTAATTAGTGACCTAATTAGGGAGTTGCAGCGAAAACCTGCATACACACCGGCCCTTTGTGGATAAGATTGCCCACCCCTGACTTAAACACTAGGCAAGTGATGACTAGCAACACCTGCTAGCCAGGCAGGGAAATGAAAGGGCATGATCCTGACAGGTAGACATATTTCCAGATATGTGTCTTATACATAAATATATGTACAGTAGAGTGGCCAATTTGTAATGTATTTTAATATACTGTCACGATGCACAGAACACACAGGAGGACAAGACGTCCATGGACGGGCTTTATTGTGAGATCGAGCAAACGAGATTGAATGGGGCGATCAGAAGACGTAGTCGGGGCACGGTGCAAGAGGTCGAAGAAGCCGGGGAAGTCAAGCCGCTGGGGAGCACAGGACGAAGGATGGGCGGACACAGGCGGGAGTAGAGGTAGCGGGGGCTCATGGAGTCGACACGAGGGCGGGACTAGGGCTGCAAACAGGACAAGAAGAGAACCGCTCAGTAAGTTGCATGGAATCAACAATACCTCACGCCGAGGAGAGTGAGGCGACTCCTTTTAATGCCGCTGACACAGGTGAGTCCGGTTTCGCAGATTAGGAGGTGTGGCCCGCCCGGCGGGGGCGTGGTCGGGACGTGACATATACGGTCATATATATAAGAACATAAGAAATTTACAAACATCAAGTTTGCTTGGGGAGAACTTAACTAATAGCTCAGAGTTGTTAAAATCTTATCTAGCTCTGATTTAAAGGAACCCAGGGTTTTAGCTTCTACTACACTAGCAGGAAGACTATTCCATACTCTAACTACACACTGTGTAAAGAAGTGCTTCCTCAAATTTGTTTTAAAATGTTCTCCCACTAATTTCCAATATGTCAAAAATATATATGGATATATAGTACCAGGCAAAAGTTTGGAAACACCTACCCATAGAAAGGTTTATTTGTATTATTCTCTATATTTAAAAAAAAGACATCAAAATTATAAAATAATATACAGGAAATTATACACTGATCAAAAAAGTATTAAACAAAAACAAAGAGATGGATTGATGGGGGGTCTGTGGGTTGGGACTCAGAAGATTGCCTGGGTCAGCAGAGTGACTCCACCATTGGGCCCTTGAGCCAGACCCTTAACTCTAATTGTTCCAGGGACTGGCTGACCCTACTCACTCCTCTATGCAAATTGCATGAGTATCAAACATATTAGAAATATTATATAATTGCGGTTAAATATGGTTTAACCTGTCATATTTTATCACTTTATACGTGTTACTAAGATACTAAGAGAATTTTCTTACCATTTTACATACAAGGAAAACTTTCGCATCTTACCATCCATCCATTCATCCATCCATTACCTACCGCTTGTCCGGGGTCTGGGTTGCGGGGGTAGCAGCTTCAGGAAAGATACCCAGACCTCCCTCTACCTAACTACCTCTATCAGATCCTCAGGGAGGATGCTGAGGTGTTCCCAGGCCAGCCGAGAGATATAATCCCTCCAATATGTCCTGGGTCTGCCCCGGGGCCTCCTCCCTGTAAGACATGCACGGAAAATCTCTCCAGGTAGCCGCCCAGGAGGCATCCGCACCAGATGTCCAAACCACCTCAACTGGCTCCTTTCGACATGGAGAAGCAGCGGTTCTACTCTGAGGCCCTCCCGGATATCCGAACTTCTCACCCTATCCCTAAGGGAGAGCCCAGACACCCTGCAGAGAAACCTAATTTCGGCCGCCTGTATTCTCAGTCTCATTCTTTCGGTCATTACCCACAGTTCATGACCATAGGTGAAGGTAGGGACAAAGATGGACTAATAGATCGAGAGCAGTGCCTTCTGGTTCAGTTCTTTCTTATCCATGACGAACTGGTTAAGCGCCTGCAAAACTGTAGATGACGCTCCGATTCGTCTGTCCAGCTCCCAATCTTGCCTACCCTCACTCGTGAATAAGACCCTGAGATACTTGAACTCCTCCACTTTAGCAGTATTTCTTCCCTGACCTGAAGAGAGCAATCCACCTGTTTCCGGCTGAGAACCATGGTCTCGGACCTTGGAAGTGCTAATCCTCATCCCCGCCGCTTTGCACTAGGCCGCGAATCGCTCCAGAGCACATTGGAGATCCCTAGCAGATGAAGCCAACAGGACGACATCGTCTGCAAAAAGCAGCGAGGCAATTCTGAGGCCACCAAACTGGACATCCTCAACCCCCTGGGTGTGCCTAGAAATCCAGTCCATAAATATTATAAAGAGGACCAATGACAAAGGGCAGCCCTGGCGGAGCCCAACCCGCACTGGGAACACGTCCGACTTATTACTGGCAATGCGGACCAAGCTTCTGCTCCGTTCATACAGGGACTGAATCACCCACAACAGTGGACTCCGGACTCCATACTCCCAAAGCACCCCCCACAGAGCACATCGGGGAACTCGGTCATAAGCCTGGGCTGTTGACTGACATGTCTCACGAGCTGTTGAGAAGGCATGTCAGTCACGACAGCCCCACAACATCCAGAGCCTTCAGGTACTCTGGGCAGATCTCGTCCACCCTCGGGGCTCAGGCACCACGTAGCTCTTTAACCACCTAGGCCACCTCTGCCCCAGTGATGGGGCTCTGTGCCCTCAGATGTCTCAAAGGCAGTATGCGTAGATGTATCTGAGGCAGGGTTGAGGAGGTCCTCAAAGTATTCCTTTCACCTCCAGGTGATGTCCCCAGGTGAGGTCAACAGCACCCCCTCCCCACTATAAATAGAAGGAACCAGGAGCTGCTTCCCCCTCCTGATATTCCGGATGGTTTGCCAGAACCTTTTTGAGGCCGACCGAAAGTGACTTTCCATAACCTCACTGAACTCTTCCCACGCCTGGGTTTTTGCTTCTACAACCGCACAAACCGCGTTCCGCCTGGCCTGCCGGTACCTGTCAGCTGCCTCTGGAGACCCCCGTGCTAATAATTCCCGATCACCCTGCAGCCACAACTCTGTACGGCCACTTCCACAATGGAGGTCCGGAACAGTGTCCATTCAGACTCAATGTCCCTAACCTCCCCCGGTATGCAGTTGGAATTCTACCGGAGGTACGAGTCGCTCAGGAACAGGAGCCTCTGCCAGATGTTCCCAGCAGACCCTCACTATACGCTTGGGCCTATCAGGTCTGACCGGCTTCCTCCCCCACCACCTGAGCCAACTCACCACCAGGTGGTGATCAGTTGACAGCTCTGCCCCTCTGTTTATCCGAGTGTCCAAAACAGAAGGCCGCAGATCAGATGATCCGATTATAAAATCGATCATAGACCTGTAGCCCCGGGCATGTTCGTACCATGTCCACTTATGGACATCCTTATGCTCGAACATGGTGTTTGTTATAGACAAACCATGCATTGCACAGAACACCACTCAGATCAGGGAGGCCGTTCCTCCCAATCACCGCCCTCCAGGTCACACTATCATTGCCCACGTGAGTGTTGAAGTCCCCCAGTAAAATGATGGAATCCCCTCGTGGCACACCAATCAGCACACCACTCAGGGAGTCCAAGAAGGCCGGGTACTCTGAACTGTCATTCGGTGCATAAGCGCAGATGACAGTCAGATACCAATCCCCAACCTGAAGGCACAGGAAAACGGCCCTCTCGTCCACCGGGGAAAACTCCATTGTTAATGCACCGAACTGTGGGGCCACCAGTAGCCCCACCCCAGCCCGGCGTCACTCACCTCCAGAAGAAAAGAGTGTCCAGCTCCTCTCCAGGAGATTGGTACCAGAGCCCACGCTATGCGTTGAGGTGAGCCCGACTATATCTAGTCGATATTGCTCAACCTCACGCACAAGTTTAGGCTCCTTCCCCACCAGAGAGGCGGCATTCCAGGGCCTCCCTTGGCTGCCAACCGATCCACATTGCACTGAACCCCTGACATTCCCCTTGCAGGTGGTGGGCCCACCTGGGGACAGTTCCGCGTGCCTTTTTCAGGCTATGCCCGGCTGGGCCCCATGGGCCAAGGCCCGGCCACCAGGCGCTCGCCAACAGGCCCCTACACCAGGTCTGGCTCCAGGGTGGAGCCCCGGTGACCTTAGTTCAGGCGATGGTCCCCTTGGGACCATTTTGCCTTGGGAGACTCTAGCAGGGGCTATTGCCTCCAACAACATAGCCCCCAGGGTCACTGAGGCACGAAAAACCCCTCCACCACGATAAGGTGGCAAATCCAAGGACAGGCATCTTACCTGTCCCGTCTAAACATTGACAAATCCTTTGAACACCAGTATAAGCAAATTAGGGCTCCTGCAGCGAAATAGTGTCTCCATGGTAAGAAGGACAAGTAATGTAAAAATGCTGGGGCAATGAGTTTGAATGCTGAGTGTAAGAGAAGCTCGTATAAACAAATCTGGCCACTCAGCAGTTATTTTTATAAATTTAAATGCTACTCCTGCAAGCTGTTATAATAAATTGCTCTTGAAAGATTTCTTCAGTTGCATAGTATCACGATCTTCCTAAGGACATCCCCAAAAAGTTTTTCACGGTACATCCTCTGGTTGTCCCTTGTGTGCTGTGAAAGGATTTCCTATGACTGTCCTCTGCACAACTCATGGAACATTATGAAGTAAAGAAATAGACCTACTACAAATTATATATATATCACACACACGCACTACATTGCCAAAAGTACAGGAACACCTGCCTTTACACATACATGAACTCTAATGACATCCCATTCTTAATACATAGGATTTAATATAGCGTGGGCCCGTCCTTTTGCAGCTATTACAGCTTCAACTCTTCTGGGAAGGCTGTATCGTTCTCTTGGCAACCGAGACTCAAACCCAGACCCATCCATCGAATTGCCAGGCAGAGAAGTGTGATTCATCACTCCAGAGAACACGTCTCCACTGCTCTGGAGTCCAGTGACAGTGTGCTTTACACCACTGCATCCAACGCTTTGCATTGCACTTGGTGACGTAAGGCTTGGATGCAGCTGCTCGGCCATGGAAACCCATTCCATGAAGCTCTATACGCACTGTTCTTGAGCCAATCTGAAGGCTACATGAAGTTTGGAGGGCTGTAGCTATTGACTCTGCAGACAGTTGGTGGCTTCAGCATGCGTTGATTGGAACACCTGAATTCAATGATCTGGAGGGGTGTCCTAATACTTTTGGCAATATAATGTGTGTGTATGTGTATATATATATATATATATTCTTGCAAGCTGTCATAAATTATTTTTTGAAGGATTTCTTTATTTTTCATAGTAACACGGTTATCCTATCCTCCTATGGATGTCCTAAGCTCCCTTGTTTCAATACCCCCCTCCCACCACCACCACCAGAGAAAAACACTGCACACACCTTTCACTCGCTTAATATTCATTGGGATTTGCCTCCCTCCCACTTGGATAAATTTACATCTGTGTCAAGAACCAGAACTAACGTTTTTCTCAAGAATATCTGCATAAATTATGCACGAAATTCAACTAGGAATAAGAAAGCTTCTTGTAACGCAGATATCGTTGACAAGGCGTTTTCCATTTCCTGTTGGTTGGCTTACATTGGGTATTCTTTATGTTTCGTATGGCCACCTACTGAAGCCAGTATATCTTACATTGTTGTGCGACAAATACAACACATCCTCACTAGAGGGCAGTATCAGATTTATAATTAACATAAATATCACAATGGCCTGCTAATGGTCCTGGCAGGCTGCTGATCAGTATGTGGAGGTTTCACCAAATGGAAAAATTTTAATTATTTTTATTATTTACCTTTACCAGGAAGTGGCATTGAGATTAAAATGTCTTTTACAAGAGACACCTGGCCAAGGTAGCAGCAGTACAAACTTACAATAAAAGACAACGTTAATGACCTCGGTGCTGAGGCAGTATACCGTATTGAACTAATTGCCATATTGAATTAAACATTATAGACGACATAAGCGACTGCACTAGTAACCGACTTCTGAAGTGGCACCGATTCAGCCGGTAGTGACCCTTGAAGTCATGGCCTTTGCAGTGCAGACACAGAAGAGTTACTTGATGAGGGGGGGGGCGCCAGGTTTTGAGAGGGCGCCGACTTGTGCGCAAATTTCGCTTTGCCTCGGAGGTGCTGTCATGACATTGGAGGAGGGGGCGGTGCCAAGGACGCTGTTAGCTAAGCAGGATGGGACCAAAAAAAGTGAAGTTGCGACAAGAAGACCAACATTGTAAAGCAAGGCGCAACAGTTTTTAGGGGCTCATTTTAGCGAGGAAATAAGAAGCAGAGAGGCGTACTAAAATGTTCAATAAGTCAGTCCAATTACTACTAAACCTCACGTCCACTAAAACTGCATTATAAAACACACATATCTAGAGGGGAAAATATGGTTAGGGGAATGCGAAAACTCCAAGTAACTTACGCCAAACGAAAATAATTAAAAGTGATACTAATAATTATCCATCCGCTTTTCCTGGTCAGGGTCTTTGGAGTCTATAGGTGCAAGGCAGAGAACAGCCCAGGATGTGGTACCAGCCTATCACAGGGCCTACTCATACCCCATTCACACACATACGCACACCCATGGGTAATTTGGTAATTCCAATTCCTCAGCATGTTTTTGGACTGTGAGGGAAACTAGAGTAGCCACAGGAAACCTCACAATGACACAGGGAGAACACACAAACTCCACGCACATGCAACCCTGGCGGAGACTTGAACCCGGGTCCAAGAGGTGGGTGATGATAGTGCTAACCACTGTGCTGCTCCTACCACTACTTATCTGTGTTGTGAAGAAGAAATAATAATACATTAATAAAGTACATCATAAACAACTTCTTTGGGTCTTATGAGTCTCACGAGAATTTGCCAGTAACCACTTCAAGCTGACGTGCCAAACTCACAAGTTGTCGATTGCTGAGAGTTGTGAGTACCGATAGCGAAAACGACGCTTCATGAACCATTCGCTGTATTTTCTGACCCCACTAGATGGTGCTCTTTGTTTACTTTAGGACAGTTTGAAACTTTTTGTCGAACAGAGAGAACCATCACGTGGGGTTCAGAAAATACAACAAATGGCTCATGAAGTATTGGGAGCAGTGACGGCAGAATTGATGCTTTATGAAACATTTGTATATTGCTTTGGATGGAAGTGTCTGCTGTATTTCATTGATATTTGTATTGATCCTTCAGCTTGCTTTCTGTAGGTAAGAATAAGCCGGCTGTGAAGGGCAGCCACTGGTTGCAACCCCCTGGGAACTGAGGGTTAAGGAATTTAGTTAAGGAGCTGCAACTATACCAAGGCCAGACTCAAACTAGTGACCTTCAGATCACAGGCACAGAGGCTTAGCCCAGTGAGCCACACGTTGCCTCCAATTAATGATGAGGGTAGAGACTCTCAAATTATTCAACTCAAGATGCATAAAACATGCCAGTGTATCAAAAATGAGAACAAACGGGCACATTCATGTCAAACCTATTTATCACTTATAATTCTGCATGGATTTAAAAGTGCAGACATTAAGATGGGCGTGAGATGCAAAGGATCAGCTTTTGAAAGCAGTGGAAGGGAAAGCCTGATGAGACAGTGAACTACTTCGCAGAGTTTCCCCTTACGGGAGTCATGAGGTAGGCGACAGGCAAATAATCACCGGGACTGACATTCAGAGTTCATGTCCTTTATTTGGTTATGATTCTGCTCCAATTTACAGCACCTTTCCCCATCGTCACGAACACACCATCTCTAAACAGTCATGTCTCCTTCAGACAGTAGTGCTTTCATACAAGTCTCTCTTTCCATATAATTAAAACATATACATACATTTAGCATTATTTATGGGAAACCTATCAATTTTGATACTTCCCCATTTATCATATAATCCTCTTACGTGATGTCCTGTGCCATCATACCACATTCTGGCTTAACCAAAACAAAGAGGGGAAAAAGATGGAGTCTATTTTTGGGAAGGGACACTATAAATAAAAGGCAAAAGATCAATTTTATACATTTCTTTAAAAAAAAAAAAATACAATAAAAAGGCATACATTTTGAATAAATTCGCAGGGTGCTTTACACAGTCAATGACTTTAAACAATATTAAGAACAAACCAGTAAACACTTTTTTTTTTTTCTTTCATTCCTTTTTTCGGCAGTGGTTGAGCAGTCCCTGTAGCTTTGGCTAACACTTTAGCGCACAGAACATGGGAACACCAGGCCTGCTGTTTATTTACATGGTAACAATACTTTCATTTTCCTTCAGACAGCTATGCGAGTTCAGCTGCTGGAGACCCTCCGCCGCTTCACTCCAGAAACAGGACGGTGTAGGACGATGGGACGCGGCGAGAGCATTATGCTCCATGCCGACATTAGTGTAGCTTTCCTCGTGATGCCCAAAGACCTTCGAAAACTTAGCAGATTCCCTGGTGGTCTCCTTGCCTCCACCCAAGTCAGTCACAACAGCTTCACCTTTGGCTTACTCTAGACTGTCTTCAACATTCTGCTGGTCATTTTATCGGCATTCTGGCTGCAAACATGTTCTACTTCCCGCATAAATATATACATATTCAAATGCATCTGCATCTTCATCCCCCTGAAAGGCCACAGTAGTATTGCAGAGAGGAAAAGGAGAGATGCAAGTGACCTTGGATTGTTCAGACACCCCCCACTCCCCAGAAAACAAAAGAACACCTGTCCAGTGGGCACCCTGTGATAGTGATTGCGGTACAATGGTCCATCAGACTCTCCTGAAGACCCTACTTACAGGGTCCTTTCCTCTCCAAGGGGCACAGGCCAAGACCGAGGCATAGCTACCATACACACACTATACACCCTCACTTTCAAGGAGAAAATAAAAGTAAGAATATTGGCAATAAGAAGTGCTTCTCATAGTCTGCAGTCCCATCTGGTCCAGGGAAGGATCTCCGTAATTCAATACTGCACAGGTTAGATTTGCTAATGGACACTGAAGTGTCACTGGGGTCAGAGGTCACACCTCCAGGGGCCTGCCGGCCAAGTCCGAGTGTTCCATGTGCAGGCACTCAGCACTGGCCTCGCTGGTGTCCATGCTGCAGTCCGAGACATCGCTATCGCTACGGTCCATGTGCTCCGAGCTAGAGGCAGCCTGTTCTGAAAGCGGATTCCCTGGGTAACTGGCCCCGCAGCTGGCTGCCACTGCCTCCTTGGCCTGTCGGATGCAGTTGAGCCACTGCTGCTTGTTGAAGGAGTCGCTGGCTTGGAAGGAGTATGACTGGAGCTGCCCTCGGCTGCGGAACGTCACTCGGAAGAAGTTCTTGGCTGGAAAGGACAGAGGACCACGTCAGCACTACGTAGGGACTGTCCGCTAATTGGATATCTTTGGGAAAAGGGAATTTCCATAACTCAACGCGAGACCTAAACAAATTCACACCTGCCATCATCCATAATCTCTCAAGTATGGATACAGAGAGGACCTGAGAGATTAGTTTACCATCACTATGTAAAGAAGCCCTGATTGAATTTACTCATGGATGTGGACCAAGGGCAAGTGACCAGTGGCACTTTTAGATCTTTCAGGGTTAACTTAAAAACCCAAGGGCCAGCACTTAAGGGGCCGAAGACTTCCTGCAATCCCTACTGAATTCTGCAATATGATTGGCACATAGAATAGTACACGAAGTCTCTGTCTCAAGGTCATGCAAGTGCCGTTTCATTTTGGCACTTCGACAAATTGTACTGACATCTCACTGTGTAGTGACATGCATGTCAAGCAGTACTGAAGAGATTTACTGCACTTGTGCTATTAGTTTGTGTGCTTGTATTAATGGATTTTGGATTAACACTCTTACTGCTAGGGCTTCCATCCCCACCTTGCATGTTATTTCAGGGCAAATACGGCATTACTTTAATGAAAACCCTTTCCATGTATACACAAACATAAATCCTTCACAGGAATCATCACGCAGTCATGTTTGTGCCCACTCACTCCTCTCGTTGTTGCTGAAGGCTCCACGGATGGAGCCCCCAAGGCGGATCTCGCCATCCTGGAGGTCCTCCCACTCCAGGTCACGCACTGGGATTGGCTGCCGGTATAGCTGGTAGCAGAGCTGCTCGTTGAGTGTGACAGTGCGCGTGATCACCAGGACGTCCTGGAACAGGAACACGTGCAGCTTCTGTGGGATGGCACCAGGAAGAGGCGAGGTTAAAAATGAGACTGGAAGCTGGAGTCCTACAGCTGGATAAAATCCCTTCATAGCGCTGGTCCAATTATTACACTTGGTAGCTTAACTGACACACTGTTAAACTGATACAACTTAGGTTTTAACCCATATGACAATTGTACTTAAGTAATGCAGGTTAAGTACTTGGCACGACAGATCACAACCCAGGCTTTAAAGTGTCCATTTAACAGCCATGCTACCTGCCTGCCATGACGTTAAAATAAAAGTCTGGCAGCGAATTGACACAGAGGAAACAATAACAGAAAATGAGATCTGTCTCTCTGCGCAATTCATAATGTAAATGTTTCTGTTGAACTTGAGAGTTGTTTAAGTTATTTTAGTCCCAGATATAGATTTGAGGATTAATATACATAGGACCATATGACGTAAACAGAATAACTTCTAATAAAGAGTGAGGTTTGGCTGGGCCAGGAGAGGACGACTTTTTTTTTTTTGAGTGTCGTGTTAATGCTACAGAAGGACACCCACAGCTTTGAGTTGGAAAGGGCCAATGAGAAGCTTCTGGGCAAACAGGAAACCCTGACAGGGCAGGTATTTTTCTGGAGTGCACTGTAATCTCTGAACATGTGTGGGCAAATTTTGGAGTGTGTGGTCGGGGTGGGGGTGGGGGAGGGTGGGATCTCAAGGACAGGCAGAGGATTTGGTGTAGCTACAAAGTAGCCGGATCAAAGGGAGCCCATCTTCTTTTCCTTTAATCTTCAGCTCCCAGTGGTGGAGAAGATTCTTCAAGCATCAAAGACAATATACACACCAATGGCCAATGGGGGGGTATGGGGGTGGTGATGGTAGTGATGTCAGTAAAGCGTTGTGTCGCTTTGAAAATTTCCTGTAAATTATCGTTCTGATGTATGAAACAGTAACATGAACCATTTCCAGTGGTCACTCTGCCATGATGTGTAATTAGAGACCTTTCGCCTTCTGTCAAGCGAGTTCCCGTAATTAAAGACATGCGTTGACAGGGCAGTGCCCCCGCATTGCGTAACTCCGTAAGTTGAGCCACGGAGACCTGCCAGTTCCACTGAGTGAAGCTGAAGACCGATTCAGAGCACGACTCTTCGTCATGCGAGTAAACAAGGATTCCCAAACACATGAACATATAAGAACTAATGAACTTCCTCATACACCTAGGCAGTTACACAAGCTCTTGATTCCTGCGACCTCGAGGATACCGCCGTAACAGTGTTTCCGAATCCGCTCCTCAAGAGACCCACAAATGGTTTGTTTTTGCTCCATCCCAGTTCCTTGCCAGGCAGTCCATATTTTTGCTCCCTTTCAGCTCTGTACAAGAGCAAAAACATGGACTGTGGGTCCCTGAGGACTGGACTGGGAAATACTGCACTATAACATCAGGCTCATTAGGGCATGGCTTTGCATGACACTGACCTAGAAAAGCAGTAATCAGAATCTTATTTATAGGAAGATTGCTTTAAAAGAAACTTGGCAGATGTCACCGGTACTATCTGACTTTACGTGGAAAGGGAAATGTGCCAAGAACCTCAAAAGTGCTATTTTCATAGGTGACTAAAGTTGAACTACCCCTTTCATGTAGCTCAAACTTCCAAGACACTGAGATTTTACAGTTCTCCTTTCAAACAAACCAAAATGAATCCGTGGGGGGTGGGGGGGGGAGTTGGAATGGTGTATATGTGTATGGCACGGGTCATAGTGTGGAGCTCCCCACCAAAAACTTTTCGTAGGGGAGGGGTGAAACCCAGGAAGATGCATCGTAATCCACCCTGTTCAAAACAGGCAATGGGAGGCACACACCACAAGTATGTAAAGAACAGTAAATCTGAAGGGCCAGAGTCCATTTCAGAATAAGAGAAGCAAAATGAGAAATGCCGGATTTTTCTGTCATGACTGAGGGATGATGTCGGGTTTTTGGCTTTCGCCTGGTGCACATAGGGCGGTCTGCATGCTGGGAGTAAGTGGTAAACGTCACCACCAAGGACCGCAGCGGCGGGTGACAGGCTAACTCAAGGTGCGCAACATGCTTTTCCCCTTTACAGCAATCACAGTGTAAACGCCAGATTAACTGTGCATACTACCCTACAGTACATATCAGTACATGTCTTTTCCATTAGCTTCAGGGAACAGGAAAGCACAATGTTGTTTTTAACAGACACTCACCGCCCCCCGGTTGTTCTTCAGCTCTCCGTGGCAACTGAGCACCCGGGACTCGTTGATCAGCACATGCCGCTGGCTGTCCTCCAGGTACACCAGGCGCTCCTTGTAGTAGCGGCACTCTGACTCGCCAGTCTGCGCGTTGATCTCGGCCACGATTCCTTGGATCATGTTAATCTGAGAGGAAAGGATGCAAGATTCAGCATGACGTTTGGAAAAAGAGGTGCTCCCTTCACACCAGAATGGTTGCTTCGATTTCTATTACACTGGTGTTTCCTGGCGTTTGTGGTGATGTAGGCTCCTTCCGTGTAGAAACCTCAAACTACCATAATCAGACTGACTCCAAAGAGATATCAGTCCTGGAAGCTGATGCGAGGGCAGGGCTATGGGGCTGTCCCAAACGTGGCCATTTCATCCCAACCACACTTGGACGTAGCCTGTAGAACCTCCCTCAGAGGCCTCTGCTCACAGATAAATGCTACCGCTGCTGCTGACAAAATGCCAGCATGGCTCCATGCCCCTGAATTTTTACATCCATTTTTAACAGACGGAAGATTCAAATCGAGCAGCTCACACAAGCTAGAGGTCTGAGGACCGAACTGCTAACCCTGCCTACGTCTCTGGCTTTCCCTGGGGCACTTACCGCTTCATCCAGGAGCTGGTGGTCGGGGTGATCGTTGGGTGTATGCTTGACTATCTCCCGCAGTAGCAATGGGTACTTGACCAGCCTGCTGCGCGGGATGTCCAGGAAGTTCCAGAGGTCCAGCTTGCGGCTGAAGGGCGACTCCAGGCAGCGCTGCAGGAAGTCGTGGACCCGGCGGTCTTGCTTCTTGTGGTCCAGCAGTGCCTTGGCAGCCACCTGATTGCTGCAGTAGCTGTTGTATGAATCCAGGCAGGGCAGCTGGGATGAAGGGAGGAAAAGAAGAGAGGTGCCATTGTGAGCAGCGATTTCAAGAATGGGGCTCGGGGCGATTTATCTTAACAAGACCAACAAGTCCGAGACCAAACTTCATCACTCAAAACTCCTGCCTGAGTCTATTTGACAGCTGCTTACTGGGAACCTCAGGGGTAGGTTAAACTTTTTGAGCCTTGGGGGAAAGCAGATAGATAGACAGCTTTAGATCAAAACCGGGGCGACAGCTGCTTTCTTTTGTGCCACTTCAGGTTATTGTACTTGGTTTATAAAGGCTGACACAGAAAGTACCCTCTACATTGTGGCCGCCTCTGCCTTGGCGACAGGCAGCATCAACCACATAAGAATCTACAGTGCTATGGGTGGGGAGAAGGGGTGGTCAGCAAATGGGCAAAAGTTGGGGGCGTCGGCTCCGAGTCAGCATGTGAAAGACATCAGTGGAACTAGACGCGTCTAGACACTGCAGTGGGGCAGTACGATGGGGAAAGAAGTTGGTGTGACCGTCCCACTGTTCAAACATCTGCTTTTAAGAAGCTCAAATCATGGGAGAAGGACAGGTTTCATCTGCCTTAAGGCACCCACATATAATTCTAATTATCATCTATACTGGACCTATTAATAATAGAGAAGACCATCAGTCCTTGCCTTTAAGGTCCACAGCAGGCAGATCATGAATTTATTACTCAGAGAGAACAGAAGCAATTGGGGGGGGGGGGGGATCTCAAAAGAACATTTTCATCATCCATCTTCCCTATGCATTGTGGATTCAAAGGCAGATAGAAGACCAAATGTTCCACATAACTGTCTCCTTTGCCATCCTAAGTGCTTGTGTTTTGCACTGATAATACAGAATCTGTGGATGCTTGTTTATTCCTAGATATGATTTTCAGGATTTCCAGGTTCCTACATAGTACTCTGCTTTAAACTTGATTGTGGACTTACTAAGAACATAGCTCCTGTTTACACCTATGCAACCCCAGCTAATCCTATCCTAGGTACAGCTTTCCCAGGGACCCGTACCACAAAGCAGAATTTCTTGTTTAAGAAATCAGGCTTTGTGATACACGCCCCAGGTCAGCTACCCTGCTCTTTGATTCGCCAATTGATGGATGAATCATGGATGTCCCTGGGGAACCAGGTTTCAGAATTGTTCTGGGGAACTGGGATCATTTCACAGCTTTCAAGAAAATGAATTATCTCCAGCGACTTCTGATTTGTTCTGGGCTCCGCTTGCAAACTGCATCCTTCAGGTTCCATCTGCTTCCTCCACATGTTTCTCCAGAACATTTTTCAAAAAAAAAAGTCATTACTGGACTTCACTGATCTCTGCTAAAAATGTCCCACTGCTGATTAAAGTGATCCCAACCCCATCATAAATATTAATAATGAGACAATCCATGAAGTTCCCTCCGCACCTAATGAATAACACCTTTGATTACAAGGATTCCAAGGATGAACAGAAAACCCAGCAAATGAAGATGATCTTTTTCTCCAATAATAAAAAGTTTACCCTTTCTGTATGAAAATGCAAGACTATTTCTTCTTACTAATTCAAATTGCAACAGTGTTAATTAATTCCCCCCCCCCATTAACAAAGGTTATTGTGAGAAATAAAGGATAGGCTTTTTAAGACTTCTTACTACCTGAGCTGAAGCGTGCTGCTGGCCAAGCAGACTGTTTATATGCTCGCTGCCAACCAAAACATTCGAAAACAGAAAAAGCCTTCAGTGCTAAACACGCTTCTTGACTTTACTCCCATAATGCTTTTATAGGATTCTGGCATTAATCACTCACAAGAAGCCTAAAATAAACAAAACAAGGCAAAAAGGGGAAGCCTTTTCCTTCAGCACATCCGAAGGAGCAGGAGGCTGGGCAGGAGGACTGGCAGGGCTTAGCGCGTCACCTCCCACGCGCCTCGGACACCCCGATAACAGACGGAGTGCTGGTACACGCCAGTGAAAATGAGGCCCCTGATCCACACAAGACATTCGAACTGCCTGTCAGGACTGATTAGCAAGTTGGATGCCCCCCACCCCCCCCCCCCCACCCCACTCTGGTGGCAA
>JAODKF010000138.1:4858702-4871208 GCA_026779585.1 Mormyrus proboscirostris
GGGGGTAGAGTGTTTCAGTGTCAGGGAGCACAGCTGGGGAGGGGGCACATCTGCATGGAGGAGGAGCGGGTGGTTTGAAAAGGAAGACCGCGTCAGACTGCACAAATACATCTGGAACCAGACAGGACAAGCCAATGGGAAGAAAGCAGAGAGACCACATTCTACAAATTTGCCAGTCTGTTAGCCAGCAATGACCACAGACAATAAAAAAAAAAACCTAATAGGCGGAAGGGTGACAAAGGACAGATGAAACATCAGCATGCACTGGGAGAAAGAGGGATTAGACGTGGAGACACAGACCTTTAGTCATGGACTAATCAGAGCGGTGACTGCAAATTATGTGCATCTACCAAGGTCTGGTCTCCTCAAAGGGATGGTGCTCCAGTCTGACTCACCGACATCAAACAGTTTCTCACTACCATGGTGCGCTGTGCAAATTCTCACAATACGCCACGGCAGCAGCTGAGTGCTGACTCAAGTTGGCTATAGGTTCTCTTCGCGGTCACACAGCTAAATTTACTACCTAGACGGTGACGAGTTTTCATTCCCTTAACATGGCCTACGGTAACCTGCTTAACTGCCTAACAAATTGCACAGATGTATAAGGGCATTTAAACCACGATTACAACGAGCTGAATGTGTGTCAGGCAGATTTCATAACGTGGTATGCCGTCACCATGTTAACGCATATCTGGCCAGTCTTTTTCCATTTTAGATTTGGACCCCACACAACAGCCACGCAATCGCCATGTACAACCAGGAATCAAGTACGCTGCATCAAGCCAATTCATCAACCGTAAACCATTGGACCACCCCTCTGATAATCAAAAATCAGCCATGCTTGTAATTCAGTATGTCGGATATTAGTAGTGCTTATTCTTCAGAAGATACTAAATGTTGATGGCTTTTCTATAATACAGTGGTAAGGGCTGCACAATATCACCTCACGATTATATGGTGCATGCGCAATAATCACCTGGGCTTCAGATAAACATTTGTTTTTCAGTACAGTACAAATAATTACTTTTGCCCACAGTTTCGTAAGCAGATCTGTAGTGTGCCCAAAATATTAATAAGGCGCATTGTGACACATAAAATTAGTAATCTGTATAAATTTGGAGTATCTTTATGTTTAATAAACTTATCAGACTTTAATTTGCAAAAAGTCCCGCCACACCACCATCTTTTTACCTTGTTTAATCACAATATCTCCCCTTTTAAAACATGTTGCAGCAGCTGAGCTGTCCCTTTCTTCACCTCCACTTCAGCTCACTTTACTGCATGCATGACCTACCAAAACAGTAGCGTGTGGCGTGCTCCGTTAACCAAGCTTAATAAACATAGGGGTACGCCGAATTTATACAGATCACTAACTTTTGGGCGTCATAATAGGCCTCTCATTAATATTTTAAGCACACTGATATTCTGCTTACCAAATTGTGGGCGTAAGTAAACCTCCGTACAGACCGAAAAGCCAGTGTTCAGACAATACGTCTTACCCGTCATCTAAAGCCCTGGTGATTATGGTGAATTCGACATACAATCGTGATTACATTGCAATGTGATATCATGCAGCCCTAACAGTGGCCTTCTGCATTTAGGAAAAAAAAAAATACAAGTACCTGGATGGTCTGTCCAATCCGCTTCAGTGGAGCCGACTTAACCGGGGGGATGAGGTTGGCCAGTGATGTGACCCGTGACAGGGGTTTGGTCCGCTTGTTACTGGGCTCCTGAAGCAGACAGAAGGGCAAAAGGAGTTTTCGACCAAACGGTATTTATGAGCAATGCCTTAAATAATCACAACGATGCTACTACAGTACAGTTCTAGCTAGCATGTCATTTATACCCTGACAGCAAGCCAGCAGTGCTTCACAGCAGAAAAACTTACAGGAGGTCCAATGGGTCTTCTACCATCCCAGAGCAGAAAAGGACAAGTACCCCCCCCCCCGTACTAAACAATGAGGTCAAGAACCGTTGTTCCAGCTCAAAGCATGCATGAGTGACAAGGTCTGTGTGCAGGTTCTGCTAAGCTAATGGCTAACTAAACATGGCATCAATGACTGCAGTTCATCCCAACTCACAAAATCTATAGTACTAGCCTTAAAGACGACTGTTGTATTGAGGAAAGGAGATGTTCAGAATTTCAGGACCTTTATCCTCTACTCACTCGGTTCATGAAAAATCCGGCCACTGACATCCTGAGAGACGCGCACCAAACACAAAATCCCGCAGTTGCTGCATCTGGTATGTTCCATCCGCCCATCTTCAAACTGCTTATCCTGGTCAGTCACACGCTACACTAGGGAAAATTTAGAGATGCCTGTCTACCTCTCTTTAGACTACAGAAGAAAACTTGCACTCCACGAGGGGAACGCGTAAAACACCAAACACACGGCGCACTGCATTTGAACTCCCAGTGCAAACGTGTGAGGTAACAGTCCACATGGTCACCGTGCCGCCCATCTGGAATATTAAATGATCAAAATGGGTCACAGCTTTAAGAATAGTCTAAAAGGAAAGAACGGAAAACGAATGCGCTAAATACGACCGTTGCTAATTATGGCAGCTCCCCGCCGCATCTTGGTATCACGCAGTAAACACAGAGATGAAGTGCCTGTCGGCAATTGCACATTTAGCACAAAACTTCTATAAACACTACAACTGATAGCAAATTAAACTGCACGCAGCAGTGAAAACAAAACCATACCGTTTTCCTTATTTCCTCCATTATTTAAGTTGCAGAACCGGACACCAGGCCCAGTCATATTATTAATATTAGTGCTCGTGTACTGCCACAGAAATCCCATATTTAAATCATAGATATAGCCCTAGAGAAAACAGAACCCAACAGTAACCGAAATAAACGTACCAGTTAGTTACATCATCAACGTAATGGAATCATGCGACATCATGGATACAAGCAAACGATTTTCCACTCATCTAACAAGATATAACCAGTGAGTCTTGCGCCTCACACATCCTGCTGATGCTGTTGTGTCCTTTATATAAATGGAGCAATCCTAAAATAAGAGTGATCCTTGAACCGGCTTGTGTTTCCACTCCATGACATTACAAATGCAGGCCTATTCAGACTGAGACAGCAGTCAAATCAGTTTCTGGTAGGCAAGGGAATGAGCTGAGAGCTTTTCCTACAGATGCCTCAGTCTTAAATGTCGAAAACCATGACTAGTACCCCCCCTCCCCACCCCCACCACACCTCACATACACCCTGGCTCCAACCCTAAATCTCTCCATAAAATGACAAGGGGTAAGAATGCCCAGCTATCACGCTGAAAAGCCTATTAGCGGCGATATCTGCTTAAACGTTCTAAACAATGTAAGATGATAAGCCATGATGGCGTGAAGGTTAAACCTGATGAGTCCCTGATGGATTGGCATTTGTGGAACTACCTATGAATGACAGAAGATACTCATTTAATCAGCGTAAGGACTTTTGCTGGGTGGCTATGGCGGTAATTAATCCATCATGCAAATTTTATGTTTAATGAGTGTCAGGAGATATGGAACCATGCAGACATTTAGTGGGAGCGAGCGTAAGGGAGCCGTGTGCCTGAGCGGATGGTCTGGGGGCTAAAATAATCCAGAGGGATGCCGGCTGGGTGAAAACTCGTGCAGCACTGATGGACTGTAGCAGTGAAGTATTCCATATTAAAATAATTAAGGCAAACCAAAAAGTATTTACTTGTTTGACTCTTAAGACCAGGTTTGTACAAATGGGTCGATGACCCTGGCTAATGCTAGGATCATCAGAGGTCATAGCCAGGGAATGATTTAGCCTACAGGCCTGTTTTTTTAAAAAGAGCAGGACGCATTGTTCTTTGTGAGTAGATTCACTGTGAGAATCGCTCTGCTTCACGGAGTACATTTTTTTGATGCCTGTATCCAACTTGTTGATCACACTGGCCTTTGTGGTGCTGACAGATTTAAGATTCGTTAACGTTTCTGTTAGCAGTACAGACACCTGAGCGGTTTCCTGAATCGAGCAGACACCCCGACAGATGTCCGACTGATCTTCAGAGGAAATCGACACCGAAAGACACAAACAGCTGGTTGCCGCTTCCCCTAGCTGACGAGACGGTGACTTCGGTTTTCAATTTTAAAACCAAAAATTACTCTTTGCGGTGAACTTGTTCACACATGAACATGCAACGTCCTTCCTGACACCTTGCTGTGATATAAAAGGTGAAGGAGAACTTCAAAGGCATTCAAATGGAGACTGCATTGGTTTAAATGTACACACACACACACAAGACTCCATTTACCAAGGAACATACAACATGCAAGGAAACAGAGTCCTCTAACATGGAAAGGCATAGAAAGCAATATAAAGAATGAGAATAAGGAACGGCTGATATTTTCTGAAACCAGTCAATGTAGTACAGATTTTCACTTTTTTGGATACACAAATACTTGACACATTGTGTGTTTGTCTAGCTTTAGTCCTACGTTTCCTTCCTTTTCTCCCATGTCTAATAAACAAGGATTTAAATGAAGGTGTTTTTTGGGGGGGGTGCCTTGTGTTATTCTTACACCCAGTTGCCGGGAGACGGAGCAGACGCAGAGGTCTAACCGAAAACACGTCCGTGCCATAGACTGAAAGGTGGTTCACATCCATCACCATTGCATCACTTTGAAGTCTTGCTTTTCTTCTCATTATAAGTAGGGTTATGTTCAGCAGCAATTTTAAGATCATTTTAACACTGCGTGGAATGTAAAACAGAAAGCCCTGTTTGAGAAGTGGGAAAAAAAAAGTGTCTTGCTATTTTACATACCCCAGAAAGAGATGATCCTTTCACCTTCAACATTGACAAACCGAAACAGATAGACAGACGGACTGATAGATGGACGGATAGATGCAGAGGGGAATTTTACTTTCTTGCAACAAAGGAAATAAAGTACAAATATACAGACAGTACAAAGAAGACAACACATGTAGCAGGAAACCAGACAATTAAAAGGACAAGGATGTGTCTTGGAGTGTGGTTTTTAAAAGACAGCAACTGATCCAATGAAAGAGATGAGCTCAAGACAGAAAATGCATCTAGTGCTCAAGGCCGGATTGGCGATGAACCACAACGCCCCTACAGCAGACTTTAATACTTTATTTTTAGAAGCCTTAAATCTACATTCTGACCCTTATTCGTTGTTGACATTCGGAATTTAAAGTGCCAGTATTTTTCTTGCGTCTGGCCTGTGATTTCCGAAGACTTTCAAGTTGCCTAGGATACCAACACGGGTCAAATAAATATTAATATTATCTGACTAAACAAAGCACAGGAACGTATCAGTTTGTGACTGGCCAACTTGGCCACACCAAGGCAGAGACACAGCATTTTTCTAACTCAAAGGCATGAGATGCCCACAGACAAAACGTCTGACTGTTTCCCTGATGTGCCTTTGGATACAGATCAAAGCCTGTTAAGGTTTCGGCTGAGATTGTCACATTAACGCCACGCATTTAGACAGCCTTGTTTTTTGGAATGTTAGCTAGTACATTCCAAGTGTGTGTCACTCCCATCTTCAAGATACCGATGTTGGATAATGAGCCGGGGCTTTCTCTGTGTGCCCAGCCGACTGCCTGGGACTTCCAGCGCGGAGCAGTCTGTCTCCCCACATTAACGGCCAAAGTGTGCCCACGTGCGTTCCCAAACTCCCCCCGCCACATAGGAGGCTTTCAGGTAGTCTCAGATCTCAGTGTGAGTGACACAGAAAGCCCACCACTGCCCCCTGCAGATATTTTACCCACCGGTGAGATCTTAAAGGAGAGAAGACATGTGAGGGCTCCAACATCTGCTGGAGGGGGTGGGGGCTGAAACATTAAACTTAGAGAGAAGAAGCCCAGGATTTAACTGAAGATAATATAAAAAGGGCTGATATTCAGGAAAAGCACTTCCCTGGACATCTTAAAGGATATAATGCAAACATAATGATCAGCATCATCATAATTAGGCCAGCCTGGAACGTAAACAACTGAAGCCAGCACTGAAGTTAACTACTTAAAGGCACAGCTCCCACTACGTAACCTATCAGAGTCCTTCACAATCTGGCAACCCACATCTCCTGCTTTGGGACTCTGTAGTGAACTTGCCACATGGGCAGACAGGCAATCTGCCATGAGACCTGGTTCTGGGTTAAGGACTCCCAGGGCTTCATGCTCCCAATTAAGTTGCATGCATGGTGCAGCCGTAAAAGCTAGTGTCTTGTACTGCTCCCAATGAGCCCCACATTTCAAATTTGCTTTCAAGTGTGTTTCCCTGGGCAATGCACTCTAAAGCAACATACATGTACCCTGGCAGAGTGTAACGAAAACCTATTGAGTGATAATCAAACGCTTTGCAAGATGCCTCTTGGCTTTTCTTCTTTTGAGAATCAGCCATATCACCTTCCCATTATCTGCTCGCTTTTGTGATCCTGATCTGTCCTGGAGTCCAGTAACATAAACCAGGTTTCCTCAGAGCCCCCAATATACAGCTGTCAGATAGCAACACTGCCTTGTTGTCCAGGTGATCTCATCCTGACTGTAACTCTCCTGACAAATTACAAATGTAGTCAGACTTGCCATTGTTTGAACTAGTTTATTAAAGCGATAGTTTATCCACCTTGAGCTAATCCCTCGAACGATACTTGTACTGGGCACCTCTGGAAAGTCCAGGCATCATCGGCGTCAAAATCCTAATAATATAAATGCGATAACTGAACTAACACGTTTCAACAAAGCTAGAAAGTCCTTACACCGTTGTACATTTCATATGTTCGAAAACATTACAGCCTTGTTCATACACAACCCAAACAATCCATGCAAACACTAAGTATTTTGCCTGAACTTTTATATAAAATAAACAGAGCACAATTCCATGTTGAAATGCAAGGGGCACGATTAACAAATAACATTTCTACTCAATATTCGTGAGAAAGTAACACTCACCCTGCGACTACCGAAACAACTGGAGTATTTTTAATGACTCTGCATGTGCTAGTAACCAGGAAAAACATGCGTTGCTGCATAATTAGCTTTTAATTCCTTTTTACAGTCCGTTTAAAAGCAATCAAGATACACAGTGAAAATAATCATAATAAACGTAATGTTTCCAGCGATGTTTTCCCTGCGTGCTCTCACCTCTCCTTTCGCCGACGCGCTGCCCACTGCCTGCACTTCCAGGGTGCAGCTCGCCCTCTTCACTAGCAGGTAAAACGGGTAATCCTTGGCTACCATTCCGGCGGGATCGGTGTCTACAGCGGCGGGGTAGTCGTAGAATCCGCCGGCCACGGTGCCCGCCAGCGCTGCGGAGGATGCAGTAGTGCGAGCTGGGGGCGGGGAGCTGAGCGGAGAGCCGGCCGGGTGACTGGAAGCGGCGCCACCCGCAGAGCGTCTACAAAGCACCGGCCCAGGTGGCTGCTGCGCCGCGTACTGGCAGAAATTATTTTCCGCTATTGCACAGAGAACTAACCGCAAAAAAAAAAAAAAAAAAACTGACTCACTTCTGCAAGCGTCGGTAGGACTGGCTTACCGGGTTCAATGAACAAAAAACATCTATTTAAATCTAAATCTATGTATGTGTGCGACCTGGCACGAAAAAAGCCCCATCGTCAAGGAATGTGTATAATTCGCAAGTGTTTACATTTATCTAAAAAGAATATGACCACCGGGAACGGTCCAGGGATGAGTACAAACGGTAAAAGCCGTTTTAGCAGACTGTTAATATAAATACAATTACATAATCGCCACATATGGTACCAATAAACGTGGATCATTACACGCTTTTCAAGTGCATTTATTTGTTGCAGTGTGACTACTGCGTTGAACTTAGTCTCAACTTACACTTGAAACCGTTTCTACTTAGGGTTACTTATTTAGAACATGAGTATTAATGAAACTAAAAACCGAAGTGTGCGCAACTGGTAAACATCCAATCATGCGAATGTTAGTAGCGTAACTAATTTAAGTCAATATCTGTGTGGGTTTGATAACTGCGGGCAAACGTTAAGCAGAAATGCTCTGAACGCTTTGCAGGTAAACCGACATAAAATGTACTGCATTCAGTATCTTCGTGTTCAACACTGTGTCGTCTGAGGTAGTGGACATCATACTCTATCAAGAGATTGGAAAATCTTGGAATAAACTTTCGGGTGCAATTCGGTATGATCTGAAAGCCTCTTTCTGCGAATACAAATACATGCAAACACAGTAAGTAGCTACAGCCCCATCTGCACGGAATTCTCATTTCAGCCAGCAGGAAGCCGGTCCCACTTTTTTTTTTACGGGCTTTGTTCTGGGAGGCAAAGCAGTTCCTGCCATTGTGTTTCTATCAGAGCCGGGGAAGTTGGATGGGGGAAAGCAGATCGCCTCCGAGTCCAGCTACGATTCAGTAATAAACCAAAAAACAAAACCAACAAATAAACCACTGGCTCAGTTTTATTCAGGTGTCATACACCAAACTCACATTTTTAAAAAAAAAAAACACTCTAAGACCAAGATTTCGTTTCTACCAATCAGTTCTGCATAGAGTCACAGACACAATTGGTAGAACCAGAATCTTGGTCTGGATTTGTAGCTTCTGGACCTGAATTGCCTAACACTGCAAACAAGTTCCTTGTTCAGTGGTTCTCCATTCTACCTCTGGGCCTAAGAAGAACTTATGAATGGTGTGTACTAGCAGTGAAAATCCACTATACACTGAGAACAAATGCTCAATGATCAATTACCAATGTTAAATGTAGGCATATGTGGCAAAGTAGAGGAGACTGACCGATATCCTGTCTTCAGAGAAATAACTGAGGCCATTTAGATACACTAGAAATTTCCCGTCACTTAAAATGAATGAGAACCACCACATGCACTTCTGAAATGCAGGCCATGCATTTTCGGGCTGTCAGATGTGTGGTGAGATAAAGATACTCTCCAGATATTTTCAGAAGCAGAGGTGGCAGGAAATTCTAAGTAAACACCTAGAAATAAAAACGATGTCAATGATTCAGCAATCGCATCCTGTTTCCTGTACGAAAGACGCTGGTTTGAACGCTGAAGCCTACATCTGATGACGGAAAGTGGTTTGTCTTTATAGGAGGAAAGCAGAGCTTGGCAGATGTTTAAAGATCACAGGTCCTGAGTGGCGTAAACACACAACGGTAGAACATGTTGTTCAGGTCAGAATAACTATGTATTTGGCTGGATTGAACTGTGAATATGCTGCATTTTCACACAAAGGAGATGGGGCTCTTTGCATGGTCGGGATGACCATTTTTAATTAACGCTCGTCTTTGTGGATTTCGAATGGGATTAGTGAGAGCAGTTCCCTCTCTGTTCTCTCTCTCTCAGACGAGCCATTCCCTCACAGGTGGGGAACTATTTGCAAACACCTCATTTGCTACGGAGGATCGAGTGATTCAATCTTTAAGCCAATTCAACAGATTCCTTAACAGATTCAGAACCTAATCAGTGGGACTGTTTACCAAGCATGCAAGTGTATGACCACTGACTTAATCCGTAACTATTAACAAGCCAGTATATGCAATTGCGCTGGGGGAAAAAAAAACAATCTGATGCTTTTCTTCTTACTTGCATGTTAAAAAAGCCAAGAAAGTGAGACCTAACCAAAGAGCCACGACTGTACTGGGCAAGCAAACAAAATGAATCACTTCATGAAGTAAAACATGTTCAGAGAGGAGACATCCAATCAGATCAGCTGGCCGTGTTTGTTTTCACAGCTATGGCTAGCAGTTCATTCTCAAACTAAGAATTGTGCTGTTAATAAAATATCCACGGTGGCGCTGATACACTGTAGCCGTTTTACCACATTGTGCAATGCAGAGTCCACACATGAGTCATTCCCACCTGGTTTTATAACTGACAAGCAAGAATCACATTCTGTTATGGAGAGCAAATCGAATGTTGGTTCTGCTGTCATTCTCCCTTAACGGTGTCCATCAAAATTGGAAGCGTCCGACTGACATGTAGAAGTCATGATTTCAGAGGCAAAGTAAAACCTGGTTGGGTTGTGATGGCAACTAATCATAAACTAGATAAATGGTTTATAAGTGACCCCTAATCCAATGCCTAGTGTGATTAGCTGTGTTTGACAAATCCACAGTGCTTTACATTTGCTAATCACCACAGAGCTCATTACCATTTAGCCATCGGTGCTTTGTGTATGTGGGGGGAAAAAAAAAAAAATCACCTCAGCTCTTGATATGAAAAGTGAACTTTGAAAGCATAGAAATGACACTAAGTAACTAGTTCAGCAACTCGGTGAAACACTGATTCTATTGGACACATAACAAATCAAATTAAATGCACAGTGTTTTGATCTTCACTCACAATGTATTGTAGGTCCCATGTTTCAGGAATGAAATATCTATAAATAATATCTATAACTTTTTAAAGTTAAAAGCTGACTTTAAATCCTATTACTGGTAGATGTGTCCCCCAACACACCATACTGTACATGATGACCCTTGGGGGGGAGTTTTTAAGGACATGGATATGTATTTTAAAAGCTTGCATATTCTCCCAGTATTAGTTTAGAGTTTCCATCCATAAGGTCAAAGGCATCCAGTTTAGATGGGCTGGTGTATGTAAAACTGGCTTACTGTGTGTCCCGTGCCTCGTGCTCTGTTGGGACAGGCTCCAGGAGCACCACTATCCTGCACCGTGTACCAGACGCATGGAAATAAAACATATATTTATGTCCTTAATCATTAATTTACAAATATGAATATGTAAAGGTTACATTCTGGCACAACTGTTTAGCCAATCATAGCGCCACAGGGTAGCCCCATAAAATCAGACACGAAACCAGAGACCAGTAACCTTCAGCTTAGAGAAAACAAGGTGTACCATATGACGCGAGTGTTGTGTTTTTAGAAGGGGGAGGGCAATGCAAAAGGAGCCTTTGATGTTGGGCATAAAACCCCGACGGTCAGTAGCTTACGGGACGAATACGGCTGTGGGCCCCCATCTCCCATGCCCGTCCTCTGCCGGTCGGAGGCCTATAAGCATGTTACATAAGCGGCCAATGCTCTGCAAAGCTTCACTTCCCTAAGTACGGCATCTGCATCACGTCTCTCCCGGAAAAATACGCAGGCCGATGAGCACCAGTGACTTCATGCAGAAAAAAAAACGGGGGGAAAAAAGAATTAATAGGATCAGTGAAATATTCACTCCTCAGCCCAAGTACAGGTGAGAAATTTAGAGCTAGTAAACAGACCTGTTTACAAAGTCACAGTCTAAGTAAATATCTGCCTGATAAAGACATTCCAGAAATAGACACACTAAATAGCTATAATATAACATTTTGGGACAAGGCTAAGACTTAGTCTAAGCAGGTTTAAAGTGAATGTCTCTCACACAAACACATACACGCTCAGACGTCAAACAGGCTTTGTCGCTTCTGAGCCATTCGGGCAGTATGCCGTCCATAGATGGTCTGTCGCCTTCGTTCATTTGTTCACCTTTCGTATCTGATAATAACATTTCCTTCATTTTGCTTGGTCATCCTGTATCACCAGTGACCATTAACAACCGCCTGAGGCTTCAGTTATGGGGCGAAACAACTGTCTCATCTACAGACTTTCTACGCAACCCTAGGGTTGTGATATCAGGGCACACTGATGGGGGGGGGGGGGGGGTTGGAAGAGGGCAACAGTGAGGCAGTTCTTCTTTGATGTGTGGCAATCAGAGCCTGCCATTAAACAGCCTGGCTTCCCTTTATTCAGGAGCAGGATCATGGAAGTAGGTCAAGAGGACTGGAGACAATGACCTTTACCGTCCTTTTACCTTCCGCCTTGAAAATACGCAAAGCCAGTAAAACCTGTACAAGTCATAGCATAGCAAGAGAGGTGTGTGGCTCATGTTAGGATGCTGTACCAGCAACTAGACAGCAGCCAAATCGGCCCCAGAGTCAGCAGAGTACTATGACCACCGGGCCCCTGAGCAAGGTCCCTAACCCCCCCTGCCGCTTTAGGGATTCACCTGCTTTCATAAACATTTAAGAAACTTTGAACAAAAGCCTCCACAAAAAAAATACGGCGCTTATTTTTTTCTCCAAATCGAGGTGTCTTCTGCCCCCATGACCCAAAGGAGAGTGCGTCTGTCACCTGCGTCTGTCACCTGCGTCTGTCACCTGCTGCCTTTAAAACTCTAAACGGCAGTTTTTATAGCAGCAGCATCTGAAACTGATCGCACGGCGTCGGCCAGCGGGTCCAAACAGGGAGATAACGAGCGCAAAAGGGCCACTGGCCAGAAACGTGTCACACGCTGAGCACAGGGGTCCCACATGGCGAATCTCAGGCTCCGTGCCTCTGGCCAGGGTGGTCAATTGAGGGGGGGGGGGGGGCTTGGGCAAGGGGATTCATTGCACAACTTTGATGGCTGGGCTCAGGCACGCAGCCTCAGACACCCCCCCACCTTGCCTTCTGCTCCTACTGCAGGCTCTATACTGTTTACACAGAGCATGGTGAGTTGTTCCCTGAGGGAGGGGGGGGGCATT
>JAODKF010000138.1:4878715-4891991 GCA_026779585.1 Mormyrus proboscirostris
ATATAAAAACACATACTGCTTTTTAAACATTTGCTGCTGTGATTAAATAACTGACTGAACCAAACTGTAAAATAAATACGTACACATGCCACAAGCCATTTCTTGCTTTACAAGAGCTTGAAGAGGGTAAACTGTACACTCTTTACATTGTACCTCAATGATTAAAAAGCTTTTGGGCAATGGAATATTCTGCAAAGTATGCTATAAAAAAGTTTTTTTACACAGTATCACTTTATTACATACAGGACAAAATAGTAAATAGTTTTATATAAATGACGTTACTGCAATCAGTTTTCAAATCTGTTATACCCAAATAAACCTGATTATCTTTACTGGCATAGCTACAATATTCTTTTGCGCACCAGCAGAATGTTTCAGAATAACTGTCAGACGTACTAGATGCTACACATATCGATTTCGATAAGAGCTTCGCTGCCATCAAGAACCCAGAGAAATGTGACGCCTTTTGTCCAACAAAAGCCAGCGACCCCAAAACAGAAGCACGACGGACCAGAGTGCTACCCCTCGCATCTCTGACACCTCGACCCCCGCATAAATGACAGAGGGTGGGTGGGTGGCTGGGCGGAGGCTGGATCGCGACCTCACTCACCCTGTGTTGTATGAAGAGGCAGCACCCAACCATCGGGACAGCGAAGACAAAACACAAAACCTGCTCAGCTTCCCACACCAAGTCAAAATCCAGTCTGGAGGGACAAGCCCAGGAACCAGAGAGACAGGGAGACAGAGAGGGAAGGAGAGAGAGACAAAGAGAGAGAGAGAGAAAGAGAAAGAGAGAGAGAGAGTGAGAAAGAGAGTGCGCCAGGACTGAGCAGAGTGAGCTGTATGAGAGTTTCTCTGCACCAGGATGTGAGACGGGAAACTGAACCCTGGCTGAGGGGCC
Organism: Mormyrus proboscirostris; assembly: GCA_026779585.1. Taxonomy (NCBI): domain Eukaryota; kingdom Metazoa; phylum Chordata; class Actinopteri; order Osteoglossiformes; family Mormyridae; genus Mormyrus; species Mormyrus proboscirostris. Next base: position 4,879,617 of record JAODKF010000138.1, read on the forward strand.
GCTGTCTCAGACAGCCTTGTTTTTTTGTAGACTAAGACACGCACCCACACACACACACACACACACACACACACACACACACACACACACAGTAGAAGCATCTCCAATTGAGTCAGTACAGGTCCAAAACCTTCACACAGTATCTAATAGCATAAGTTTCCCAAGCTGGCCAAGTTTCAGAACGAGGAACTTAAGACATGGTAACATTCACAAGTTTGGAGTTTCTACGGTTTCATGGACATTGTGATCAAAATGCAATAGTTGTTTACAAATGAAGCCAACTTAGTGATTTTAACATGGACGCATTTGACCAAGCATGGACAGGCTGACAGTCCCTGAGGGGAATGACCCAGGATGTGTTTTTTAAAATTTTGTTTCCAGAAGCAGCATTGCTATGCCTATTAATTGTGTACCTGTAGGATGAGTCTGATTTGTAACACTTACTACTGTTCAGTCAAATGTTTTAACTGATATCGTAGCCTCTGGATCCCCCCCAGTTCAAATCTGGCCCTCGATTCCAAATTCAGGCCTTGTTTTCAAGTCTACCAAGTAGTTAGCTTAATAATTTCTGGCTCTAATTGGCTAGAGGCTTCACAACTGGCTCTCAGGCAAAGGAAAGCGGGCGAAACAGCAGCGCTCGGCCCTTGAGGACCGTGATTTGAATAGCCCTGCTCTAAGTGGACAATAACAATGACAAGCGTGCAAACTTAACGCTGTAAAGAATTAAAAATCAAGGCGTGTACGAGCAGCACTGCCAGCGCTCCTACAATTGTTAAATGTGTAGGTGTATGCGAGATATTTTTTGCTTCGGAGGGCAGGAAGTGAGGAAGCCCCCTGTGAATCACACTTCCTGGAAACCGTGCTACTTCCTTCAGTTATTTCCTGTGTATAAATGCAAGGCGAACCTGGCCCCGGAACGCCTCATTTTTAAAGCCAAAGCCAAACAACAGAATATCTGTAATGACAGAGAAAAAGTCACACCTACGATACCCGAAATTCACCATGGAGAAGCCAGCATGTGCGTATTTCTATGAAAGCATGAGAAGACAAAAAAATGGGACCACTGGACCTGAGGTTTAATTAAATGCTTCCTGGAGACTGCAATTGAGCCAGCTTGCCCTGCACAGTTCATCGCTAAAGTATCAAGCAGGGTTGTGGTCCACAGTGAATGATAAGACCCAACCAAGAGATTCCAAATCAGGCCCCTTAAACGAGCCCTTTCATCCTGTTTGTTTCCCAGAATTCCCCACACGGTGGTCCAGTTTGGACAATAGCGCTTCTTGTTATATACTGTAAAGCAGCATAAATTCAGTTTCTATTGGTACAATATTTTTTCATTCATATTCCCTTTTGCCGGCTGTCTCATGTCACCATGTGGAGTGGGACAGCAAAGGGCACATTTATTTGGGGAAAGAGTCATTCTTATCAAGGATATTGGGTATCAGCTAGGGAAGGGACACAATTTGCTAGGGCCACAATGAACAAGACAGACCAATATTAATCAAAGAGAGTAAGAGCAATAGGTAGAACAAATCATTATGGACAATCTGGTTTTACATGCAAAAGGTGACTCTCCCCTTTTCCCCTGATTCTCAGTGTTTTCATATTCGTGTTTTACACTATTAACCTTGGTTAAATTGTTCCCCCTAGTATAGCACATATTACATTAAAATCAGCATTAATTAAGCAGAAAATAGAGAAGATTGAAGGTCGAAAACTTTGAAGGAATCATCAAAGGTGTGCTCCAAGGAAAATGGAGAACAGAGTCCAAATACTGCAGCAGTCTCTGTGGGTGACCTAGCATTGCTATCTTTCCCTAACTGCAAAAACAGTTTACAGTTCAGTGAGAACATTTAAAAATTTAGTTCAACACAAGCGTCTGGAAGGTTTCTTCTCTAACAAAATTATCTGCACATCCGAAATTACAGACATTTCCTGGAGCCAAAGTGACTGTCCGTGTCAGATACAGTATCTTAGTGCACTTCAAAGCCGAAAACCACACAGGTAGGCAGCGTAGATAAAAACAGATCATTTTTCCAAACACCTACATATGTTGGTTTCCAGGGAGACAGAGGTTCTATGCAGATAACACAGCAGAAAAGCCATAGTAACAGGCAGCTAATTTAGAAATGGGTTTTTTTAAAGGTTATTCTGGAACAAAACTCAAATGTCACCTCTGTACTTGCAACAAATATTTTGTTGATATACACTTTCAATGCTGGGTTGGGCCTCCCTTTGCTCTTAAAACAGCCTCAACTGTTTTTGGTATGGATTCCACGAGATGTTGGAAATATGCCTTCAAGATTCCGGTCGACGGTGACATGCAATTTCTACAGACTTGTCAGCTGCGCATTCATGCTGCACATCTCCCTGTCTTCCACATCCCAAAGGTGTTCTATTGCGTTCAGGTCTGGTGCTGGGATGGTCGCTGAAGAGCGCTGAAATCGGTGTTCATGAAACCAGCTGACCAGATGAGTTTTGCTTCATGACATACACATTAAGTAGCCATTAGAAGATGGGTAGATAGTGGTCATGAAGGGATTCACATGGCCAGCAATTATGCTAAAATAGTCAGTGGCACTGAAGGGTCAATTGATCAATTGATATTAATATACCAATAAGTGAACACCTTCCCCACACTATTGCATCTTCACCAACAGTCTGGATTTTTGACACAAGGCAGGTTGAGTCTATGGATTCATGCAGTTATCACCAAATTCTGTGAGCTTCAGCAGAAATTGAGATTGAACAGAGCAGGCTATGTTTTTCCTGTCTTCCATTGCCCAGGATTGGTTAGCCTGTACCCACTGAAGCCTCAGCTCTCTGTTTTAGGCTGACAGGACTAAAACCCGACATGCAGTGAATATCTGACTTACCGTAGCCTTTCAGTGAGTCTGGCTGTTCTCCTCTGACCTCTGTCATCAACAAGGTGTCTGTCTGCAGAAATGCCACTAACAGGATGGCTGTATGTTTCTCACACCATTCTCTGTAAACTCTAGCGACTGTTTGCGCGTGAAACTTCCAGGAGATCAGCAGTTACAGAAATATTTAAAGCAGCCTGTCTGGCCGTCGTGCCATAGACAAAATCACTGAGATCGCATTTTCTTCCCCATTTTGGTGTTTGATATCAACATTAACTGAAGCTCCTGGCCTGTATCTGCGTGAATTTATGCACGGTGATTGGCTGATTAGATAACTGCATGAATAAGTGCTCAGTGAATGAGGACTCATTACAGTGGTGGAGCGTTTCGGCATGTCAGCACCCTCACAGCGTCCGGTGCATGATTCTGAATATGTAGGTGATACTGGGGAGTTTTATATCTCTCTCTTAATTATGATGTTTTTAAAATCACTCGGGGACGACAATTCCAGAGCGTTAAGACTGCAATGACTGCATAACTCAAAACTGTAATAATCATAATAATAATAATGCAAACATTTCACCTTTCAGGTCACTCCTGGTCATCCCATAAAGAATAAAAACAACACTATAACACCAATAAAATCAGACATGACAAAGCAGTAAGTCATGCGATTTTGGGTGGATGGACTCGGATGGAATCAGCCAGGATAAGGAGAGTTTTAACAACGGTTTTAAATAAATTGTGTTATAGAGTCCTGTTGATGATCTGAGAGGGAAGAGAGTTCCAAAGTTTGGGTGCACTCTAGGGATAAGCTATAGTAGCCACGGTGCAGTGTGAGTATAGGCTGCAGTAGCCATGGTGTAGTGTGGGGATAGGCTGCAGTAGCAACGATCCAGTGTGGGGCTAAGCTGCAGTAGTAATGGTGCAGTGTGGGGATAGGCTGAGGTAGCCATGGTGCAGTGTGGTGATAAGCTGTAGTTGCAATGGTGCAGTATGGGGATAGGCTATGGTAGCAACGATCCACTGTGAGGATAGGCTGCAGTAGCAAAGGTGCAGTGTGGGGATAGGCTGAGGTAGTCATGGTGCAGTGTGGGGATAGGCTGCAGTAGCAAATGTGCAGTGTGGGGATAGGCTGAGGTAGTCATGGTGCAGTGTGGGGATAGGCTTCAGTAGCAAATGTGCAGTGTGGGGATAGGCTGAGGTAGTCATGGTGCAGTGTGGGGATAGGCTTCAGTAGCAAATGTGCAGTGTGGGGATAGGCTGAGGTAGTCATGGTGCAGTGTGGGGATAGGCTGAGGTAGTCATGGTGCAGTGTGGGGATAGGCTGCAGTAGCAAAGGTGCAGTGTGGGGATAGGCTGCAGTAGCTACAGCAAAACCAGGTGTATGAGCTGATACATGGAAACAGTCTTTGCCATAGAGTTCGTTTCTAAAGAAGTGGCTACTTGTATAGACTTTTTGTTTGGTCAAGCAATAAATCAGCTACATAACTGGTAAAATAATCACTCATGTTGGCTTAGTGGGGGTGGAGGGGAATCACGGTTTTCCACAGTTCCAAGATCCAATCGTTTGTATCATCAAAGTTATGGGATCCCAGATGCGTCATCAAATTCTAGCTTATCTCTGCTTCACGACAGCTCTATATGTCACAGAGATATCATTTAACGTTTAGTCCTCACATTCTGCCGGACTCTCACAGCTGTACCTCGTCTGCACCTCAGACGCCATAATAGTTGATGCCAGCTGCACAAATGTCACATTCAGCATACCATAAAGACCATAGAACAGCTATTTTTATTCCCTTTTTATTCCATGACAACAATTCTCTAGTCAGGGCAGAATGATTTCAGATAACGCGTGCTTTGAGTGCTTATCATTTTTGAATACTCAAGGGAGATACAGCGTCTTTTACAAAGACATTCCTTGGTTTCCATTTGGACTTGGCTGCCTCTTCACATGTTGTTAAAAAAAAAGAAAGAAAGAAAAATAAGGATCGGGACTTAGTTAAACAAAGAGCATTATGGGAAGCCGATCAGTAATGAGTCACTGTCCTTCATTTCTCTGTGGCAGTCTTATAAACTTAGCGCTCCCTTATCTTATAAACGTAGCGCTCCCACAAAACACGACGTGCCGGCCTGAGACCAGCGCAAACTTCACTGTTAATGGCAATATTGGAACGCAACACCAGCGACCGCTAATTTATCCCATTGAAAAACATCCATGTTAAATCATTTAACAGCTGCTACCTTGCACCGTACTTCCTCTTTAGCACTTCCCCCCCCCAGTCGTTTCATCATCCCAAACAACAACAAAAACAACAGCAAAATAACTGCAAGCAACAAAAGAAACTGCGAATCCAAGATAAGTCGAGTTGACACGGCAGGATCTACCACAAAAGTAAAAATCGGAGCATGTGATCATTTGAATCTGTCACACAATTTAGCCTTGAAAAATGAAGTCAGGAGCGACTCCATGATCTGGGCACTTGCCCTGAGACGTACTTGGACAATAGGGTCTTGATACAATCAGAGTCTGTTGCCAACGTAAACCAGCAGCAAACAAAGTCACCACAAGGATCTAAATCAGGCAAAGCAAAACAAAATCACGACAACAATAAAGCAGAACACGCTATCGCCAATGGCTGCCCGGGGCCTCGACGCGCTTTATTTTTTTTGTAGGGGTTTACAATCAGCACAAGGAAGTGTTTTGTATGCTGTTCCCGGCTGAGCTGGTGCAGCAAGAGCGGCAGATAAGGACCTGGGGAGGTTGCAGTAGCCAGTGCCCCTAATGTTACAGCCCTAACCCCTGCAGATGCAACTCTTAAAAATATATCAAATGCTCCAGCTGCTTTTCTCCAGATGCGTGGGGGCTGCTGGATTAAATTGCTGGAACGGTACACCCTTCTTTTGAAAAGGTTTCTGCACTTTATGGGAAAATAAACATCTCTGCTTCTCAGGCTCTCATCAACATTAGCAAACGCCCACAAGGGGGTGTGCTTAAAGAAAACGCTTCAGGATCATCACTCTTCTCTTTGGTGCCCCCGGACACCTGAACATTTCTGCTCAGGATGCTTACACAGCTAATAAAGTGTGCCAGGTAGAAAAATGAGATTCTCTTCTTCACGTCCTTCATAGTTTTGCAGTACATTGATTTCACATATACAATGTGATTTTTTATTTCCCCAGAGTGATTGCCGTATCAGACGGCCCAGTAGGTGGCACTGTGACCTCACGCCTCCAGAGTTGCGGGTTCACTTCCCTCCCTGGGATCTGTATGTGTGCAGTCTGCAAATTCTCTTTGTGTTTCCATAGGTTTCTTCCAGCTACTCTAGTTCCGCCCTGCAGTCTAAATGTAGGGTGACTGTCCTTAGAGGGAGATCAGAGTTGAGCACAGTGATGGGCCAACATCCCATCCAGGGTGTCCCCAGACCACTGCATTATGGGATACGCTCCAACCTAAACACAACCATGTACTGGACAAACAGTTAAAGAAGATGGATGAAACTCATCTTAAGTACTTTTCTGTACAGTACTGTAGGAGGACCACTCCTGGGACTAGAACCAGCAACCTTCAGTTCATAAATCCATGTCCATATTGCTACCTACCACGGAAACTGAGATTAAACACGGCCTTGCTGAAAATCCCAATTACAGCCCAGGGATTTGAACTGGCAACCTTCCAATCAGGGGCATCGACTCCTAATTGCTGAGCCGCATCCTGCTTTTCTCTGTCTGCATTTAGGGTTAGGGTTAGGGGTTAGGGTTAGGTGTACTACACTCCATTTGTTGTTGTTAGATATTAGGGAACCTCAATGAATGACTATACAGGGTAAAGGAACCCGAACTGTGGGATTGGAACAGAGAGCGGCAATGTTCCCAACACATTTTCTGTCCCCAGCTTCTTCTTGTCAAAGTGTCACTCGCAGAAGCTGGACGAGAGCTGAGAAGTGAGCGAAGCCTGACCGGGCAGCGGCAGACAGGCAGTGGGGGTTTCAGAGGCAAGGGGCTGACCAGTTTGCCAATGGTAGGTCACTCTTCTTTCTCATTAGACTCGAAAGTCTACATCCATAAATGCAACACAAGCACAATTTCACCTCAAAAGAAAAGATTCCCGATAAACCACAACCATTCCTGGACAAATGTAACTTTCAATATTGTTCCTTTTATTTTTCAACTGAAAATCCTACGGCAAAGATTGAATTTTGAGAGGAAATGTTTTGGAAAAGAAAAACAATTGGAGGGTTTTTATTTTTTTAAATGCTCTTTCTCCTGGTAGGAATTTCGGGAATATGAGCGTTGATGCTACATTTCTCTGGTTTTACAAACAGCTCAGAAATGGAATGTTCACGAGGCGGGGAGACGCCGAATGTCGCTAAATATAAACGTTCCATTGAGAAGGACTGATGTGAAGTAAGAAGGACCCAGGGGTGACGCGTCAGAAAGCCAGAAGGTGGCAATGAGGACCCAGTAAGTCGCCTGCTGTAATATTTACAGCAGACAATAGTAACTATCTGACTACGTCCTTCTGGTATTCATCAACAGCCCATGTGATGCAGAGCAGTCACGGAAAATCATGGGGTTTTTGCTTTTAATGTCATCTTTACTTGCCGCAGAAAAGAATAACCGTACTCAGGTTCCCATATTTGAAATTTTGAAAAAAAAAGACCCAGATAAATTTAGTGTGAGTGTGCGTGGGGGGGGGGGGGTTATTATGAACAAAACAAAATGCATGATCTTATAAATCAAGTTAGAAGCCTTGTTGTGTCAGAATGTCTAAATATGCCTGAGACAGAGCAGCCATACGCACAAAATATTTGGGCTCGTCCGAGGGAAAAGAACGCACAAGATAACCTTAAAGTCCGGAAATTGACTAATTTTGGATTTACATCAAACCAAGTAATGACCTTTCTATGGCACTCAAACCAGACAAAGACAGTGTGCAGGGCTCCTCCTGTGTGATTAGGAGTACAGCATCTCCCCCAAGAGGACCGAGAACTAGCCTCCCCACAGAGATGTTGCCCTGGGAAACCAGCCGGGAAAACAAAACAGCATTTGCCATTACCAGTAATCACTCAATTTAAGCAAAAGCTATTTCGGGCCTGTTTATTAACGGTACAGCTCACCTGCGGAGACAAATCAGGACGAGCAACAAATAAAAAAGGGAAACAGTCACAACCCAGGGGTTCAGGGTTTAAGGAGATGTGCGAGTGTTTGGTTTGCTGACATTGACACCTTAAGGATGGAGGTGCGTGTGAATTTTCTCCAGGAGTTAATGAAGAACAGGCCTGTAAGCACTGCACTGGGTTGTAGGCTCTGTTTATAATAAACGCACAATCTCTCAGGACCATGTACAAGTTAATTACAATGACGTCAACAGCACCCGATTGGCATGGCAACCCTCAGCAGGGCATGACTTCCGGTTCAAACATATTTTGATTTTTGTTTGGGGTAGAATCTGGAATCCTTAGATGCAAGCATGATTATCCAGAACAGCTGATAATTATACTTACGCCTCGCAATGTCCAGCCATTTGTCGATGGAAAGAGTGAGAACGGACTCTTCTTTTGGAGCGTCGACCTAACAAAAAAGAGAAAAAGAGAAAAAAAATACTGATCTTTTGCCAAGTGTGTGGAGGTAGATCACCATGTTCACTCCTGCTTTTTCAGTTGAGTGCCCCTTTAACACCCCCAGAAGCATGAAAATTTCCTTTGGGAAGAAGATCACTCACAGTAAGACATTACGCACACAAAATCATGACCCGTGTTATTTAACGCATCACCAGGGATCAGCCTGGGGAAAATATCACTTTGGAATGACAGGAACAAGAGAGTCATTCAGTGTGTGGAGAAGCTGCATCAGGAAGGCTTTCTGGATCGAAGGAGAGGAACTGCAACCCATCCAGCTCTTATTTGCTAGGGTCTCTGGATAAGTGATGACATCACAACAAGCAGAAGAAATTCAGTAATTAGTAACAACCATGACAATGTCTGGCCTTTCCTGAAGGGAGATTATAGTTTATGTACTCGGCCTTTGAACAGCTTACATCTTTTACATACCAACATACCAAAATACATGCCTCTCATGGCCTTCTTATTGAAGTCCTTGAATCAAATACATAAATCAATCAAATCAAAGACATGGATATTGTCTCTATGTGTGGCTGCTAATTTACGATCTACATTGCTGAGAACAGTATTCCATACACCCAACCACCTACCAACCATGTTATCTTTGAATTTTTCTCTGGTGTGTCAGCTTAGTCACTCTCACATGGAACAAGTTGGGGTGGTCTATTTTTAAATGCTGAAATTACTGAGCAAATCACCAGTCTGTACATTCCACTGCATTGGTACGCCATCATGTAATGGCATTTGAAAACACTTCACTGAACAGGGCCTCTTGTGCGACAAAAAGTCTGAACTGGCCACTAATGGACTCTCATTAAACCTCAACACCATTTCTGACCTATTCATTTGAACTTTGCACATATTTCTTGAATATTTCATATTTTGTACATTTTGTTAAATGTTACAAACAGCTGCCTTGTGTTCTGTTTGCACTGCTCTGGGAGCTGCTAGCCCAGTCTCGTTGTACTGTCATGTACAATGACAATAATCAACTGACTCTTGACCCTTGAATGCTGCAAGCATGCTCGACATTTAAAGCCAGCTGGAGACATTAGCTGTAAGTTTTTCTCCAAACAAACCCCATTTTACCTGACCATCACTCCAAACCTCTTGAATCAATCTGCTACAGCTGTTATATAGTACAGCCAGTCTTATCTGAGATCTTAAAAGGTTGTCTGTGGTGTTCGCAAGGAGTTTGTAAAACACTAAAGTACTAAAAACTAAATTCTTTTCTCACTCAGCTCTATGTCTTCATAAAGAGCTCGAGGTGAAGACCTTGCAGGGACATGTAAACACTGGTTATTCAATCTTGAGGATCGACGGTGATCATTCCCGTTTACTGTATCAGAGTTTGGGAATCACAAAGAAATTCAGAAACAAGAGGAAACTGACGCTGGTATGACCCACTTCCAAACTGATCGTTTTTTGATTTTCATGCCGTTAAAGCAGGCAGTGATTGACAACATATGTTAGTCACCTCTTATTAGCTCAGACATAACTCAGACCAGTCAAGTTCTTTAGAGTCCAGACTGAACTCAGATTAGGGTCTGGGTATCCCGCCCACCAGCGGCATGCCAAGGGGGCGCTGGTGTTTAGAGGAAGCTCAACGCCAGGATGGAGGGTAACACCCAAAGCAGTGCTCCTCCCCGGTGACAACATTACACCCGGGTGCCGTGGAAAAGGCACGATATAGGAAAAAGAGCATAACCAAGACACGGCAGCACAAAAGCGGCTAAAGCGGCTACACCTAGTGAAAAATGCACATCTGGAAGCAAAACCGTGACCCTGACCTGAGAAGACCATTCACTATCCTCACGATTCCAGATGATGATGATTCTGAATTTACTCTGTCCGGTCTACCATATGGAAGACGGTCATAAACTAGGGAGCAAAATATACTTAAATTTGCACTTTGACCCCACCCAAAAAGCAGCTCTGAACAGAGCTTCCATCACAAAACAAATAATGACCTGCTTAGGTCAAATCTCAGGCAAACAAAATGCTGGGATAATGAAATCGGCCGTAGGAGGCTGCTGACAGGAAAGGGCTGTTTAAAGACTGAGCTCAATTAGCTATGGCTACAGTGACTCACGCTTAAGCACGACTAGCCTTAATTGGTTGTGCTGTCGCCACGGTCTTGGTGATTTATCAGCTTGAATCCCTATGAATCTCCTTTTTTGAATCACATGTGTGTTGAATTCTGAACATGATTCATACCTCTGCCTTGTCTCTTTTAAAAAACTGCTAATGGATTAATAAAATGTACAATTCCAAGAAACATAAAAAAACACTAAATATATGACTGAATGTTATGTGAACTATAGTAGCGCACAATTGAAAGATGTCATGGCACCAGGGTTCACGTCCAGCGTCTTTTTTCAGGTCTTTACTTCCATCTGGTGGCAGCAAGTGGTAATGCACTTGACCAACAATGATTGGCGATACAAATTAACGGCTACTATTTTACAGGGTATATGGAAACTGTTAAGGAACACTGTATGCAATCACTTATGTAAAATACTACTTTGAACATTGCCTATTTGAACTGGCAACTGGTTGTATTTTCTGCAATACGCAAAAAATATAAAGCACCTAATTTCATTTAAAATAACAGGAAAAGATGCTATAGCCTTACAGTTTAGCATGAATCATAAGCGCAAACTAATGACCCTAACACCTCATTCATCCGCTGCAGCTGGCTTAGTAGACGGGGCTTTCTAAATTCCCTAACAGCTATAACAAAATTAATAAAACAAACATATACCAAGTGCCATTACAACCATGCTGAGAAAACGACGATGGTGGGGGGGGGAGGGTGAGCCTGGGTCTGCTGGCAGCAGCCCTGACAGCAGCTCATTCGCCCAGGGGCAACTGACAACAAGTGCGCTGAACCTGGTAAGGGCAGTAATGGAGACGTGGAGACACAAAGCAGACAGCTGGAGAAAGCGGGAGCACAGCAGCAGCGGTGCCTTAGAGATAAACATATCCTCCCTGTCAGGGACAGAGGGGCTGGGGTGGGCATACCATGCTGCAGTTATGATTAAGTGCAGAGGGAAGACCAAACATAGGGGGGGTGTCTTTTGATTACATGGTTCACTCCAGCCAGAAAAGGCCTATAAATTCATAGTAAACACTGCCACATGTGAGCTGAGGGCGAACGGAGATGCACTCAGAGTTTCCCCATCTGGATCACAACCTGGTCTTCAACCTTACAGTTAAAGTCGGGGGGTACACTTTATTTGACAGAGCAGGGTCCCAAACAACAGCTGTGGTCCCAGCAGCCTGACTCCGCCCCCCCCTGCTCATTGCTCGCCATCAGACCTTCACATCACTTTAACATAGTTCACCCCCCTCCCCTGATGCCCAGCAGTGGCATGCTGAAGGTGTTTATACATCATAAACAGTGGCTGTAACTCATCTCTCCACGACAGCATCAGAGAGACAATACTGCTAAGCATCAGCCAGCCTGACCAATATGACGACTGAGCGTAATATTACAATAACATCACATGTAAAAGAATAAGCCTATAAATTAACTCTAGTATGTAACACAACACCAACCTTTCAATTACATCATTAAATTCCTGTTTTTAACATTTCCTTTTTTTGTGCCATTTTTATTTCTTAACACTTAAACTATATAACCTAAACTATTTTAGACTGTCAGGCAGAAACCAAAAAGGGAAGTAAGCAGGTGTTTAATGCATCTCTGATAAGCCGCGTGTGACTGAGGCCAGAGGAGGACGGAGGTCTTGTCCCGTCCCTGGAGCTGACACAGGAAAGCCAGCGATCCCTCACTCTGATTGCTTACGGTCTCTTAGCCAAACACTCATCTGCAGGTCTGACAAAGGAACACCCCCCCCCGCACGTAACCCTCCCCTCCCTGA
>JAODKF010000138.1:4893682-4909202 GCA_026779585.1 Mormyrus proboscirostris
CGCCCCCCCAGAGTGACCACTGGCATGCGGGCTGCAGAGGTGCTCAAAGGGCATGACCTCCGTGGGCTGCAGCACCCCCACAGTCACACACACCTGCCAAGCCCGTCAGCCCCCCCCCAACTCCCACCCTCACCTCCACTCTCACCCAAGGCTGCTAGCGGCATTTATGAATAAACTACATTTTATAACAATATCGTTCAAAGCAACAGGTAAACTTACAAACAGGACGTTGTGCAAACACAGTCGTGAAATCCATTTAGGCCTGTGAGTTCTGATTCTGACAAAATACCCCGGAATCAGAATCACGTTTGCTGATCGCAAGGGTGTATAGGAAGATAACATTCAGAGGAAATGTCTATCTTCACCAAAACTAAACTCCTAAACTACACTCCACTATCGGGAAGTTCAGGGCCACTGGAAAACCAGAGCAGACGTTTGATGTGTAGGATCCCTTAAATATTGTGACACGATCACAGTACTGCCCCTCTTTGCTTTCTGATTTAGGGGATTATCAACACACCTTGTGATCTCTCAGTGTCCCTTTGATGCAATAATTAATTCCTGAGCTCTGACCAAAACAAAAAAAAAAGCATTAAAAACTGAGAAGGATGGGGTCCCCTTCTGAGTCTTGGTTCCTCTCAAGGTTTCTTCCTGCCAGAGGGAGTTTTTCCTTGCCACTGTCGCCTCAGGCTTGCTTGGTGGGGTTCGGGCCGGTTATATGTAAAGTGCTGTGTGACAAAGACTGTTGTTAAAAGCACTATATAAATAAAATTTTATTGATTTGAACTGATAACCAAGCACCTTGTCGCAGTATTTTTTTTGAAATGCTAACTAAGGGAAACGTGAAATGTAATTTAAATAAAGCTTTTTTTGTCCCATGTCTGTTTTTCCAAGATATGTCATCTTTGCAGGAACATTTCCTCAAAATTGGTCCCCACCAAGATAGCGGAACACGTCTGCGAGTGAATCAGCTTCCCCCAAACCCAGACCCCAGGGAGCTTCTCTCAGTTTTTCCGATATAAAATGAAGCGGAAACTCACTGGCATGAGACTGGGGTCAAACCACTCAGCATCGCAGACGTCCCTGTTGAGTTTCATGTCTTGTGCAATAGTTTGAAGAAAAAAAAACAAATAAAAATAAAACAAAAACAAAAAAAACAAAGTCTACAGAAGTTTCATTATTACGGGTTGACAACGTAATGCACATGGAAATATTGTGGTCAGAAATTTCCAGAAACCACACTGACCAGGGTTTCCCCCACTGCTGAACTTAAATTGACACAATAAAAATTTAGGTTTTTTTTTTTTTTTTTACTTTATTTACAGCACACATCCATTTCACAAACAGAACATGCTAGAAGAAAATAGAGTGGGCCATTTTATAAGAAATGGACCATTTTACAAGAAAAAAACTTAAACTAGTAGTTTACTGCAAAAGTACCAAAAGAAAGCTATAGCTGGTGATTTAGCAGCAAAAATATATAGATTTATTTTTGTATATATCCTTATCACCTGCTGCTACCAACTCCAAGGGAAAAGGTCAGGAGGACAGGAATCACAAAGGGTGCCCTTGCCCATATCGGAGTACGACCCTGCAAGGACAGGGTCCTAATCACAGCTGTGTACTCACTTTTAGCATTTATCAGCATTGACCCAGCAGCCGTGCGCTGATTCACACACGAGGAGGAACGGAGCAGATAAGAAACACCCAAAGAACGCATTAAAAATGTCGCTCGGTTGATTAGTTCTGGCCTCGTCCGCCGGCTCGAGCCTGGGCGTCTGCTGGTCACGCTGTCCAGAAAGATCACAGCGCTCTCGTACATGGACGGAAGAGCGGACCTTACCAAAGCAGGACCAGAGACAGTTGCGAAGTGAGGGACAACTGTTTTTCTGTCGATTTTGGCTACCATTAATCCCCCCCCTCCGAAACCCACCACCCCAGTTGTGTCGGAACAGGTGGCCAGAACTGGCGAGGGTCAGAGTCACTTACAGATCTTCCAAGGCTTATGAAAATTCGGGAACTTAACAGGGTTAAATCTAAACCCAACTATAACCTTGCCTGTGTAGCGCAGCCCCCCCCACCCCATGTCTCTCAGTTCCTTTTTCATGAGGAAAGTACCCATAGATAATTCTCACAGATAGGTGAAGCCCTGATTGAGTTAATTGAGTTTTCATGCCATGCAACAAGCTAGGGCTATATTCATGGAGGAAGCTAGGTTATATATAACGCTTAATAAGTGACTGAAAGACAGACAGACAGACAGACAGCCTGACAGATGGATGGACGGACGGGCAGATAGATTATAAGAAGGGACTTCATATTGTCACGAGTGTTCCTCGCTAATCACGGACGATGAAGCACGCCGATGCGGGCTTCAGCTCCCGTGTGACGCTTCCAAAAGCACTACGAGGAAAGGATGGACGGTACGCAGTAGCAGCATGGAGACAACCGTCAGACCACAAAGGATGTGTATATACATTATTGTATATATTAAAAAGAAATAACAGATCATAATAGAGCCGGGAGAAGCTGATTATGGAACGCCTGTCTGATTTGTTAAAAGATCCGCATACGGAAAGCTATTTCTCAGGCCATGAACATAGGTTTTACTTTGGTGACCAGAGTTACTGGGTGGTTACTACGGTGGTGGGGAATTTCGCCAGGCAGGCCTGCAAACAGGACTTCACCAGAGGCCCTGTAGCTCATCTCCCCGCCTTTGCGGGACAGTGGTGAGAGCTCAGGTTCCACAGGGAGGTCCGGTTACTCTGACGCTCCTCTACATGCCTCTAGCCCCCATGGTGAAGGCTGTCGCTTTGGCCCGAGTTCTGGGCATCACATGTGCTCACAAGATTATGTCCCACTCCCTCACGCGCACTTAGAGCTTTCACAAAGTCAGTTTCACAAAAAAAAAAAAAAAACTGCCTTTTTTCCCCCTAAGGGCGTCGTCTTTATCGTTTCAGATATGTTTCTTCTGTTCAACTGACTAGGTTTACAGTGAATAGGAAAAAAAAATGTGCAATGTTCTGCACACGTTGTAATGGTGTGGCAATGTGAGATTCTCTCGCTGTTAAACTGTGGTCTACACACATAATTCACACAAACAGCCCAGACATTGTTTCCTGCTACTCATGTGGTCGATTCACTCAGAGACACAATTTTGACTAATTAGATTCATTTTTTAAATTTTCCAGTCATCTGTCAAAGCGAGAAAACTGGGACTGAACATGCTAGAAAGCTTGTGAGACGGCATGTTCAGGTACCAGTGCCTAGTGTTGCAAAATACTGTCGGTACAAAGAGCTACGCGGAATGTCAAGACGCGTTCAGCGGGAGAACACAGAGTAGGCTGTGCTGTCTTTTAGATCTTCCAGCTGCAAGGATCAAGCATCTAGGATCTGGTGCTTCGTTCGATACATTTCATGGATGGGCCTTTCTTAATCTTCATCTTCTCTCCCTTATCCGATACCTCCCAAAGCAAAGCAGACTCAGCTAATGTCCCCGAGATTTCCAACACAAATGCATGGCAGTTAGACACACCTAGTTTCACAGCCAGTTCCAGAGAAAGCCTAGAAGATATCTGGCGTTTGTCAGACTCCACACTGGATTGGAGACAAGCTGGAATCTCCCATAATTGGACATGCATCCAATTATAGCTAGAGGTAGCTAGAAAAACAAATGATAAAAAACACAGCAAAAGTAGCTGGGACTCCTGCCTGTTACACTACTACCAATAATTACACCTAAACACGCACGCAAACATCATAGGAATGATGCAAGTATTAAATGGCGTGTCATGCTTAAACAACTTAAAAGGTTCCCACACTCTTGGGTGGCTTCCCTGAGGAGATGTCCACCGTGCACACGCAGAACACAGACCCGCCCCTAGGTGCAGCCTTCCCACCGGGCTTGAACGCAACCTCATCGACTGGTGTCAACTTTTATGAGAGAGATGGAGAAGAGATGAGATGTTAAAAACAAGATTGCCGCAACCCTAATTAGTCAACGTCATGTGATAGGAGCAGAGAAGCAGGGTGTAGAGATACTCTGTAGTAATCCCCGCTACACCCTAAGTAATGGGGAGGCGCTGCAGTCAGGTCATGTTCGTAGATGATTTCTGATGCATTGAAAGTGGATTAGTAAGGGGATTATCCCCTGGTATGTCCTTTTGCCCCTCTGTCCTGCAGTAGAATCACCCTTGTTCAACACTCACAGCTGAAAGCCAGGCAGATTCTCAACAAGGGACATGATGTCTAGAGATTCAGCCGAGAGCAAAGCTCACTAGGGGTCAATATGGCAACAAGACACCTGCTGGTCAGGTGACCATGGAGTCTGGACACCTGATGATTATCAAAGGGTCACCAACAAGTCAGTTCACAGAGTTTACAAGCTCACTACAATCATTACTGAAAAAATCAACGACAAATAAAAACATGTTTTCCAGGTTTGTTCCTCTACATTACGCTTCATCTCCAGCACAGACTAAAGAGTGTGGACGTACAGGACAGAGGGTTGGAAGATGGGTAGATGCACTGACAACCTGTACTGTTTATCGCTCTTTTCTTAACAATCGCAATACAGGGTCTGATGGCTGGATTCCTAAACCAAACAAACCCCACAGACTGCAAACTCCAAGCAGAGGTACCGTACAGGGGGTGGGGAGACAATCCTGAAATATAATTGGATTGGTCTGGGGTGGGGGCCCAATATGATATACTTTCTTTGGGCCTAAAATCTCTAGCATTGACCCTGACTACAAGAGTTTGGTGCCATTATTCCAAACGCGATTGAGGTCTCCTGGTAGGGTTTAGCTGCAAATATGTGTGCATTTGACTACTCAAAGACCCATGCTCTAAAGCTCTAAATAGCATATTTCGTCTCCTTTTGAAAAATTATAATGCAGTAAAACCAGTTTACAGCTATAAATCCATAATGACAAAGCAAGGGAAAAATCTGCAGAATCAGACCTATGCAACCCCCAGGCAAAAAAAGAAACTCCCCTTCTAATCTAGAGCTTTACACATATGCGCCACATTTGCACATTTGCAGCTGTGGAAAAAAGGCTTAAAAAATACCAGCGTCCATTTGCCGTGCGATCGTCACAGCTCAGCCCGGGGAGATACATTTAAGTGTCAGCTAAACAAGTCTAAGTCAAGCCAGTACAGGACACACTATTCAGATTATACATCTCCCCACATTCCTGTTTTTTTTAACACACTGTTAAATATGCACAACAGTGAGTTTTGGGGGCATTACGCTATAACCTCTGATGAGCTCATCCGCGTTAATGAAAAGATCCGAAGTCGTAAAGGTGCTGACGACTCTCAGATGTTGAGTCCATAGATTCGGGGAAATGGTTTCGGCGAGCGTGGCATTTATAAGAACTTCCTATTAACAGCAAATTCATAGTTTACATGAAGCCGTTCAACTAGAAACAAAACGTACTGCTCAGCGGCAAACTATAAATGAAAGAATTCATAGGACATTCATTCTGCTGAGGCTTTATCTCTGTGCAAGTAATGTGAGTTTACATATCATACTGATAATATTAAAATCTAACGAACGACGCCGGTCGATATGAAGGCAAACCATTCAGAAAGTGTTTTTGTTTTGTTTAACGAAGTGGGAAAATACCTACAGTCGTTTCTTCTAAAAAGAAACTCTCGTAAGGCCCCCAAAAAGGCATGGATTTCAGTTTATTGTTTTACCTATTACTGTACCTACTATGCAGTATATTCTCCACGTAATCGCTTCCAAAAAACAAGGATGGTTGTATGAATCAACTGAGCTAACATAAGACATTAAATCAGATCTGTCAAGTCATGTTTCTACAAGCGAAGTCGCGTAATTACACTCAGTATACCAGTTAGTGCACTTGGAAAAGGAAAGAAAATGATCTTACCCTGAAACTTCATTGTTTTCAACGCCTTTTTGCATATGACCGGGTATTTCTTTGATTCTTTAAAATAAAGCAAATAATAATACAAAAAATAAAATAACACGCCCGCAAAGGGCAAACGAAGCACGACTTATCTGAGATATCTATGTATCCGGACAAAAATCTAGCTTCACTCCACAGAAGGTTTAACATAACCTGTGTTGTTGAAAGAAGGGGAAAAAACGAGAGGGTTATGTGAAATGCCGGTATCTATCGGCTTCCTTGTTTTATTTTCTCTCTAATTTTCTGTTTTTGTTTAGTTTCACGCTTCCCCGCTGCCAGCTCTGTCTGTTTAAGGGAGGGCAGCGCCGCCTATAAACACGCAACAGCAACAGGGGACTTTCATTAGCAGGCTTGGGGGGCGGGGGGCGCTGCCATGCGGGATATCGTCATATTGCCGATTCACTTTTAACTTTCTGTATTTTTGCATTGATTTTTGTACATAATATATAATCTATGTAAATTTAACTTTGATTCGTGGCTTATATTTTATATATGTCATACACATATATATTTATATGTTAATTGAATATGTGACAGGTCTTCAAGCGATAGAAAGTTCTGTTGCTTTTCCCTACCTTTGAGGTCTGCTACAGTAAAATAAACTAAATGCAACTGACGTTAGTGACATTTTGCCTGGTGATATAATGCAATTCAAATTGATTATGTGCTCGAAATGATGTTGGTGAATAGGTGCCGATCTGGTCTGATCTTACAGATGCAGGATGCTCTGTAATATTTAAGTGCCAAGGAGGTTGTATCTGTTGTACCCTTCAGATAGACACAAACACTGAAATGCTTGTACGAGAAAAAAAACCCAGCCATGTTCTAACATTTTTTCCCGTTCAGGAGATAATAAAAACATATATGCAAACTGAGCAAAGCCAAGTTAAATCTGGTACGTTAGTGCACCGGCTGTTGAGAAACTTATGTTAAGTGCTGTCACCGCTGGGTTATTGTTTATTAAAAACTAAATAGAACAATAAAAACACAGCATAACACGATAAGATTAATCCACTTAAAGTTAAAGGTAGAATCTAAATATTGTATTTCTGTTTCTGGAAAAAATAACTAGCCTGTATCACTAGCTGTAATATCTAATTAATCTCTACCACTAATTAAACTCTACCACTAAAACGTATTCGACGTGCGGAAGTAGTTTTTCATCACTAACATATCAGTATAAATCATATGCAGACACAGTAACATTTATGGTTTTGTGCAATGGAAAGTGTGTTACACCCGTAGGAAAGTTTGTTACACCAATGTAGACTGTAGCTTTGACAGTTAAATATTTGCATTAAACAAATGACTGTCATTTTGAATGAGCAGGACGGGGTGTTACATCATGACATCTGGTAGCCATTTCCATACTGCTTCAGAGGTGTGTTGGCATACAGACATCCTACAAACTCAACAAACCTGAACAATGAAAAACGCCAGCATCCCGAAATTCCAATTCCACTTCGCTGGTATTCAAGATCGAATAAAACGCCATTACTGCCACCTAATGGAAGAATTTTGCATTGCACGCACACAAGATAAATCGAGTTCATATCTTAATCTCCGTGAAGTAACACTCTTGGAAACCATCCTTAATAACACCAGTTTTATTTGATGCTTATTTCCTACGTTTTGGTACTATAAAACAGTACAAAGTATATATATTCATATATATAAAGTAGAAATAAACTCTAATATCCTAACACTATACAACAACAAACCAAAGGTTTGGAGAAGGGGACAAAAACAAATCCAGTCAAGGGTGGATTAACTCATCGCTGTTTTTCAACAGAAACTCAACAGAACATGGAGCATATTTGTAGTTTGAGATCTAAAAAAATAACAGCAGGACAACCATGTGTGAAATCAATTACAAACAACTGCATGGGGAACATTTATAATATGTTGTAGGATCATCTGTAATCAAATCTGTGAGAAGCCAGTTTCCGCACGCCACACTCCTATGCGGAACATATTTATGTCTGTTGTTGCACAGTCAATATCAGATTCTGGTTTAAAAAAAAAAAAAAAAAGATCAAGAAAATGAGGGGGAAAATTTGCATATTTCCATTTCAGCCTTTTTCATAATAGTAGTGTTCCTGTTGAGTTGTAAATTTCAGCAAAAAACAGAGACTTAATGATGTGTAAAAAAAAATACAAAAATAACGATTTACCTCAAGCAACACAGCTGTAGTATTTTAACGCAATAGATACAAAAAAACCCTACAGCGTTGATATTGGCATACAGTTACTTTAAGCAAAATTTCACATTTAAAAAATTAAATACTAAGAAGATTTTGATGCTGCGTATCATCTAAAAGTGCTCTGACACACAGAATCGGCTTTAGCAATTTGTCAGTCTGCCAACAGCGGAATAACGATCTTGCTGAAAGACACGCTATAAAAGGAGGGATTCGGAAATAAATAAAAACAACATGCACAGAACCACTCAAATGGCTAATGAGCAGCCGTGCTAAAATTGCAATTTAATGCTGTCGCCACAATAGGTACAGCGGTATAAATATGGAAGATTAGGCAGACAAAGAGCAGATGAAATGTTGTATATATAAAAAAGTGTACCACATACACACTTAAAACAGGTTTAAAAAAAAAAAAAAACAAAAAGTGTAACCTCTTTGGTCACATAGTGTCATGTCCTTGCACATTCCGACTGTAGCCGCAAATTAGAAAGGACTAAAATTAAAGTGTGTTTTTACTCCCCTATCAGTCCCTGTGAAAAGGGGGGGGTTGTATCAGTGGCTACCGCCGATGTTCTTTCGTCCCTAAAATGTGACGGGTAGCTGGCGAGGGAGAACCCGTGATGTGGGGGTGAGGGAGGGGCGGGTCTATAAAGTGGCAACGTGTGTCCAGCCCACAAGCATTAGAAAGGCCCCTCTGGTGTCAGTGCGTCGCTCTGATGTAAGCTGTGGTGGAGCTCAGCTTTGCAGATGGTCGGCACGCCGCAGTGAACAGAGCTACCAGCAGGGGGCTCCTCGTCACCTGGAAGAGAAAACAATAGACCAGAGTTCATGGTCACGCAAAGCCTCGTAAAATCCACTAGCAAATCCACTGAACAGCCATTTTA
Source organism: Mormyrus proboscirostris (assembly GCA_026779585.1). NCBI lineage: Eukaryota > Metazoa > Chordata > Actinopteri > Osteoglossiformes > Mormyridae > Mormyrus > Mormyrus proboscirostris. The sequence goes on from JAODKF010000138.1 coordinate 4,902,704, forward strand.
CAACTCTTTCTGCAGCCTTTTAGTTCATTATGCTCCCCCCTCTCCCCAACATATATCAACGTTTAAGTTATGGAGAATTTCAGACCTTGTAGGTTTGCCATGTTAAAAACGTGATCAGCTGCCTGATTGGTTGAGATGTTTGAATTAGAGTGAATTTCTGATCATGGTCTTACCCAATCCAGAAGAGGACGACATGCTTTCGGCCAGGGAGGAGGAGTCTGCCTGGTCCGGACACAGGCCTTCCATCAGGGGGATGGACAGCTCAGAGGACGGCACTGATGAGTCATAGATGCCCGAGTCCCTTGGCATTTCGGGGGGGCTGGCATTGCCATCTGCCTGCGGAACTGGCCTCAAGGGGGCACTGCTGTCCTGGGAGGCAGAGCCCTCACGTTCCCCTTGCAAGAGTCTGGACAAGGCGGCAGAGGCCTGCGGGGCAGCAAGCAAAGTATTCTTCAGGGGGCGGTCTCCCTCGGGGAGCCCCTTGAGGGTGACCTCGTTGAGCGCCAGTCCAGAATCGAGCTTCTCAACAGGCGGGTGCACACACGGCTGGGGCCCGGGTCCCGGTGCCAGCTGCCTCTCAAACCAGTCGGGCTCCTGGGCGATGTGCTGGTGCATGTTGCAGATGGCGACGTAGAGCGAGCGGCCCGACCGGCTGCGGAAGTAGTTGCGTTCGCTGATGGCCGCCGGCCGGGCCTCGCGATCGGTGGCGCCGGCTGGGTGGCAGTGCAGGCGGGCAGACAGACGAGGGAGCTGCTCCATCAGCTTGAACCTGGGTGCCAGGTCCAGAGCGGCGGGGATGTCGCTCTCACGGGAGTAGTCGAAGTAGACCGCCATGAAGCGGGAGAGGTCTGGCGAGCGCTGGCGAGCGCGTCGCAGTTTCTCTGCAATCATGGCCACGGCCACGACAAACAGCTCCCCTCCCGCGGCGGCGCCGCCTTTGCCCCTGCGGTTCTTCTTCTCCACAAAGTACTTCATCCCCTTGGAGCAGACGGTGATGATGAACTGGGCTTCCTGGAGCCGCTGACTCAGCCAGGCCATCTGGCCCTCCCTGCAGATCTCCAGGTGCTCCCACAGGTCCAGCATCACCTGCGAGCGGCATGGAGCCCCGGCTGTTTATCTTTGGCCACCAGCCGGTCTGACCATCATGTCATCACTACCTTTGCACTCACTGACAATATTTTACCCAATTCAGCCATGTCTGTCGAGAAAATCAAGCTCAACAGATACCTAAATGGCACAGCAGTAACGCCTGCCCGCAGAAGCACAATTAGTATGATTTTTGAGTTCCTAAACTAACCTGTGCCATTCATCTCAATGCTACATCCTGCCCTGAAACGCCAAACTTTATAATATTTATAATATAATGCGCAGCTAAATTAACTAAATGAGGCCTTTTTGCCCATGGCACCAATATTTATACCCATTTAAAAGGTACAGATGGGTTTGACAGGAGGTAAGTGATGTAAATGTTAACCAACATCTATGATAATACACACTGTTATACCTGGGTTAAAAAAGCAGAGTAGAGCAATTTTGTTCCATTAAGAAATGGAGTGGACAAAAAAAGAAGAAAAAAAAACTCAAAGCATGTAGTTAATTCAACAGTCCATTAGGGGACAGCAAACACCTAAAGTAGTTTTACAGTTACAGCTTCTCTGGATTCACACTGACTTGAGGGTTGCATTCTTGGTCACCATGCCAGCTCCAGCAAAACATTTGACTACGTACCTCACAAGCGCAGAAGTCCTGCAAGAATGCAGCAAAGCTCTGGATGACATCCAGGTGTTTGGGGCCGTCTTTGTTGGAATAGCAGAGGAAGACTTTGGGGCGGGGCCACGGTCGCTCCGCGTGGAGGGCTGTGGTGTGGCTGGATGACTCGGAGCTCTCCTCGTCCAAGTGGGAATAGATGTTCTCTGAGCCAATATGACAGAACAGAGAGGTCAGGCAAGAACCGATACGACTAACGTCTGGGGAATCGCCTGGGTGCGATTTAAGTATGAGGGAGAGACGTCACGTGCTGCAAAATGGGCCAACTTCAAAAGGAGAGCGGAAATAACAGCCCTGCAGAGTGAGATGGCTTGTATCCCTTAACCAGCATCGTTCAGCAACAGCGGGAGTGAAATTACAGCCTGGTCACTCGCGGCGGGAGTAGGCCTTCGCGATAATTACGATATCGACTTATCACGCAATACATGGACAAATTCTACTTACGCAAGAATGACTGCCACCAATTATTTTTGCAAGTCGTGCTGCTTCTACTCTTGTCTGCTCTCTGTGATAGATGTCTGCGCAGGACGGAATTTTAAATCCCACTCCCGCCTGCATCTGCGAGAATCTGTCACGCACCCACCTGCACATCATGTTTTGTTCTGTACCCACTGGCATCTTTTAAGTCTTGTCCTGCCCGCTCCCGGAGAAGCTTGTCATGTAATAAATAATAATAATAATAATAATAATAATAATAATAATAATAATAAATTTTATTTGTAATGTGCATTTGTCATGCCCAATGCTGTGTTCACTCACCAAAATGAAAACGTTTGATAAAATAACAGAAAAACATATTTGACCAATAATTATTTATTTAAATTCTTTCTGCAGGATGCCATGAGTCATTTCTATTCTCCCATATTCAAAAGTAAAAATGTATCTCGCACTTTACTCTATTGCTGCGGGTCCCGCAGGAATGCAGACCTCTGCTCTGTATAACAAACGAATGTGTTACTTGAGGCTAATAGGTACATGCTTCAATAGTTTTTTTTCCCCTGACTGCTGCATAGTTCCAGCTAGAAAGTTTGGAAGAATAGGTCCAAGTGGATTTGGTAAGCTGAATGAGAGGGAAGCCAAATGAGAGAGAGGACAGGCCATTGACGTGACCGAGGCAGTATGCCGACTGAATAAATGGCAACGAAAAGTGGTAATACTAGCCTAAAAACTCATCCAAAATATTACCATTCCATCTAGTTTTCCAAGCTGGGAACAAAAATTGCAGTTGGAGACTTTGCCTGACAGTGCAAATATAAACATGGCAGTGCAAAATGACGCACGCTCACAGACGCACGCTCAGACGCCGTAATTTGTTTTATAGCAAAAGAAATGCAGCCATTTTAACAATGCACCAATTTCAACAAACAGTACGAACTGCCAAAGGAAATGTATAATCTCCCAAACTGCCATTCCAGAATGGTAAAATAAAATGAAGGAGGACATTCTGAAGGAGATAAAAGATATCTCCTTGCACTCTGCTGCTACAGACAGGTGGGCAAGCTCAAATATGACCCCATACGTGAGCTTGACCATACATTACATCACTGCTGACTGGACTCCACAGCCACAGTGTTTAGAGACCAGATACATACCGCAAAAACATTGCGTAGTTTTTAAATTTATGTTGGTTATTTTTTGACATTTCAATTACAATGTCTGAATATTCTTCAGAATTAAAAGTTCATTGTTTTTCGAAAGGGTTCACTTGCTTTATTATGCTATAATATCATCGGTATATCAGTGGCAAGGAGGGGTCTCACCTTGCTGCTTCTTGCGGCACATCACAGTGAAGAGGGTGGCGAAGGCAGACATGATGACCAAGGGCACAGTAATGGCCATGGCACGGATGGGCCCTGCCCAGGGGGAATGCACTGAGCAGCCGAATAAACAGCGAGACAGACAAAATCAGTCCAATGTTGAAAATGAAGACAAATCGGTATCATCATCTAAAATGTTAAAATGTTCACTGCGAAAAAGCAGCGTACGGCCGGAACACGTAGGATTTTTCAAAAAAGCCTCTAAATATCATTCAATAAAAGATTTGCAAACTTAGTTTTAAGCGTTCTAAAGTTCGACAGTGCTATCTGAAGGTATCAGAACTTTTCTCCTCTCCAAGACAATGGACAAATTGGTCAACGGCCTTGACAAAACCAGGTCTCTTAGATCAGAGGTGGTTCGCATTACCTTGGCTCACGTGGTACTGTGTCTGGCGCCTAGTGGCGTTGCTGTCATCGCGGAGCTGAGGAACAGGAGAAGAAAAACAACAGGATATCGATTAATCTTGATGTCCTTTTGCCTCAAAACCCTGTAGCAGCTACAGTACAGCCATTGATCAGACATTGTAACAGATTTTTCAAGAAAAGTGTCATTGACGGTTCTTCCTGGGGTGTATTGCAGACATGCCAGTTGGTCTTCAACCACAGTGCTTAAGAGTTGCCCAACTAACATTGCTTTATTGCTCAATTCGGAGGTCATCTGTGGTTTAAAAGAACTAGCCTGCAAACCAAGGATGAGATACCCATAAATGGGAGACCCGGAGACGGTCAACATAGCAGCTGAGTGAAAACGGCCAGTCGGTACACAAAATCCACAGTGTCTGGAACTTGACTAGAAAAACAAGGCAGAAAAAAGTCACCTCAATCGTGTAGGTTCCTGGGGAGAGATCTTCGAGTATGCATGTAGTTTTATCCAAGCTGGATTCCTGGAGAGAGAAAGATGCAATTCAAATGCGGCTTCAAACATTACATGTGACAAATGCTCTAGCGTCAACAGAAAAACAAGCAAATCTGCATGAAAAGGTTTCAGCAACTTTGTAAAAGAGTAACGCAAGTATGACCTAAACATAAACACTGAAATCACTTTGAGAACAGCCGCAATTGTAACACTTAGCAGAAATATTGAACAAAATACTATTTAAAAACCAGAGGGGAAAAAATAAATCCGCCTGCACTCAATTGGCAAGCTGAAATGTCTGGGACGCACGTGGAGACTTTGGCATACTGGGATGAAGCCTTGACCCAAATCATGCAATTTCTCCTGCAAGTGACTGGTCTCCTGCACACCTTATCTTCTTGAATGGCTTTTTTTTTTATATAATTATGCTGCTTCCCAAAGCACAGGGTTCCTTCTGGTGTGTTTTAGCATTTTTCTATACATCAATCAACCATCTTCTGACCACTTATCCTGGTCAGGGTCTTTGGGGACCTGGAGCCCATCCCAGACAGCACAAGGACACAAAGCTGCGATGAACCCTGGATAGCGAGCCGGTCCATCACAGGGCACATACTCATACACACTGCCATACTCTACGGGCAATTTAGAAACACCACTTAGCCTGATTGCATGTGCTTGGACTGCGGCAGGAAACTAGAGTACCCAGAGGAAATCAGTGCAACACAGACACACACACAGACAGCAAGAATTTGAACCCTGGAGGATGTGGCAACAGCGCTACCCTCTAAGCTATCATGCTACCGAAAATAATAATAAAATATACTCGACAGTAATGATGGAAATCTCAATAAGTACAACTTTATTTTATCACTTATACATATGACTAAGCTCAACAGATGCAGATGGGTTGAATTTCTGTCCCCCCCCCCCAAAGGTTTATGAAAGAATAGGTCCTTTTCTCCTAAACCCTGCACATGGAATCTCTTCCTTAAGATTAAGAGACCTTTAAGAGTCCAGCCGGGACATTTGGAACCAAGTCACTTCTGGGAAAGTACTCAGGCCCACACTTGTTATTATTTAACGATTATGAACAGGAAGTTGGACCGAGCGTCTCCCATACAGCGCGAGAAGGCAGCTGAGAGCTCGGCGAGGAGGACTTTGCTGTATGGCAAAATTGCACACCACTTCGCATCGCTTACTTGGATCGGAAACGATAAGGTTTCTCAGTCAACCTGGAAGACGCATTTCAAACTGCTTATGAGAAATGTCAACCTTCTGTTGGTCCAGCGGAAATGAGAAAACGTGCCAAGACAGACATCAGCGCTAGTCAGGACATGCCTACAAGTACCAGGTGACACGCCTGACTTAGTCTAGCAGCCCAAAAGCACAAAGTCCAAGTCAAATACCCAGAAAAGAGAGGCATAACCCAGCTCCATCCAATAAAACATGTAAATGGGTGAAATGGTCAAACCAATTAACAGCTGGGTTAACATTCAGCCGGCTCTCAGCGGTTCTGGCTGGACAATCATTTTTATGCTTGTATACAGCAAATCAGTGATTCTTTTTTTGTTCTGTGATGTGTCCTCACTCATATTCCTAGAATGTACAATGCAATCTCCATGAGGAGACAGAATGGGCCCTTGTTTTCCTTTGAGCAGGGGCTTACATTAAATTGAACAATTCCAATGCAGCAGAAGATGCAGGAGGAAAAAAGAATAAAGAAGAATTTTACCGTTCTGCAGCGCTTTAGCCGAAAAGAGCCTTCCTGCCTCATCTTGTAGTACAGGTAGTAGGTGTTGAAGGCAAATGTAGAAGGGGCATGGTCAAAGACCACATGCAGGCTGGAGCCCAGCTGGGAGACATTGAAACTTCGCGGCTTCCAGACTGTTTGCAGAAGAGAAGGCGATTGGAACAGGGAGCCAGAATCTATTTGAATAATCATGAATATTCAAGAACTAGGTAGCAGAACACCACCGCAAGAAACAGCCACAGTTACCAGTAGCAAGAATGTTAATCTAGTTTCCTAAAACAGTACATGCTGTGTTTGCGTGTGTGTGTG
>JAODKF010000138.1:4938786-4951914 GCA_026779585.1 Mormyrus proboscirostris
TGAAACAATGCAAGCATACATATAATACAGAGACGTTTTCAAATAAAAAGGAATACATCTGTATATACACACACACAAACGTTTAAACCAGGGGTCTTCAACTCCAGTCCTGGAGTGTCCAAACCCTGCACATTTTTGGGTCATTTAACACACCTGTTTCGACTCAAAAAATGGATGCGATTAGCAGATACATTGTATAAGGTGTAGTGGAACAGTCAAAGAACTAATCTGTACAGGGCTGGTTCTCTGCAGGACTGAAGTTAGAGAAGCCTAGTTTATACTGTACAAAAATAGCGGGATTCTGGCGCCAACAGCGACTAGCTGGATGCCAGAGGGGACTGTATGTGAATGTGCATCTCTGATATTGAGTCTGTGGGGAAACACTGCGATATTAGTGTCCTGCCTGGCCATGGAGATCGGAGAAGGCTCTTTTCACCATCAGGAACTGAGATTCCCTGTGGGATCGCTTCAGCTTTGCCCGCCGGTTCTGAAACCAGATCTGAGAAAGGAGGCAGAAATATCCTTTAAGTTTCAAGGAACCACAAAGAATTTAAATATACTGTTTATCCTCTTGGGATTATGAAAACACAATTTATTCACACACACACACACACACACACACACACACACACACACACACTCCATTCCAGGGGCTATGATTGTGCCTTAAGTGTTATATGAATATCCAGTATAACCAAATGTTTAATGGGACTCTGACTCATGCTGCTAATCCAAAAGAGAGCGATTTAGCCATTTACCTGGATCCTATCCTCCTCCAGTTCCAGTCTTTTGGCCAGCTCTTCTCTCAAATCTATGCCAGGGTAGGAATTTACTTGAAATATGCTTTCCAGGATCTCAATCTGGGGAGAAACATAAAGTTACCCTCACTTGGCAATAAACCTCAGGTTGTATTTCAGTCAAAAAAAGCAAAACCTATAGAACATCTGTAAGTTTTTACCTGTGCACCGGTAAATGCGGTTCGGGGCCTGCGGCCGATATACCAGTTCAAGGTTCTCTTGTACGAATCTGAAGCCGGTCGGTCGCACGAATCCTGTTTACATTTCGTCTCCTGTGTAAATTGCGATTCGGATCCGACCAAATTGCTGCATGCATCTAAAAAGCACAATATCCATATTATAAGCACCAAAGACCATACCATTTACTAATTTACCAGTACGCACTGATACACAGCAAACATTAAAAAACCCGTTGACGTTGTAATGAAAAGAGAGGATACGAGTAAGACGTTTCTGCCTACCTATCCATGGTCTGTGTGGCTTTACAGGTACAGTACTTTGCTCCTTTCGGTCTAATCCCAAGATTCGTTCAATGGTAAACACAGTCTTCCTCTCCACCGGCTGAACAGCAGTGGAAGACATGCCGGTCAATATATGGACGACAAACGCTTAACTTATAGCCAGGTATAAAATAAGACTAGTACTTTACAGCCGCTCCAGCTGTAATAAAATAGAAGGCTTTCACAACATCTTGTTCTTAAAACCAACAGGGTTTTCTACGTCATTAATTAGAATATCGTAGTTGCGAAGTTTTAGCATGTGAATTGAGACCCCCCACTATGGGCCACGGCGAGTAATTGTTGTAGGTAATTTACTCGTCCAGAATGGATGCCATAAACAAGTAAGTGTTATCTTTTCAGGACAGGGAAGCACTAAAGCTCGTATTAGAGCAAACAAAAGTCTAGCGGCATCTTTTTCATTCAGACGAGTCTTAATACTCCCATTTGCCCGTTTGCCGCAGAATGGCATTCTTTCATCATTTATTCTATAGGTATAATAGGAAACCAGTCGAGTATTACATAATCCCGCAAAATTTGGAATCACAGAATTTTAAAATAATAACGATATTAATCCCTTAATGCTATTAAGAAAAGCTCACTGAAAGGAAATTTCTTCCAAGAGATTTTTCTAGTTTTCAGAAGTCAGGCAGCTAGCAGTGACATTACCTGGTTTAAGAAGTATTTCAGAATTTGTTTGGCTACTTACTGGTCAGACTAGTAGGCTACGTCCGTTTGAAACTGCATGTGGTGTGTGACTTTTTTTTCTCAATCCAATACTGTGAAACTACAGATATGCAAACTGATTGTCATTAACACACGTACATGCTGTTATGTATAACAAAGTAGTTTCGTAAGCACCGAACCTTATCGTATACGCGCAATCTTGGAAAAATTAATTCTTAGTTTAACTAGCCATGAAGCCAACACGGAATTTGCTAACTTAAATAAAGTTTACGAAGTTACTTTAAAAACATAATTAACCGAAATCTTTTAATCCCTATTCAGTTAAATAGCCAGATGATTATCTTCAATTGTGCTAATAGTTTAAGATAATAGGCTGTTGGTAAGCGAACTAATTGGTACTGATGGTTAATGTTAATGTTTAACAGGTTGGCTTCCTTATAGGGTGAGTATTGTGAAAATGGGACATCTGGCAAATTGGCACAGTTAAACTTTGCAGTTGAAATATGTGTATAGTGATATTTTATTTTCTCTTCTATATAGTGTTCAAGGGGCATTAATGTATTTAGCATGGTATCAAGTTGGGATTGAAGACATTAAGATGATTTTTCCAGAAAGCAAATTTTCAGAAAGTGTCCCATTTTAACAAGACTCATCCTATGTTATTATTGTGGATTAAGTAGTAGTACTGTGATTTTCTGTTATTAGATTACAGTCTGAGTAAAAGCCAGACTATGAGTTGAACAGCCTTTTTATGTAATTGTTTAAGTGAACCTCATGACATTGGATAGAACATTTTTATTAATGTTTTTTTACATTTAAAATCATAGCATAAGACATCAACAGATGGCCTTATTTATTTGGGGTGTTATGATGATATTGAACTATTTCGTCTATGCTGTGAATGTTCTGTAGCCAGCTAGCTTTGGGTGGCCTGTCAAGCCTTCAGACGGGACAGCAAGCTTCAGTCTTTAACATGAAGCAGGTTAAAATATTTTATGAAATGTAGAGCAGGGAGTAAACAATGCTATTGTGATGCGTACTGCCACAGACACAGACACAAAGATAGAGGCTGACATTTGAAAGACAGCAGATAAGTGAACATATCCTCCCCCTTGATAATCAAAACCAGACAATATAACCCTCTGGACTCCCTTAAAAGGGTGGAGATTCCCCCCCCAAATGCTCAACCCAAAGTTATGCTCTTGGGTGACTGTTAATTGCAATATTCAGAACAGATTATTGCTGAATGGGGTTTCACTCATAAAGACAGAATGATTGCGATCAAATGGCCATTTTCCCCCAGTATAAAATCGAAAGAGTTGGATCTCTCCAGGTTGAGCAGCTGTGTCACTATAGTGCCACACATCTGGGGAGAAGATGTGAATGAGAACATAAGGACAGTGAAATGAAACCTTTCATTTCAGATAGTTTTTTTTTTTTTGGTTTCCTGTTGCAATTCAGATTTACCTGTTTCAATGGTTGCTTGTGAAATATTCATTGCAAGGCATTAAAATAAAATATTGTGCATTTCAGAAAATCGGATATTACATAAAAATGCAAAATATAAAGTGAATAAATCTTTGCTTTTAATAACTACTCAAGACAAGATTTGTAAGGTTTCTGAAGCCCAAAAAATTTAGTGTATAGATCTAATCTACAGTCAACCCTTCCACAGAGAGAGTTAGGGCTGTAGAGGAGAGAGAGGCAACCCATCACATGACAAACCACCCCAGGGATGAGAACCTGAGTGCAACCATGTGGCGGGTGATACCTCAGCACCAAATGGACCAGTGTGAGGTTTTTTTCCAGTGGCTGGAGTGTCAATCCATCCTGCCACTAACCCCCCCAAGTTATTCCCTGTAAGATGGAGAACCTCCTTATAGGGCTGGATGTAGATTGGCATCATACCCAGGAGCAGGTTAAATTAACACAGTAGAATCACTCTGGGCATTCACAGGATTTGAACCAACAACCTTCCGATTGCTGGCACAGATCCCTAGCCTCAGAACCACCACTCCATCCCACTCCAGGCCTGTAGGCTGCATGAAATGTTTTGGTCTCTTTGGTCCCCTTAGCGAGCGGCGCAAAGCAGAGCAGAAACAAACAAGGAACACAAGATTCAAAGAACTGTGAGATTACTGCAGTATGTCCCCCAAACTGGCACTGTACAGATGTTTCATGCATTTAGTAAACTTAGTTAAAAGGTACTTAGGTAAAACTTTATACATGCTGTCTGCTGGCCTTCACATGTCGCCTGCAGCTTTGGCGAAACTCCCAAAAAATTCCTGTTTAATTTCTTATGCCGACCTCGCGATATATCGATACCAGGACGGGGAAAGTCGCGATGCAGAAGGATCAATTGTGTATTTCACTTTTTAGCAGACATAAACGTTAACATTTTGAAGTCTCCTGTGGAGTCATAACGGAGTTTCTTTTCCTTGGACCATTAGTCTCTGGTTCTGGAAAAAAGGTCCTGGTTCCAGAAGAAAGTTCCGACGATGTGAAAGCAGCAGTTGATTGAAGTATTGAGAAATCTAGATATACACATTTAACAATCCCTGGTGGTAAATTAATGATAAATAGCAACGGGGTATTGAATGTAACGATGTCTTCGCTTCACCAACGCAGCTGTTGAAGAAGAAGGATTGTTGGCATTGCTTCCTGGTGAAAAACATTATGTGCAGCTACGCAGCTAAAACGTATAAAAGTGAAAATGAATCAAACATGTTAAGAAGCCTAGTAATGTAATTATTTTTTGTCACGCTAAATGTGGAGACTGTCCACAGGGGAGAATGTAGCGGGACTAAAACAAACGCCCTATTGCAAATATTTCTGCTTGGCTCCCACAGTACGTATCATCGAGTTGTTGTGTCTCATAACATTCCTCAGTGACTCTCTGAAAATAAAGAATTTGGAAGGTATTTGTAGTCGGTTTAAAAACCTCAGACTGGATGTAGTTAAAGTGCAGTTAAATTCAGATCTTTAAAACTGATCAGAAATATAACCAGTCAAATCCAGGTACAGAAATATACTATCAGCTGTAAATTCTCCAGGGGGGGCTCCTGATTATTTTGTAGGCAGGGGCGGGGGACAACAGTAAAAATGTATATTATTTGAAGAGAAAAAATGATGATTGTCACTACCTTAATACTAATTGCACAACATAAAAAGGCAATAATTACAATAATTGTGGGCATGACTTAAGTAGGCCTACTATTAAAATCACAGCTGCATCGCATGTTGGCTTTTGGGAAACCTGTTCCATGTTCTATGATTGACATCACTCAGCGCCAATGAAAATAGGGGGAAGCCGTTTCGAAATGGGAATGTTTGTAATTTAAATGGGATTAGCTATATCTATGAGTAAGAGTTCAATTAACCTTAGCAAAAAAAAAAAAAAAAACTTCTGCTAAATCGTGGCATGAGATGCAATTCACAAGAATAGACAAGCATGGAAACCCTCATAAACGGAGGCAGGAAAAGCACGGGTAACTTCACAACACGGGAAATACCTGCTTGGCAGCTCTAATGCCACATTTGAGTTAAACAAAGCATATAATTGCTAAAACAGCATTTTCTGAGCCACAAAGAAGTCGTATCAGGGCAGATCCGTGCCGGAGGCTCATAGCACTGCCAAGAATATAATATCAGGCCTGGTGGCCGCCAGTTCTCACAGGTCTGGAAGCTTCCCTGGAGGCCAAAAACATCTCCAGAGCTTCGGAAGTGCAGTTCAAACAATTGGTTACTGGTCGGTGGAGCAAGTTCCTTAAATATTTGTGCAAAGACCATGTTACCAGGGTAGTGAGTTAGGCAAACTGTACTGAAGGGTTAATGCAGGCTGCATTAAGTTTTTATTGCTTATATGCAAAATGATAATACACATTCATCTCCGTCTTATGCTAAACGGAAATGTGTATATATAAAACCTATAGGCCTAAACAGAAATAGGAAGTATTAGAAATACTTTAGTATTAAACTGCTTCACTGGCAAAACGTGTGCTTTACTGTAGAATATCTTGGTTTTTGTATGAACTTTCATACATTTATTTAGAAATAATTTTAAGTTTACATTTTTGCAGCTCTAACACAATAAACACAGCATAGACTAACAGTTTTCTTTCAGGATTCTGGATTTATGACTTTGAAAACCATAAATTCACAAGAATTCCTGCATGACACAATATTATGGGCGAATTCAATTCTTTGCTGTACCAGACTCTACTGCACATGGTCCCCACCTGCTAGAATACAGGAGGGAATATTTGCACAAAGGACCCGGCCTCCTGTGACAAGGGCTATTTTTAAACTTGAAATGTGTTCCTTTATAAGCAGCTGTCCACTGTTGTAATCCTAATCTCTTGGTGTGTTGTGGATTCAAACATTGTGCTTATTTATAGTGTCATCTTTTTTTATACATCTGTATAATTTTCTGTCTTATCTCATTATAGCCTGTAAAACAATGGTTAACCAGCTTATTTGCCAACACTTTCAAAACTTTGAATTGATTTTGATCGTCACAGATAAGAGTAACAATTATTTATAAGGATTTTGTTGGAAAAGACGGTAAGTTAAAATTAATAGAAAAAGCGCAAAGAAAACATTTGGAAGGTGACTGGGAGGAAGTGGTAATATGAATCTGTGTTTTGTGGCATTTATATACATTTCTGATCGCGGTCCACTTCATACTTGCGCTGCAGTCTGCCGGTGACATCAGAACCTGGACTTATAAATGCGCCGGCTCCCGAAGAGCCCTCAGACGAAGTCACCGCGGCGTAGGAAGCCTGTCATCCATCCGGCAGCTTAAGAAACCCTGGAAATGATGCGCTTCACTTGCTTCCTGCTCATCTGCACAACTGCACAGGTGAATTCCCGCTATTTTCCTCACTCCAACATGTGGTGAAGTTATTAGCAGTGCGACTGTTTTCCCACTCGCTAAATGTTTTCTCATTTCCATGTTTTGATTTCAAACCAAGCGACTGCGTATAACACGATTAAAAAACTGTACTTTAGGACCTGAATGCAATACAAATGCATGCATGACAATAAATGATCATTGTTTGGATTACTTTTCAGTGCTTAGGAAATATAAAATTGGCATTTTGTAAGATAAAACTCGCGGGACTCGTTTGTTAAAAAAGTCATCTGTTTCGGGTAGACAGAACACACCTATTTAATTAAGCATAAAAAAATACAAAATAATAATAATCTTTTTTTTTTCTAAAAGAAAAGATCATTGCCCTGGATTTAGCATAAAACACTGCATTTCAACCTGTTGTGTGCTCCCCAAAAAGTATTTAAAGTAATAGATGGATAAAATATAGTTATATGACTCTACCGCAAATGACCATGTTACTTTAAGTACCATAAAATAATATTGAGTGGGTATTTAAGTGATTTAAGTGTGTCTCCTTTCGCCAGGTTTGCTCTCAGCTTTGTGGGGGCCCTTGCCATTGTCCCAAACCCCCTTCAAGTTGCCCCCCTGGGGTGCCTCTGGTCCTGGATGGGTGCCACTGCTGCCAGATGTGTGCCAGGCAGCTGGGAGAAACCTGCAACAAGAAGTATGCCTGCGACAGTCAGCGGGGGCTGGCATGCGACTACAGTGCCAGCTACCCAGGGGGGCCGGGAGAGTGCGTTGGTGCGTAGGCTTGCCTTTTTAAAGCAGGTAGTGGGGCAATTTATCACTTAAATAATAATGGCCACTGGATGAAATCCCAGAAGGGCATTGGCTGTTATACTTTTGGCAAATCTGAACTTCATAGAACAGCCAGGAGAAAACTTGCGGTGATGTCAAGGAAATCCCGCAGATGGAATAAGTAATATGATGGTTATGTTTAAATACTGCAGCAACAGCTCATAGGTTTTATCAAGTACAGCAGGGAAATTTAATGTTTTTGGAACATACTGACACTTTTATTTAAATAGCGGTTTTTGACACGAGGTGAAAAGTGCCGGTGTTGTGTTGTCGCATTGCGTTCCTCATGCTGTGCCATATGAATATGTGTAGTTCTCTGCTTCTTCATCACTAACCCTTGTTCAGAGTAGGAAAGTAAGATACTGACAGGTCAGGTGGGAAATAACCGAGAGCCAAGGCTCATCTCCAGCCATTGTGTCTCCAGAATAATGCATTTACTTCAGCTGAGTGTTTCTCCACTCGGCCCCCGAGGACCCCCAGATAGCGCAGTTCCCAGCCGATCAAGACTGCCGAATACCTGGTACAGGTGAGCTGGGAGCTGGCAGGGAGCAAAAGTGTGACGTGTCTTGGGGGTCAACCAGGCCAAGAGGAGCTTGGCTGTGAGGTCAATGGCGTGACCTACCAGGAGGGGCAGCGCTTCCAGCCGTCCTGCGCCATGCAGTGCCGCTGTCTGGGGGGAGGGGTGACATGCCTGCGCTTGTGCGACGAGGAGCTGCGGCCACCTGGCCCTGACTGCCCCCACCCGCAGCTCATCCAGCTGCCGGGACGCTGCTGCAAGGAGTGGCAGTGTGAGAACATGGACAATACGGTCTTCCAGGATGCCCTGGCAGGTACGTGTTCCGGGAGCTGCCGTTCACAAATTCATCGCTATCACCTTGAACGACTATTCGGTTGCTTAGGTGACGCATGTTTATAATGCGGCATGTTTTATACAAAAAATACTGGATCAGGACTTTTCCTGAATGACTTAAGTGAAACTGGCAGCTGCGGAGTTCTGAGAAACATCTGGGCTTCCACACAATGGGTAGCAAGTAAAGTACACAGGAAGGGATCATTATTTTTTAGGGCTCTCTTTATTTGAGCCAAAGGTGTCTATTATACTGCAATGTCTATAGAACTTATGATTGGTTTGGTTAACTGTTTGGCATCCTGAATTCATTCATATGCCAGACGAGGAATTCCATCAGGTTCTTACACATTCAGTCGCCCTGCTCGACAGAAAATGACTGAAGTGTTGCTCCTAACCATAAAATGATGGTGGGAAGAAGATGATGTTGTGCGAGAACATTCTGGAAAAATAAAGCAATCTCTCTTTGGCGGTCTAGGCAAAGTACAAATAGATAGACCATTTTGAAAAATGCAGCAGGAGCATTCTGGGAAACTGCAATAAAACGTTACACAATGCCCGTGTTTTCTGAACAACCCTTGCTTGATGAGATGCTGTGCAATTCTAATGGGAGGGGCTTTGATTATGGGTATATTTGTCTTACTAGGATGGCTCAGGTCTTTAGGTACACTCTGATTGGTAGATGGCGAGGTTGTGTCTGAAGCTCTCTCAGGCCAGGTGACCACGTGACATGTTATCAGGCATGCAGTCAATGTACAGGAAAACATGTGCATCAGTTTCCCAGTTTCAAACCCGTATCATAGCAACCTTTAGTGTTCGTAACTTGACGGTCACTGTGTTGTTTCAACTATGGGGATTCTTTCTATTCAGTTATTGTGTTTCCTGAGCAGTCCTGCTTCTCACTATTCTGATTGTTGTAGCTTAAGTTATTTTTTAATTAAAATGATTCCCTTTTGAATAACAGTTATCAGAATAATATCTGCTTCTACTCATAGTTGCAGTGCAGTGACTTATTAAAGGTTGGGGGGGTTTTACCTTTGCTAAGATTCTGGACTCCCAACCCCCCCCCCCCCCTCTACACACACATACACACACACACACACACACACACATCCCTTATCTATACATTGTTACTATTCTATTACCTATATTAAATACGTCCTGATGTATAGCCTGTTTTGGCACTGTGTCCCAGCCTACAGGCCTGACATAGCTCAGCTGGACCTCTCGACCTTGAACAAGAACGTGGGCTCTAACTGCCTCGAGCAAAGTACCGAGTGGAGCACCTGTTCCAGAACTTGTGGCCCCGGCGTTTCGACACGGGTGTCCAACATGAACCGGGCCTGTCACTTGGAGACGCAGTCCAGATTCTGCATGGTCCGGCCTTGTCAGAACCCCCCATACAGGACGACAGCAGTAAGTAACCACCATCAACTTTCACTCAAAATTGATCTAATTTGGGCCCTGTAGGGTTAAATAGTTTTAATGAGTTAATTATTAATTTAAATGAGTTGATTAGGTGACAAGGATCTGTTTTGACCATTAAATCTTGTGGAATATGTCTTTTTTTTATCATACAACTTTGGTTTGAGTTTTTATACGTGATAAAAAGCGCCACCATGTGGTCATTTATAAGAATTAAAAAAACTTGTTCAATAATTTGTGTATGTTGTGTACTAAAAGTCCGGCTGTTTTATCAAGGGCATTTTGATAAACATAGTTTGGACATTTTGTAAGATAAAGGACGCTTTTGTTCTCAGGGGTCAGGGTGGTGCAAGCCCAGCTATGTGGCTCCTCTGCCGGCACGCCTGGAGCAGCAGGGCTGTCTCAGCCTGGGCGCGTTCCGGCTGACGTACTGCAGCCTGTGCCCCGACGGACTCTGCTGTACCCCCCACCGCACCCGCACTGTCCCTGTGGCCTTTCGCTGCCCCACGGGCCGCCTGCTCCACCTCCCTGTCATGATGATAGAGTCCTGCGTCTGCCGCTACCAGTGTCCCCACTCCCAGAGGACCCACGGCACAGCACCAGACCCCCTCTCCCCCTGAAGGAACCCCAAGACGGCGGCCTGGGTGCCAGGGCTCGACAGAACTCGGCAGAACTCGGCAGAACTCGGCTTACGGGGCGTGCAGCCCCCCCAAACTTCCACGAGGGATTTGCAACACCGGAGACTATAGAATCCACATATGTAGCACTCGATGTTGGGATGACCTGTCCCGGGAAGACACAGCACCCGCATACAGAGACACACCCAGTGCAGAGTCCTGGCCACCCGATGCTAGGATGAGCCCTTTCAGTGCATCACACCTGGGAATAGGGTCACATCTGAGTACAGAGAGGGTCACATCACGTCTAGGAATAGGGTCACATCACGTATATTGAATAGGGTCACATCACGTCTGGGAATAGGGTCACATCTTATATATATATGCAGAATTAGTCCCAAGACTCATCTCTTGTTTTCCTGTAAAAAGCCAACAGTGAGATGAGATTATTGGATAAGTTATTTCATTTGTATTTTTAAATGGTTTAATGGATCGCCTATTGGTTGACGAGTCTCTTCAGACAGATTCCTGCACATCTGGTAAAATTCAGGATTTGTTAATCACATTACCTTTTTTTCAAATCCTCATGTACAAATAATTTACTGTATTACTATACCTTTTATGCCACCCATTGTTATTACTGTAAATAATTCTACATTAAAATATTTATGAACATTTTGCCATTTTTATGATCACCATAATTGTATGAGCAGGTACACTGTATGTCATGTGAGTTCAGGTCTTCCAGATTAAACTTTTGAAATGGCTTGATTTAGAAAAAGCAGACACCTGGTTTTAGCCGAATACTGAAAAAAATGATTATTGGTGAAACTCACATTTTGACATTGTGATCATGAAGGTTGTTTTCACTCAACATTATGACAACAAACCGTGTTGGCTTTACATCCCCAGTAATGCAAAGAAATTCCAAAATCTAACATTAAATTCTTCAGTGTTTAGTATTTCACATTGAAATTTTAACAACATTATCATTAAAACAGAATCAATAAAAAGCAGTATGCTGGTAAAAGCCAAAAAAAAAAAGAAAAAAAAAAACGCTGCCTTTGGGACCAAATACACAGGCAGTGGTTTGAGCTGCAGAGCTAAAATGCAAGAAACCCAGAAATGAACATCTATTTTAATGAAAAGGTACCACACCTATTTCAATGCCTGTAATAGCTGAGGGGGAAACGCGAGTCAGGTGCCATTATGTTCCCTCGCTTAAATGAGCCCCCTGCAATATTATACCATACAATTTCGCGGCTACACTGACTCTAAATACAAGCAAGTTTATTAAAACGGCACCATAATAGATGAGCCAACTGCACAAATACACCAAATGCCATTTTTTTTCACCCCAAATGCAGTAGATCCCCTTAACCCTAGAATAGATTAACCACCTTACAACTATGTTTCAACAGCTGCAATTCCGTGAACTTTCCTCATCAGCTAGTCCAGCATCTCCCTGCTTTCCTCGCCTCCTCTCAGGTAATTCTCACAACCTCTCCCTGCTGCACCATTTTTCTCAGTCCTTATGAATAAAAGCCTTTTTGTCATCCTCCCTTTCAGGGCTGCTAATCCTCAGTGGGAAAACACCAATCAACTGGTAGTTTCCAACCAAAACATAGATAATAAAATCTAATGTCAAAGACTGTAAAACAACCCAGTGTTACTAGTGTATGAACCACCACTGAGTTCCGGCTTGAACAAATTGTCAAAACTGATACTTTTTTTAGTTTGATGCTTTTTTTTAACTCTGCTGGCATCTATGGACTTTTCTGTGTAGTGAATTTTTAATAATCTTCAACACAAAGATGCTTTACCAGTTTCTGAAATTCTAAGAAGTCTAAGATACGGTTTGACCGTTTCTTATTGGTTAATAAATTTGCAAACAAATTAAACAGCCTTAATTGTACATTGGCAGTTATTGCAATCATAAATTCTAACTGAATAGATGAAGTGGTCACTGTACTTTTGTTTATTAGCATTGTTTATAATTCTTTATCCATAATGTACTAATAAACAAATTTACATCTTATAGAACCATCTCATTCTATCACACATATTCTGCAGTGTAACAGGGTCATAATGGTGAAGTTATGCAGTTTCAAATTGGTCAACAATAAACAAATAAATGCATAAATAGAAACAAAAGAAACAAACATTAAACAAATGTAAAGACATAAGCAGTTCAAATAATGTGTGACAGACCGAAGAATCTGAGACTTCGGACTTGATTTAGAAAATGGAAAGTTTGACGCTTCTCATTACCACAATTCCAATTCAGACTTCAAAACCAAATCCAAAGCCATGTATTCTGACCATTATGGAGCAATCTGCTTCCGTGTCCCAGTCTCGCCAGTGTGAGGAAGCAATAAAAAAGGCCAATAGAATGTTGGGTTATATCTCTAGGTGTGTAGAGTTTAAGTCAAGGGAGGTAATGTTACAGTTATATAATTCCTTGGTAAGACCCCACCTATAATATTGTGTGCAGGTTTAGTCACCATACCTTAAGAAGGACATTGCTGCCTTAGAAAAGGTGCAACGGAGGGCTACGAGAATGATT
>JAODKF010000138.1:4952014-4980921 GCA_026779585.1 Mormyrus proboscirostris
AGATTTTAACAACTCTGAGCTATTAGTTAAGTTCTCCCCAAACAAGCTTGATGGGCCGAATGGCCTCCTCTCGTTTGCAAAACTCTTATGTTCTTATATTCTTATGCTCCATTATCTACCATAGCTCTAGAATGCTTAATTTTTAAATTTAAAAAACTGGAAAAACATTTTTTCTTTTGTCACAAAGAGCAATGCTTTACTTATAATTACTTATTGTGGGAAGCGAAACACGTGTTACACAAGCAACTAGAGGAGGATGACCAACCAATTAGATGTCCTGGTCCTGCCTCCTCTTGAATTTGATTGGTTATTTCTCTGTATTAAAACTTTTTCATTTTGCCCTCAGAACATTTTTGTGTAAGTAAAACTCCCACAAGCAAAAGGTGTGTTTTCTCATGTACCACTGTCTCCTCCCCGATTCTCTAGGGGATTCTATTATATTCCAATTCACAAGTGTTGCCCGGAGAATCACTGCTAAATCACAATCCACAATGAACCAAATTCTCACAAAACTCACAATTTAATGTAATCACACCTAACAGATTCATTAAACATATAAGGAATAATTCCAGAGCATATCCAGTTGATGGATTTCTGGGCTTTCCAGCAGGGATGTCACAATTTCTACAGGTACCAGTGGAAAATAAGTAGGTATCTGATTCCAGGAGAAGGTGCGTGTTTGTGTTGGACCCTATGACTGTGTTAGAAATCCCAGCAGCATACCTCACATGATGCAATAACCCGCTATGTGGAATATGCTAATACGAAAAATTCACTTAAGATGTGGTCTGCAGAAATTTCATTATCACAAAAATGTGATGTGACTGTGCAGGTGATGAATTACTGGCAAATACGTGGACATCGCCCTGTGTAATTTTCAAACCTTGTTTTTCATAGCGTGCAAGTAAGGGGTAGAGCCATCTGCTACATAGATAATGAACAGGAGAGCATCGGGCTGGTGTAATACCTGGGTAGGTAACACTATCATCTCACATCCCAAACATTCAGGTTTTAGCCCCCAGCTCTAAGTGTGTGGAGTTTTTTGTGTTTCTCAAGGTAATCCAGTTTTCCTGACACTTGCAGGTCACCCAGAACTGCCCTAATTATGAGACTAGTGTAAATATGCATGTGTGTGTGTGTGTGTGTGTGGCTGTGTGAGCATGGCGTAATGTGCTGACCTGAATTGATTGCTCCATGTTTCTAAGGATAGGCATTACATTACCTTTACTGGGGGCCCTTGGCTGACCTGGCTGGGGGGGAAATCAGCCAGAATAATCTAAAATACCTTGTGCATTAGTTCCCCCCAAGCATGTTGTCACAGCAACTGGGATTGGATAAACAGTTACTAAAAAATTAATAAAAATCATGGAAGGGCAAATATCAGTGAGAGAACTTCTCCTTCGTGACACAAAAGATGAAACTAATACCATGAGCTTAAGTAAGTGTATACATTAATTTAAAGGGCGAGGAGGGGGGGGGAGTCAGATGACAGTGGTTACCCAGGTTAATTCAGTAAACTTGTCTTCAGTTACCATCCATACAACTGAATATTCTGTTTGTTTCTGCCTTCGGTAACCCAGGCAACGGCTTTGATACCAGCTCTGATTTCTGTCATTTCTCTGTTTCCTTTATCTTTCTTTATCCTCCTGTTGAACTGGCTACTTAATTTTTGCCAGCTTTTGTGTCATGCTGATCCCATCCGCTTCACTCATACAAAAGAAAGCCCATCCACGGCCAAATCCCCACGCCATGTGGTTCCGTAACTGGTCCAGATCAAGGACAGTCTCGTGATGAAATGCGTATAAAATTTTCTTAAAGAAACAGTGACTGCTGACAAAAAAAAAAATATTACATTAGAAAAAAATCTAAGAGTGGCATCTTACTGCTGTGGCCAGGAAAAACCACAGAAATAGGTCAGTGTATGTATAAGAATGGGCAATATCACTGAATTTCTTCTCGAACTGATTCAATTTCTGTGGTTTATTGTGATACTTTCTTTAGCCAATAGATGATGCTGTACCACGCAGAGACCGGAGACAAGATATGGAAGCGATGGGCGTGTGGTTAAGGAGAAGTGAAGCGTGTGACGTGAGGCAGCTGCCTTTTGCTGCATTCCTTTAGAATATATAACAATACCAAGGCTGCTATTGGCCATTATCATTCCGATATTCGGGCCCAACCCTGACAGTAAAATTTACCAAGTGGCGGGAGGATGACGATTAAATTTGCTGCTCCCAATAATATACACATTTAAATTTACATTTAAAAATCTATATGTTCGCGTTAGAATGGATTCTCAGAATGCTGAATTCTCAGAATACTGAAATCGCGATTTCAGTATCGTTGCGACCATCATTACCTAACAGATTTCATCAGAAAGGCCGTCACTTTCCACAGGGCAGAAAGAGGGATGTACACAGGTGTGTGGTAATAATCCAGTTTGCTTAGTGGCTATTTCGCCTTTCTCCTGAGGATAATAACTCCTCCAGGAGCCGAGAACTCACCCAGCCAGTGAGTAGACAAGAGTAGACAAACAGATGCCACACGCAGAACATTTACTCCAAAGTCCTGTCATTTTTTTTTCAGAATAAATGGATTTATCCTACATTAACATTTATTTAGCATTTATAGTCGTGCTCTGTTGAGAGGATGTTATAAGCCTATGTAGCAATTATGTCTAAAAGTACAGTGCTTAATAAAATCTTCTAAAACATTTATATGCGTATACAAAACAAACAATGGTGAAAAATATAGCAATTACAACAAGGGAAAGAATGGATATCAGAATATTGTATTATTTGTTAGGGTGTAGGGGATGAATGTGTTCAAAATATTGACTATATTATGCTTTAAAAAGATGGATAGTGGTAAGGTTTTCAAAATGGATTATTAGTTTTGTAAATGATATGTATTTTAATTCTGCGACTTCTCAGTAAAACACTTTACTTGCAAAACAAACCCTCAGGAACTTTGGTGAACTTATGTACAATGCTTAAATTCGAATAATATTGCATGCATGTTTCCAGATCCCTTGAATCACTTCTGCTTGGTGTTCAGCATCATTCTGGCCACTGTGTGGCAGCCATACCTCACATTGTATCGGAAAAGTCAGATCTATTTTCAGAAAGCGCTGCAAGACGTGTGGGCACGCATGACACATTTCACACGTTTATGTAAAGATTTGCTGTCGGCAAAGGCTATAAAACTTACACGTTCCGGTATATAGGCGCGACAGTTTGGACGTACTGTTCTCGGTGATTTACACGTTTTTAACAACTTCGCATCGAAAGCTGTTTTAACAGCGAAAGCTCTGCCAAAGATGATAGGGTGAGAAAACATTGAATATCAGAGCGGCTTTAGTTTCAGATCATTTGTATATTTTCAGTCAACTTGTATAATCAAAATTTATTAAAGTTTATTGAATTTACTGAAGCTTATTTCGGGATCCAGAGTAACTGCTGGTTCCTTCAGAGCAACATAAATGTAACTTTGTGGTCCTGCTAAACTCCTGAACTGTTTATTTCACATTTTCGAAGGGCTGGCAGCACGTATTATATGAACAAATGAAACACGGTGGTATTCTGGGATATTTTACTCCACAGAAGCACAGGGTACCAGTGACCAAAGATGCGGGACATTTTTACATTTTCCCTCTAGCTGTATGTCATGTTCTCCTTGCTTCAGGTACATCTTTCCAAAAAGGGCGGGTAATCGGCGGTTGACAATTCGGCGCCCCCACCCAGAAGGTGGCGCCCTAAACGGGTTGACCAAAAGTGATAAAGACGTTATCAGAGGCATTGGAAAAAGTGAAGCAATAGTCTGATTCTTTTTTCGGTGCTTAATTGTAGTCCTCATCACATTGAACACTGAGTATTATTTATTGAAACATTTAAAGAAAAATATCAATAATAAAGTTAATTGTATTAATAGTTTTAATAACAAATCTGTTATTAGATTTGAGGTATCTTGGTGGTATAGTAAAGGGCAAGAGATTGCCATTTTGGTTTACATTGTCCCCCCATGAAAGATTTTCTGCTGGCCCAGCTCTCTTTTCTAAATAATAAATTAAATTTCAAGCGAGCGATGGCCTCAGTGTGTGCCCCGGTAGATGCCAGACTACTGAGTTTGTGCAACGGACACTGTAGGTCATAATGTTATCTCAGAAACGCGAAGTGTTCTGTGATCCCACAGAAACTTCCACAGCCCGTTGAACCTGCCCAGGAACCTTCCCTAAATACCCTCATATTTTCAGTTGCATAACTGCCATGGCGGCATGATGGCGTTTCGGTTCCATAACCATTACAGCAACTTCTACATCCATATATATTGGTTTACTGAATCATTTGAAGAAAAGCACATCTCCTAACTGGGTCCAGATTACTTTTTGCTCACAGTAAAAATGATTAGTCACTATTACATTTGTTTAGACACACATGGAATAAACAATCAAGACTGCAGATAATGGAGACATTTTTGAAATGGTCTGAAACTTTTGGTGTTTGGTTTGTACGTCACAAAGAGCACATCACATTTCGACCAGATTCTTGTTTTTCAGCAGAAGAATGTGTTTTCCCTGGCCATAATCCATAAGAAAGAGGGTGATCACCAGCAAATTTAAATGAATTTGACTAGAAATCCTTTGTTTATATCTCCATATCTGAGCCTATAGGAATAACTGGTACTGGATATGGTAGATCTTATTTAACATAAGTAATTTTTGCTATAGTTATTCTGCTATAAAATGTAAATAAAGGTTAGAATGCTGTGATTAAATTTAAACAAAAATGAAAAAGAACACAACATTCTGTCAGTATACCTTATGCCATTTTTTCTTTTTCCCTACATATATTTGCAGGGAAAGTTGTGTTTCATTTCTGGTGTAGTGGTGAAATGTTAAACCAGAGAGACCTGTCTTTGTAAGCGTGGCTCGCAATCGTGATTCTGAGCGGTTCCTGGAAGCGGCGAGGTACGAAACGTGAAAGACGATAACAGATGGAATTACCCCAGACAGCATTGATCTCGAATGATGAAACGGCGGTGGGTGAAGGAATGAGGGAATGGAAGGCGTCCAGCGGCGGGTCTGCGAAGGACGTGCGCTGTCAGGGGCGATCAGGCTGGGCTGAAGCAGGAGCCATTTGTACCTGGGGGAGGGCAGGGTCTGGACTGTCAGCTGACACATTAGTAACAGGTTACAGAAGGAGATAATGGATGCAGGGGTGATGCACAGTTTAATTTGGGTGGGGAAATTACAGACGGTTGCTTTGACTGATTATCTCCGTGCTTCTCTGCCTTAAACAAATCCCTCATCTTTGAGTGATATCTTAATGTAATCTACAAGAGTTTAAAAAAGTGAAAAAAGAAGTATGAGTTCACCTTTTAAAGTTGCTTCAATGTAACCATGATTAATACAATCGACCAGTAATGAATGCTTCGTTTAATGACAAATGCTTAATTTAATGTTTGTAGCTAAACGTATTTCCTGCGAGAAGTAATTCATCAAACCTCGTTTCAGAGATGATATTTTCCCTTAGCTTGCCAAACCGATCCAATGCGACTTTGACTAAAATACATAACTTACTCAACATCAAACAGAGGCTGTTTGTTGTTTTTGTCCCTGTTAATTAATGTCTTAGTCAATACATCTGCCGAAGTGACTGATTGACTTATATATAGCTGAGGCAGGACTGAAGAGTTCGCATAAGACAAACTGCTGGCGTACGTTGCAACAAATAGAAATGTCCTTGCTGTGAATTTGCAAGTAAAGCAGTGGTTAAGGAAGTCCTTACGACCATTTCTCCTGCTGTGGGTCACTGGGAAGCCCTACAGCACGTCTTAGGCAGCATGAAGTCCAAGGCAGGGGTAGACCCAGGATGGGATGCCAGTCCATCACAGAGCACATGCGCACACACACACACACACACACACACACACACACACACACACACACACACACTACGGACAAGTCAGAGGTACCAGTTAGCCAAAATGTATATCCTTGGAAAGGTGGAAGAAAATCTGCAACACAGGGACAGAAAATGCAAACTTCACACATACAGAGAGATTTCAATTCCCAACCCTGGAGGTGTGAGACAACTGTGTTGCCTACCGAGCCACTGCTTCGCCCCGGTTAAGGGCATGAACTGATGAAACTGAAGTCCCAGGGGAAGCTGCTGTTGAACCCTTGAGGCTAGTGCTAAATCAGCTCAGTTTGTATGGGGTAACTGGGTAAAATCTTGCGTCAGCTAAGTTAGTAAAAGTGAATAATAGTTACTGGTCTGCTGAAAAAGCTTATATTTACACAGCTGAGGCAACATCCAATTCAGTCAAACTAATTGTATTTTTGCCCATGAAATTAGCTGAATGGACACTCCATTACAGCTGCATCCATTTGGGATTTCTGAAAAGGCATAGTATGACGTACGTCTGGCTTCTGCCAGGTAGTGAGAGAGCTGCTGTATTTATCCATGTATTTACTTATTTGTCCCAGAGGTTAATAACTGTATTGATATGCCATAATGTTTATTCTCTTTAAGAATGTGCATTTTGTCGCACTAGAAATGATGTTCTTCCCAATATCATTTCTCTAAATATTTCGAGTCTTAATGTTTTGACTTTTCATCGCTGCGTAAGCAGTTTTTCTTTTGTGCTTTCACTGTCCTTTTGGCGGCCTGGCATGATTAGGCAAAAACTTTAGCAACACATGCTAATGGGGTTTATGGCTCTCATTTCTAAACTTTGGGAGGAATTAGGTATTTGTACAACTAATATCTTTATAACATCCATATAACTGCTGTTTCAAATTGTAGCCATTTGTGTCCAGGGAAAAATGACCCTCATCAATCCTGGAAACCCCCCCAAATGGAACTAAATAAACTAACAGGTACATAATCATGACCATTTGAGAAATAATTACATTGTCAAAGCATGATATAAGTTAATTCAGTTCTGTACTATGAGGTAAACAGAACAGGGCATAATATGTATAATTATTCAGTTTTTAAGGGGATTGGTTATTAAATGCTCATGTGTCTTTAAATGCTTACACAATGGCTGTTGCGAACCACAATTTCCCCAAAATAAGTACATAACAGATACATTGTTCTAGACATGGAGCTTTTATTTTCTTATCTCAATAAGAAAAGCAATGCATGAACGTATACGTAAGCTTCATCATTTATGAAGGGGGAATATATTTTATTAGTCAGAAATAAGTACACGATGGAATTTTAATGCAAAAATACCTGCCAGTGAGCTTCAGTCATTTCTGTTTTCCTTCAGAACACTGCTGTTCCACATATAAATACACAAACATTTGTGTATCTATTGCTGTCAGGAAAATCCTTGTAACCATGCACTGGATAAGGATAGATTTATACGTTATTTACACTCATATAACTGTCAAAAAGAAGACATCTAACTAATCCAACACATCTAACTTACATATCCAACTAATTTAACTCTCTTAAGCTTTGCCAGACTTTCTTCCCTCTTTAGATGCACAGATAACGATCGTTATCACGCAATCAGCGATCTCGTTAGCTAAAAAGAAAGCAGAAATTATGCTTGGCTTCTGTACCGATAAGGTTGACTTGCTCTCATCCTTTAGTCCTATTGAAAGAACATATCTCAAACCTAATGACCACATTCCCCTGCCCTAAACTACTCTGTGATTCCTGTAAACTTGCCCCAAAACCCAGCCCAACCTATGATAACCACCCATTTGTGATACTGTGCTGTCATATAAGACACATTGGGCAATATATCATGGTTGTACCTGAATTTTTCCACTTTTTGGGCTTTGAAAACATTCCTCATTCATCATATTCATCCTGCACACCTCTGGCATCCTGTCCAGATTGGCGAGCTGGATGCAAATCTCTGTTGATTTTATATCAAAATCAGGACAGCATGTTCTAATGTTACAACAGGACGTCTGGCGAACAGGGCCACCAAAGGGCAATCCACTCATGAATAAGATAGGGAACACTCTGTTCCTGCAACTGAAGGTTAGGGTACTTCACACCTCCCATGTCGTGAAGATGCAATGAGCTGCAGGCTTTTCTGCAAGGGCCCCCGAGCCATAATTATGAAGAACCTCTACACAATGTCGCCTCGCATATCACAGTGAGGTCATGATTTTAATATTAGGAGAGACGCATACCAGTGATGCCACAAAATTACCTTTTGCCACAGAAAGTCAGGTTTTAGCAAACGGTAGCACAGTATTGCTGGAAGGGATTAGGGGGTAATTCCACTGCATAATGGAAGGAACCAGCATCTTATATGGAGTCTCCTAAACCAGATTTTCTCTGCTGCGTCATTATATCTTATTCAACGCTGAAGTTGCGTAATAATGGCCTCACCGTAATTGGCACCCTCACTGATGGTTCCGCTACCTCAGCACACGTGGAACACTCGCCGTGACGATGAGACCTCTGCTCTGATTTATGCAAATTGGATGCTGTCCCTGTCACTTTCATCACATCACTGTGGCTCTCCTTGCTTCGCTCATCTCAAACCAAAGGCAGGGGAGATTTTATATGGCTAAAGGACAAGCAGCGAAAGCAGCTACCAAAGAACATTGAAGTCAGACACTCCGAAACAAGGCTATTGTTTAGTCTAGACAGCAAAATCAATACTTTAAAAGGGATATTAGTCGTGTAAGAAGGTAACTTAAAGTTTATTCAACATGCATTGTCTGATATTGATTCAAGAGATTCATGAGTTTATTGCAAGTAAATTCTGCACGTCCTTCTGGTCACCGGTAAATGCGCGAACATATCAGAAATACAAATTAAGTCGCTTACAGTAAGACAAAAAATACCATTCCAATTATCACGAAAAAGTAAACACTGTGCAATGCAATCAGAGTGCAATATAAACATTATGCGAATACCATGAGTATTAGTATCAGTTCATGTGAGATTTAGAACCATTTAGACATGAAAACATTAAAGCAGTGTAAATTATGACTGAGTATCTTAATTCACAAGACTAGCTTTATATATTAAATGCAAATTTATGTGAGATATGAACATTGCATGACAATTAGCAGAAAAAATGCTCAGTTCCATCAAAACCTTACATCGACGGGGCTCTCCGTGTGCCTGCTGGTCACCATTTCAACCTGCAGACGGCCTTAGAATAGCCTGAGAATGAAAGGCCTCCAGAATGTGTTCTCCTCCCTGTGCCAAGGTCACAGAAGACATTCTTCAATTTCCCAAGAGGCCGTGGAAGGGACGGCTTTCCCTGCGCTGCGTTCCTTTTCTCCGAATGCTGACTGTAGTGACTTCCTGTCCCCAGTCTGGATGCCCTTTGACCCCCAGCTTTCTCAGTGGAGGTCTGCCTGCATTTGTTCGCATACATCCAGCCCACCCCCATGTAATGTCATAGTCTCTCCGTGAGGGAATCCTGGTCGTTGGGCCATGGGGTGTTGTCTATATTTTAATTAGCCCACGCAGCCTGTTCTGGGTTGCTATTCATTACATCAAGAATTAATTGTAACAATTCGCATCTGTTAATGTTCCAGAGCACAAACCCTAATGCATGATGTCTGAGGGATGCAGATAGGATGCTGAAAGTGGCATGTGCTGACGTTACACGGGAACGAGACTGTAGCCAAGGGAGATGACGGGATTGGGTGACAAGGCGATGTACGCTTGCAGCCTTCGGGAAATGGAAATAATGACTGTGTATTCTGAACGTGGGGATTGCCAATGCCAGACGACATGCCGTCTCATTACACGTGGAAAGCAGAGTAGTGCAGTGAGAATTCTACCATCTGCCCCTTGGGAGGGCTCATGGTGGACAAAGGTAAAATTTGATCAAAATGAGTAAGAATAAAACAGGTAAATGGATTTAGAAAAATAATTTTTCGGGGGGGGGGTCAAGGAAAAAATAGGGTGACAAATTGTGATGTCCCCATTTACAATAGCATGGATTTCATATAAATGCAGTCTAAAAGCCCATTTGAGCAACATTGCCATTTTCAAACATATCCTGAGAAGTGAGAACCAACCGACTTTCTGGTACCACTTGGTTTTTGGTACCACTTGGTTTTTGGTACCACTTGGTTGTATACACTTCACCTATAATCAAACTACTGTACAACTGCCTGAAACAGACAGTGGATTACCAGTCACCTCATGCTGAGGAAACTAAAACTACTCTGTCTTCTGCGTTTGTCTCTGCATGTTTTGATTATTCTAGTTGATTGTTGTAACATGATCCCTATTTGAAAGATCCTGTCAGGAGAAGAACGATACGACCAGATCAGCATCATCCTACGGCCCTTTCGCCTGTAACTGTATATCTTGGGAGAGACTTTAATTTAGCTTCGAAATCAGCAACTCTGGCTGGCCAAAGTTTTACTTTCAAAGTAAATGCTGCACACTCCAAGTGAAACAAAGGCAGTGGTAAATCTGTTTGTAAGTGCAGGCCGATGTTATAGAAATAGTCTCTAATCGCGTAAGGAAAACACAGATAAGATAGGGGTTTATACAAGGCAGGACACTGGAGCCAGAAGCCATGTGGCAACATTCCTGAGCCATTTTGAAAGCCATGGTAATTTTCCTTAAGAGGAGCCTTGGGTCTTAATAATAACACTCTGATTGCTGGTGTAAGATGTTAGTGGTGATTTGTAATCAAGTACCTGCATGTAGATAAAGTAGCTTAACTAAACAGCCAGAGATCCAAACGCCGAATTAACAGAAGCCTGCGGTGAATACGCACTCGAGGTCTGTCTGCTGTCATTGGCGACCCAGTACTCGGGCAGCCTTACGCAATCCCTCCGAGAAAAAATGCTGAACAGTAGACCTGTTGACTCAGAAAAGTCGGCGCTTGTGGCCTATGCCAGCTGGGGCCTGTTGTGGCGTTCCTCAGCCTCCGCCATGTCACGACCATAAAGACCACGGCCTCTCCCCATAGCTATGTCTGCGTAGCGGTACTTGGCCCTGTAGCGAGGGCTTGTTAATTGTTTCACGCCCCACTCCTGACTCTCGGCACCGGTTCTGTTTACTTAGCACTTGAATGATGCGTTTAACTGCTTTCTGTGCTATGTTAAACTTTTGGGAAGAATTCTCATGATTTTGTGCAATTTAGGAATCACATGCCCGCCCTTTTTGCAATACTGAATAGCTTCCAAAATCCTTGGATTGGGCGCGATAGCATAAATTCTGACACGAGAACAGAATGTGTTTTTAAAGTTGTTTACGAACACATCAAGATCATTTCATATGAAGCTTGACTATATATGGCACAGAACCATGAGACATGAGTATGGAATAATGTGTTTGGGTGTCAGGCTCTCAGGAGCATTACCTGGGTAGAGGTAAGGGGGGGGCACTGGTTACAGCATGTTGCTGCACCCACCACACAATGAACCACCTCAGGGATGAGAACCTGAGTGCAGCCGTGCAGTGGGTGATACCTCAGCACCGCACTAGTCTGAATGAACCAGTGTGAGTATAGGATTGGTATACTGGTGTCTCCAAAGTGACATTGACCAAATGAAGATGGAAATCACACCCACCACCCTGAAGGTGTGAGGCTGTCATACTGGTTTGTGGGAAATGTTCTGAGGGTAAAAAGGAAAATATGTTTAGAGAGATAACCAATCAGATTGTAGAGGAGATGGGTCCAAGCAACTAGAGCCCTGCACATTTAGGGGACTCCGGCCCCCCAGGACTGGAGTTCGACACCCCTGAACTAGAGGATGCAGGATCAAGACATCTGATTGGTTTGTCCTGTCTCCTCTAGTTGCTTGGATCCACCTCTTCTACAAGCTGATTGGTTGTCTCACTGGATTTTTAGTTATGTCCTCAGAACTATAGTGTGGGCTGTAGTGGCTTAATGGTTAAGGAAATGCACTTATAATTAAAAAATTGAAGGTTCAAATCCCCAACCAGCAAGGCACCACTGAGGTACCCTGAGCGTGGTGTCCTGAACAAGGTACTGCTGCCCAGGTGCTGAATTAGCTACCCCCTGCTATGTCACATATGGGTTAAATGCAGGAGACAGATTTAGTTGTGGTGTGACAATTAATCACTAAGTTCTCATTTTTGTATAAGTAAAAAACTCTCATGAATGTCATACTGCCCCCGGTTTATAATATCTGCCAATACAAAAATTAATATAATAAGAGATGAACTATAATATAGTACAGGGGTAGGAAACCCTGATCCTGGAGTGCCAGTTTTTACCAGGTTTTCTATCCTACCTGAAGAGATATTGTCTGCCTGAGATTAGGTGTGGTCTATCAGAGACCAGGTTGGATGGAAAACCTGCTAGATACGGCAGTCCGGGATCAGGGGCCTGCGCCTGATATAGTATAATCCAATATCGTCCACCAGCTGGGAGCTGTCATAAGCGTTTGTTGCAGAGACATCCCTGTTTATAGCATGGGGCAAGTACCTTTGGCCCCATTTATGGTGTGGTACACATAAAAACAGCATGTTTAACTCCACGACTCATTTACGCTTCGTCTTGAGAACATATGAACTCCACATGCACTGAGCTGGGCTGGAGTTTTAACCCTAAATTGTGGAACTGTGAAGCAATGGTAAAAGCAGGGGTCATCCTGACCACATTCATAAGCTATGAAAGCGCCTGAAAGACAGCTAATCGTTTGACGTCGTGGCGACAGTAGGAGGGGAAAAAAAGGTGTAAGCAATTCATTTACCTCCCCATAGGAAAACTAAACGCAGCAGATGCTCCGTAATGGCATTTAAACAGGCACGTGTCTCACAGAGGGCTGGCTTCTTGCTCCTGAATTTGTAGTGAAATTTCCACCCAAGATGCAGCGCTGTGCTTGACGTAATGCTAGACGGACTATTTAATACCATGCAGCACCACAGACCCCAGGGTGCAAGTGTGAGGGCTAAGGGACTCATTAGACAAAACCACTTTAAGAAATGGGACGGACTGACGGATGGGGGTGTTGACATATATCTGCCACGAAAGGGATTCCCTCAAGCAGAGCTAGGAAGCTGAGCTGGTGACCACAGGAAAAAGTGGATTCTGGCCATTGGCCCACAGTTATCCCTCACACTCACTATTTCCTCTATACATATTTATGTTAACTATGCATATCTCAGCACTGAGGTCCCAAACCCCCCCCCAGGCAAAGCCACTATCTGCAAAAGGGCCTGGAGAACTGACTAACCTCGAACAAAGAGTGTGTAGCAAAAGTCATGTTAGAGATAAACCTCAGCATTTAGCGCATATTCGGATTTGAAAACGGCAACTACAGGTTTCTACTCATAGAGCTGTTTGGGGGGGGGGGGGGTGGCTCAGTGGGTTCGGACTCTGTGTCTGCGATCTTTAGGTGACCAGTTCAAATGCAAGCTGGCCGAGTGCTTTCTCAATTGGGCCCCTGAGCAAGGCCCTTAGCCCCAGCTGCCCCAGGGACCAGCTGACCCTACTTTCTCAATTGGGCCCCAGAGCAAGGCCCTTAGCCCCAGCTGCCCCAGGGACCAGCTGACCCTACTTTCTCAATTGTATGTCACTTTGTATATGTGTCTGCTAAATCAATTAAATGCAAAATTATGTCAGTATATAATGGATACACGCAAAAAATAGAGAATAATAAAATTATGTGTAAAATCATCCATGTGTCTAAATACATTGTCTGAAACCAACTGTACCAAATTTGATGCATAATAAGATCATACTGATATTGAATCCTTTTACATAAAACATTTCCTTAAAGCAATATAACATTTTTTATAACTCTACTGTTTTTACATATCAATAGTATGGTGATGGGATCTGCAATTCTCAAATATTGCTATGAAGGATAATTGAATTTAGGGAAACCTTGAATGAGATTAGCACTCAAAGACTAATCTGTTTGCTTCATCATTAAAGATAAAGTGTTCATTTTATCACAGGGTGGCTAATCTCCATGTACTGACCAACAAAGCCTCTTTTTGCTGAGCACGGATGACCCGCTTGTTTTATCACAGGGAAGGTGGTCACACGCTGCTCTTTTATCTCTCGTTAACCCTTGTTTTGCTGTTCACTTTTAGATGTTCCAAAGTGAGGTTCACCTGGTTCCACTTAACATGATATTTCATTGCAGTTCCATCAAATCCTCCATCAACACGCCAGTCTGCGTCCATCAGGCCCAATGAATTTTAAAAAATGTAAACATTTGACCCTTTAACATCAACCACCACAGGTTGCATTTTGTCGATTCGCGATAGCGGTTCATTTTTGTTGTAGGCTATTGCCCATTTCTCTCTTGTTTATGTGAGTCATCAGTGATTATGATTTATATATTCTACCAGAACTGTTACATAAAAAATAATGTAGCCCAAACTCCCATGGGGAAAATTATGGCAAGTAAAAATTTCTTTTAATATAACCATGTATTCATTAGCCATAGTTTAACAAGATACTGAACTAAAAACTTAAAGCAGAACCCCCTCCTTTAAATCTTTGGTGTATAAAATCCTTTGTACAAGCTGGAAAGACTACTTGTGATGCAAAAAAACATTTCGACACCCAGGGAGCAGAATTAAACAGAAACAGATTTTCTGTCAGGAATAGGATAGCCTACTATTTCCCTGGAGATTAGGCTCTCAGGGTTCCTATTGGCTTCCAGTCTGGGAAGTAGAACACTATTGTGAAAAGATAGGGGAATAGTAAATTGAGCAACACCATCAAAACACAATCACTCTAATTAACTACAACCCTATAATTATAGACATCTGTGTATATACTAAGACATTTAAGATTTATTAAATTGAAGTTTGTTAGTATGCCTCTCTTACTGGGGATTGGAAGGAGCTGAAGTTACGAGAGAAGTTCTTGTGTAGAATAAATCGATTTTCCAACGCTTCTTACCTCCTGTCCTAAAGACAACCTTCAGAATCACTTTCAAGTCGTTATAATAAAAAAGCAAAAAAATTAGGTTCCTTTAATTTGATTTGCTTCATTAGCTCTGAGTATTCAAATTGGCCATGGTAACTGATAGGTTAAAAGGTTCAGGGAGCAGGAGTTATTAAGTCATTGTGCATTAATCAAAACAACTCACCAGTATTACTCATCCAACAATAAAGATAAATACTTATCAGTAAGATTTTCTTAACCTTTTTATTAGAGTAAACACTGTATCAATGAGTCCCAAAATAAGATTTTATAATTTTGTCAGCACAAATCTAATTAATTAAGCATTCAGCAAGTGTACAAAGTGGGTCAACAGCGGATCCACCAGAATAAGAACCATTCAACTCGCTTAGTGAGGTTACTATCCTGTAAGGTTTCAGTCCATATAAAATAGATCTCAGTGCTTGCACAGTGTTTCCTAGTCTCACGGTGCCCAACTAAACTTTGCTGATCTGGCAAGCTTGGCTGTCTATTGACTACACCCTAGACAAAGAACCAGTAGGATCCTGTTATTCTGAAGCCCAAAATTAAAGTCAGATGAGCTAAGATGAGGGTGTGAGAGAATTGCAGGGAGGATGCGGGTTTCACAGCATTAATTATTTTCCGGATTCCGTTGTTTACTACTGTTGTGTTTCTGTTAAACTTTCATAGTATTTTTAGCCTATCAGTTATAAAAGTGCCAGATTCCCCATTCTCACTTTCATATACTCATTACATGCTGAATCTATGGGTCCATCTTGTGCTGTCTTGCACTCTTTGGTCAGCCCACAAGGAGAGCCTTGCTGGGGAGCCTCGTGGTTCACCATCTGGAAGATAAGACACTACATCAGCACAGAGTTAGTGGCCTCTCATCAACCTGAAATCTAGCCTGAAATCAACCTTCTGCTTGCTTTTTACTTCCCCAGTTTATTGCCTTTTGGTCTTTGCGGTGACGTAAACCAATGTGATAGATACAGTGTGATTGTGTATGTTCTCTGGAGAAACAGAGCACCGAAGAACCAGTTATACTCATGCTCTGTGCTTGATTTTTGACCTGAAAAGCTCTTGGTAATTGGTCCATATTGACTGGAATTGGCAGAACATGCTGTAAAGTCTCAGATTCCCAAAGCGTGTCAGTGTGTCAAGTCGTCGGTTACAATATACCATGGGACAAATCATGACTAGAGCAAGCCTTCCATACGCCTGACCTTGGGATTTCCATATTCATAAAAATATATTCGGTCACATTTTTTTCAACAGTTCAACAGGTCTTTTCTGCAGCTCTGCTCAAAGGCTACATTTAATACTATAGATAACTGTGGGTGCCAGAGTACAAGAAATATAGGAGTGTTTTCAAAAGTAAACAATTATTAACCTTATTCTCAGATTTTGTTATGCCACATTAATTTTGTAATTTAAAAATGTTGTGGTTATGGATGTTATCGGGATAATGGAACAGCAGTAGTACAAGGCCGTGTTTATTACCTGGATTGCCAATAGAAACCCGACCACAGGGGGGCGAAGCAGAGCCACTTTATTCTGTGGCGATACATCTGCATGGTCTGAGCACGGAAATGTATGCACGGTTAAGCCCAGTTATGCGTGAACGACTGTATGCATGAAGACGTTCCTTTAAGGATCCAATGCACCACATTCATGAACTCAATGTATTCTGATGTTTCAGCAATTTAACAATAACCGTGAATAATACAGAATCTGCCACAATAGTTAGAACAAAGTTCAAATTAAAGGTCAAAAAAGGGTGAGAACACCAATGCTGCTAGGTGACAGCAATCTTATTCTCACCCCTGAAATGAAATTTAGAACAATAAGCAGCCACCATTTGATGGATAGCATCTCCATAGGGCCAAACAGATGAAAGACACATGGGCACAATAATATTTGCTTTAAGAGCTGTAAATCCCTGTGACCGGTAACACTTGGCAGGCTTTCCTATCAATAGCAGAGAAGTTCAATTAAACAGGCAACAGCCTGCTGATATAAATCATGGACTTCAATTCCATTAGGTCACATTATTGCTGCACTGTCCTGGGTTCCCCATCTAAGGTACTATTACTGATACAGAGAGGTTACAGTTAATATCTATTTTCCAAAGATGTTAGCTACAGGCTCAGCTGACAAAGAGGAAGATTGCTCCCCATCGTGTACCCTGGGCAATTTGGTGTTTACCAAGTTGTATTCTGTAACATCACCAGGTAAAGATACTGCAACATTTATTTAAGAAAAGATGTCTGGTGCACTTTGAATTCCAAATGGTATGTTGTCCAACTGGTAAAATCCAAAAAGCTATAAAATGCGAGTATCAATATCCCTTGGTCATGCAGAGTGTCTTCCAGACTGCATTACCCTACCATTCCAGTATGTTTTTACTTTTCTATCCTGTAACAATATCTTTCTAGAGGAGCATAACCATGACCTTCTTATTCGTTCAGCTCTATTTAGTAATAAATGCCATTGTTGGTCATGAGTAGGACATTCTGGACTGGGTTCTGAGATCTTGGCATCCACCTCCATCAACTGTACAGCAGCTATAAAATAATTGTGCCAGATTAATAATTTTTGCTGTATCACATGCGTATCCATTTTTTACTGACTACTTCAGAAAGTCCAACAGCTGTATGACCGTCCATCTATCCATCCATCCATCCATCCATCTTCCAGCTGCTTATTTTGGTCAGGCCCAAAGGGGTTGTATACCTAAATGGCATATTTATTAAAGGGGGAGTTCACCCCAAAACTAAAAAAAGATATGTTTTAGAGGGGCTTTACTGCTGTCTATCCATCTAGGTTGTTCTGTTGGGAGTTGCTTATTTTTGGAGATATCAGCAGAAGTTTTGTCGACTTTCTCTCAAGTATGATGGGACTGAATGGCATTCTTTCCACATGCCAATCATATCACTGTGCAGAAGATATCACTGGAGTGGTCGTGCTCATATTTTATGTTCTGTGCAGTGATACAATTAGTGTGTCGAGTTTGGTAGAAGAAAATAGTTCCTACTTTGAACTGCCCACTACAAAGTCTGGATTATCTTCAATAACTGGCCATGATTACTGGTAAGAGACATTCCTGTTGATTTTTTCAAATGTATTTTTTGGCGCTTTAATCACCACAGAAAGAATGCCATTCAGTTACATTACAGTTACAAAACCGACAGAACAACCTAGATGGATAGACAGCACTAAAGCCCCTCTAAGGAGGGGAGGTGAGGGGCGTGCGCTGAAGTTGGATGACCCGCTTGCAGCAGCCCCGCTAAAACATGTCTTTTTTCAGTTTTGGGGTGAACTGCCCCTTTAACTTCTGCCTAGCTAGTGTGGGCCAGTAGCAGCTGGAACAGAAACAAAGAGCTGTATTTTGTGGTTTTCTGTCACATGCCCTACTGATGCCTTCGGGTGATGAAACAAAACTGACCCTGATTGGACTGATCACATTGACATAGGTTAAGATAGGTCAACTGGTCAGAATATGGAGATAGGAAGAGGTCTGTTGCATACTCTTAGGATAATGTGTGGTGCTACATGGTTTGTGATTCTATTTCAGTTCACCAAGTTTCATTTCGTAGCTGTGTTTTGCCATCTAAAATGGTCCTATTAAGATTTTATGTTCTTTTTTTTCTGTAAGAAGTTGAACTCCTCTGGACTCACCATGACCCTGAATGGGTCAGGCAGTTACAGAAGATGGATGAATAAATGGAGGTATGGATGGATGGATGTATAGGATTTGAGGTCCACTCTCCTCAGCCTTTGTCCTGTTCATGATGTAAAGACCTGCCCCACAACTTGGCACAATAGTTTGACGTCTTAAAATAAGCTCATTATATGTCTGTCATGCAGTTCATGAATTACTCATGCTGGGAAACTTTGGCAGATGACAAGAGGTTCTGGGCCCATTGCTTGGTGATATCTGCATCTGACAGACAACTGGCATTTTGTTTTTTTCTTGCCCAGAGCATTTTTTTTTTTTACATTATTCATCGCTGTAAATTGTTCCTCAAGTCAACGTTTCTCCAAAAGCCAAAAGGCGCTGAGATGTGGTCTGACATCACATTACGTATTTAGCCCATGACCTCATCAAATATACCTCAGCACGCGAGGCTTTGAGTGACAGTGCGAGCAGATTAGTGGCATTCATAGTTAGGCCTGTCACCACCCCTACAGAGCATCCTGAAGTCATTATTTTTATACTTGAAGGATTGCTGTGAAAAAATTATTTGTTTTGACACTCTGCTCATCCATTTGGGAGCATGAAAAATAGACTGCAACCAGAAAGCAGCAGTAGAGAGACCTTTGCTGTTCTGCTCCTGTGAAACTTGTATTGTACACAATGGCCTTGACTGCAGAGGTGTAGGTGAAGTTAGGAGATACACGAGCAGCTGGAAGCTTCACAGTTAAAGGGACAGACTTGTATTCTGCAAGGTTTAGAAGAGAAGCCTGGCTATAGAACCCAAGAGAAAACTATATCTCAATGCTTCTCAATAAACATCTAGCAGATGAATGTCAACACGTTTACCAGTTAGTGAACCACAGTGGGGAACCCCCAAAGAACCTCCCACTAAGCATCAACTGACAAAGTCCAGATTTAAGTCAGATGTTTCTAACTCAAAACAAAGTGGCACCTTTTGTGTATAATCTATATAGCAGAGGTGTCCGTGAAGAAGTCATAAGTCCAAGCAAATCAAAAAATCGGGACGAGAAAGTGGTGTTGGGTGACCACAAGCCTTAGGAGAAAGCTCATGATAAGAGGTACTGGCACTGGAAGGCGTTACTGCACTAACTCAGACCAGGGAATGACCTCAGATTGGTATTCCCCAGAGGATTCCCATTCAACAAGCAAATAAATTAAAAGGGGAAAAAGGCTAAAGTTCATGTGTGAGTAAATGTATCAGCAAAAACACAGCTTTTGACTAACAAACACAGCTGTTGATAAAGTTCTAGGATACAGTTGACAACGGTCCAAAAAAACCCCAAAAAACTTCAGATTGTTAATCTTCAAAAATACATCAAAAAGAATATTAATAATGTCTTCAAAATGTGAGAAACAGATGGTTTATCAGTGTCCTTATTTAAAATTAAGCATATTAAAAAGAGAAGCCATCCATTCTTGGGGAGATGAGCCTTTGATAGTGTAAATATTGCGTGTTCAAAAACAGAGCTAAAAAAAGCCAGAATATGTCTCCGGAGCCAGATTGACAAGCAAATTGGAAGTGTCTAGAGACACAGTGGACAGACCTCCCTAGATTCTAGCCCCCCCAACCCCCCTAGTCCCTAGATAAGGGGCAGAGCTATATCTTTCTGGTCATTTCTGAAACTCGACTCGACGGAGTGGAAGAGGAGGGTAGTCCTCTCTTTTTTGGTAAAAGAGCGAGAGGCTGATTCAGACCGGCTGCTGCTCCCTGGTTTCTCGCGGGTCAGTGTCGATGACTGTTCTCCCATGTAGCGCCAAGGCCAAAGAGGAAGTTCAGAGGAAAAAAACACACCAAGCCTGGGGGCCCGAGGGCAGCGTTTCCTTGAGACTTCTTTAAAAGGAAAGTGTTTAAATAATCCATCTGGAAGAGGAGCGGAGGCAAGCGTGCAGAGTCATGCCCGGCGTGGTGGATGAGTGACAGGTGAGGCAGTGGCATCTCAGCATAGGTGAGCGCGCCGACGCAGGAACGGTCCTCAGCATGAGGCTCGCAGTTCTCGGACTGGGTCTGCTGGTGGCAGGCGTGGCGTCAGGTGTGGCCGGTGCCAGCCAGAGGCGGGGTGGAGGCGCCAGGCGGAGAACACACCACGTCCAGCAGGGCCCCTGCAGCTACACCTTCGTCCTGCCCGAGGTGGACGCGTGCCGGGCCGGGACCGCAGAGCAGTACAGCAATGCCAACGTGGCTCAGAGGGATGCGCCAACCGCCGAGGCTGACTGGTCGACCCAGAAGCTGCAGCACCTGGAGACGGCCATGGAGAACAACACGCTGTGGCTGCAGAAGGTAAACGGCAGCACCTGTCTGCCAGACGTGACGTGAGGAGGAAAGACTGGGCATGTAGCAGCAGAACATAATAAGTTGATCTGCTTCACAACCGGCTGCCCAGCTCATTTTACAGAAGTAGTTTTAAGATAAAATACTACATAGTGGGTCTATAATAATACTAGTGGACTGATTGTGTAATAACACCTGAGAGCTGATTGTTAGTCTGGTTGTCTTAGAAACAACTGAATTATTTTCCTTTAGCTGTCTGCCCATTTTTAACTATGCATTCTGTCCATGTTTCTGCCTAAGCGAGGTAATGGGTGTTTATAAAAGTTTTAAAAGGGTCGTCTTAAAAATGTTGCAGTTGCATGCTGTTGGTGTTATGGTACCGGTGAGGGATTATAATGCAATTTAGAGCAACACTGTCTGGGCAGTTTGTGAAATGTTGTGGGATGAGCGGAGTACTGTAAGCTGGACCATGGATAGGAGCTGTGTCTCTGGGATGTTGGCCCCTGTCTGGCTTTACCCCCCAAGTAGACTCCTACCGATGCGGGTCAGGTATAAAGCCCTGGAATTCTACTCCATAATAAGGCTAAGAAGGCTGACCTCTGACCTACCTCCCCCCCAGCCCCAAGGGTTAGCAAGGGTCACGATTTAATGCAACAGCACAGCATGTGTGTTTAGAGAAAGGTTATGTCAGTCGGTCTGCCGATTGCGGCGCCATGATTCATAGAAGGTTCAGGAACCGAGGGCCTTGAAGTGAATCTGTATACTGTTTTTGTGTTTATAAAAAAAATGAGAATGCATGTATTGAGGTGTCACAATAAGTGTCACATAAAAGTAGACCTTTGATCTGTTTTTGCTCCTATGCATAACTGAATTGTTCTAGGATTTTGCGGTGAACATTTCTTCACGAAGATGTCCATGGCTATTAAGTCACCATTAAATCCTTTATTTATACTAATAATATTTCCTGCACTTATCAGCACTGATTAGGGGGTTGCCTGGTATGATGCCGAACAAATGGTTTCAGACAAGGTTGTCTGGGGCTTTCTTTGATGTGGTGAGGAACTCTTAACTCCCCCCAGCCTGGAATCCTGCAGGAATCACACGCAGCAAAAAAAAATAAAAAAATCC
Source organism: Mormyrus proboscirostris (assembly GCA_026779585.1). Taxonomy (NCBI): domain Eukaryota; kingdom Metazoa; phylum Chordata; class Actinopteri; order Osteoglossiformes; family Mormyridae; genus Mormyrus; species Mormyrus proboscirostris. Next base: position 4,973,983 of record JAODKF010000138.1, read on the forward strand.
CTATCAGTTCTCCGCGCTCGCTGGGCACCGAATAGTAAGCCGTTGGCTTTAGCAGAATGCATAAGGGGCTCTTTGAAGTCCGTCTTTGTGCGATGACCGAGCACCACGGATCCTTCTGAAAAAGTGCATCAAAGACAGCAGCATCGACGGTGATTGCATGTCCCATTTAACGCAGCTTGAGATACCGCTGAAACCCAGGGTAGTATCGAGCGAGGCTCACATTTACTATTCTTGACCTCACAGACTAATATTCGGGTTCAAAGCTGTCTGTTCCTGACTGGTGGGTCTGATTTGGATGTTAATGCGCTTCCCGTTCCACGAAAGGCAGGTGTTCAACGACTCCCTACCTCCCCACCCCCCGTGCATCTGTCCCGTTTGATTTTTAAAGAAAACAAATTTTATTAACAAATACTGGGAAAACACTCATACAAGAAATAATATACTACTCTTTTGGAGGGAATTTCGTGGAAATATTTTACAATGCCAATATTTATACGACTGCGCAAACTAATGGGGAAATTTTGGTTGTAATGAGCTTGACCTGAAAGGAATAAAAAAACGGCAGTCGTCGCTAGAAATAATAATCAAAGCCGGCTAATTTATTTTTTAAAAAAGCCTGACATACAGAGACCTGCGCTGCTAAGTTCCGTAATCCGTGCTTCTTCTGCAATTCGAGAACTTTCATCCTTCCTCTCTGCCTGATGTCCGCTATCCGGACCGAAGCCTCCCACGGCTGCGGCAAGCGCCTCTAAGATTAATAAATCGCCGTTTCTCGGAAACATCTGGTCCCCATTAATCAGCCCCGCGTCTAAGAAGCTGCATTTTCTCGCGCAGTATCATCGGCACGCCGGCCGGTCCTCAGTCTCGTCCACATCCAGTCCGTTTACAGTACATAGTGCGGACAGATTTTCATGAGCGGAGAAGTTCCGTTTCCATCAGTTATTTCTCATTCATTCTGACGAATAGAACTCGGCTGAAGCGAACAGACAAGGTTAGCAAGGTTCTTAAACGGAGTGGTAAACACAATTGTCTTATCCATCTTCTGGCTGCTAATTCTGGTCCAGGGCAAGCCCGTCCTATAGGCGACATAGGCGATCGAGGGGCGCAAAATAGCCAGTGAAAAATCTGGTTGCATTTCTTATGAAACACGCGAGCTGGTTTGTTAGCAGGCAGTGTGCTACTGAAATGTTTGTAATATACATACAGTGACACTGAATGTTACTTTGTACTGCTATGTGTGTGTGGGAGGGGGTGCAATAGTGTCACCCACTCTGCCCCCAGAGTCATAGCCTGTACACCTGAGAAATTAATTACCTCTCAGATTTGGTGAATCGCTTCAAGCTCTGTATATCGATGGTCAATTAAACTCTTTTTAAAACTCCATATATAGATATAACCAGGTATAACTACATATAACCAACACTAGTCCCATTTCTGCTGTCTGTAGTACGCAGTGGACAGACCCTGAGCTGTACAAGAAGCCTGACAGACAGATCATTCATTCCCCACTGTAATTAATGGCAAATCCTCCTTAATGTGAAGACAAAGCATCACACATAACGTCAGAGTTACTGGATAATTCCAATGCGAAATGGGTGATAACAGATTGTGCCAGTGCGCTGAGCTAGCTTGACTGTGGCGCTGTAACGAATGTCATTGAGAAGCGGCAGTTCTTGTTAACGTTCATTTATTATGTTGTTCATTTAAAAGTTACTCTGGTGCCATCAGCTCTGTTTTCACGCTATAGAGATACGTCTGAATTTCGTAAGAAGGAAACTTCGATATGCCTCAGCTTGAGACCAATTGCTGCTTTTAAAATTAATGGAAGATGACAGAAGATGACAGTTCCAGTGACTCTGGGAAGGCTGCTGACAGAACTGGCTTGTCCAACAACAAGATCAACAGCAGTAACAGACCCCCGTGGGGAAAAACATTTTGTCATTAGGATTTAAAAGATTAAAGTGACCCACAATATTTACTGTTAAAGCTTGTGGCTTTAGGCAAGTTTGTACCTCCCTTTAAGTTAATTAAGATATTATTTGGGATTCCCTTTAAGGTCATTCTTTGTACAGTCTATTCCTGGTTTCACTTTGATTTTAGATTTGTGCAAGAACTGGCGGGGGGGGGGGGGACTGAAGAATCTAAAAATGACCACAGGGGATTAGGTTTCCAGTAATCGGCTATTCTCGGGAGATGGCCGAAGAACAAGAAAGGAGAAATCTGGAGAGCAGTAGACTGACTGCCCCCTCCAGCCCCATAATGAGACAGAAGGGCGGGGGGGGAGGGGGGGACCTCAGAATTTAAAGTTCTCACAGCACCAGACTCCATCTGCGTCACAGGAAAACCATCGTTAAAAAAGGACCTTCGGACCGCGGAGCTAAGGAACCCTGTCAGATCTAACTTCCATCCACCTGTTTCTGTAGTACACTGGCTGTGTCACTGTTGGCTGAATGGCTGCGTGGCTATTGGCCGAAGGGCCGAGTGACTGTTGACTGAATGACTGCATGAATATTGGTTGGATGGCTGCAAGACTATTGGTTGAATGACTGTGTGACGATTGTCTGAATGGCTGTATGACGATTGGCTGAATGACTGCGTGACTATTGGCTGAATGGCTGTGTGACGATTGGCTGAATGGCTGCCTGACTATCAGTTGGATGGCTGTGTGACTATTGATTGAATGGCTGAGTGACTATTGGCTGAGTGACTGTGTGAATATCGGTTGGGGAGCTGCATGAGTATTGGCTGAATAACTGTGAATATCGGTTGGAGAGCTGCATGGCTATTGGCTGAATGGCTGCGTGACTATCGGTTGGATAGCTGTGTGACTATTGATTGAATGGCTGAGTGACTATTGGCTGAATGGCTAAACACCTGTGTGAGGATGTCAAGTCAAACCTCAATATCAGCATGTTATGAACTTTACCTATCCCAAAACAATACAAAATTACCCCAGAATAATCCAAACCTAGCCCGGTACAACTCAAACCTTCTCCACCTAAGCTTATTTGAAGCAAAATGTTTTCCTTGACCATAAAATATGGAAAGTTTTTCATTTTTGCCATAAGATGAACAACTCCAGTTCCAGAAAAGAAACACTTCTCAGAAATTAGAGAGATACATCATTCAAGCAGTCACACAGATAAGGGGAGTTCATTACCCACTTACTAACTTAATGAATGAATAATTCTTCTCAACTCATGCCAAATAATTTTACTGTTCATGTGTTGTGAAAATTGTTGCACCCCCTGAACAAAAATTCAGTTAATATTTCTTGTTTTGAAACCAGGCCTCATCTAAATGGACCTTTTTTTTTCTTTGCAGAATTGTTTGTACAGAGTGTCGCGAACTTGAAACAGACGGTTTTGTGATTTCGAAAGAGCCACAGGAAAGGAAGTGAAATGAGTGCTGTTCCTTTATAGAGAATTCTCCTGTGTCAGGCCGCGGGGAGTGAAGTCCTGGCCTCGCAGTTGCCAGATTGATGAATGAATGTGCATGGGAAGGCCTGTCTTAATGCACTGGACACAGGTCCTAGTGGGTTAAATAAACATTTCAGTAATGTTTATCCTTAGTAAGGAAGTATTTTTCAGAGCCCCATGAAACATCAATGCAAGTGCAAGCTACAGTATCAGGACTGAAAATCCCATTCTGGAGGGATTATCAGACAGTTTCACCAAAAAGCCTTGTGAACATGCAGGAATCTGGGTACTCCTGCATTTCAGATTCTTTTTTGCTTTGTTCATTTAATTTAAGGTTATTTTGCATTATTGAGTAACAATGACTGAATCCATGTATTAGAATATTCAGGAATATCGCAATTAGATGGATTGATAATGCCCTATTGAAAAAGAGGACCAAAGATTCACACATTTATTTGGGACATTTTGACAATTTAGCCTTTATATAATTACATAAAAAAGAAAAAGCTGAATTGTTTAATTAAATACAATGAGGGTGTAATTGTGTTTGATAAACTGTAACTGGTTTGTAAACACCGAAAATACATTGTTTTAACGATATTTGGTAAATGCTACAATGGCTAGTTATGTTGTCTGGCTGTTCTACTTATTAAAATGAGAAAATGCACACAGTATAATTAAAAAGATTAATTATAGTGTGATTCTTGTGTAGTTTTATCAATATTTATGTTTCGCTCTGAAACGTCATTCGGGTGTCAGTCGTCCCCCCTAGCATTTCAGCTACTCAGCAAAATCTGTGTGCCACATTGAAAAAGAACTTCCACGCAGTTTCGGCTATGTCTCTTTGCCGTGTACACATGCATGACGAAAACATGTAATGTGTAATGAAGCTGGGGGGTCCGATGACGTAGAACAAACTGAGCAGCCAAATCTGTCACCACAGAATATTAATTTTTAAAATAATGAGGTTGAAAAGCTCGATTCATTGCAACAGACATTGTGTTTGTATTACTAAAACAGGACGACTTACCATGAATAACTGAGATTGCTGGTCTTGGGTTCACGATAATGAAGACAAATCACACTGAGGTTGGACTAAATCAGGCATGGATGTGATTTTGACCGAAATTCGCTCCATGTCTTTCAGGCTCCCCAGTGTTATTGTTCAAATAAGCATGGCTTAAATTCCGTCCTACGGTGCTGACATAGTGGTATCTTAAGACGTTCGCCCCCCCGTAGGACCTGCTATTACTTAGAGGATTTCTATGTATTTACAATAAAATCCTTCCATCCATCTTCCATCCTTTATCCAGTACTGGATGATGGTGAATCTGGAGCCTTTCCCAGACAACAAAGGCCATAAGAGGGTGCCAATATATCAAAGATTTATAATAAAACGACATATTAAGAAGATATGTACAAGAATGCCAAGAGATTGTAAAGAATAGGGACACTTCTACCAACCTAGATTAAAGTCAGGAAAAAAAAAATGTTGTGATTGATGATTAGTTTATTGATATTATTGGAAGAGAATTATCAGTTAATTAATAATAGGTAATAAAATTAGGTAATGAAATCATCATGTTCATAACTGTATAGCCTGCAGGAAATTACACTGAGATAGATGTTGCATTATTAATTTTAAGTGCATAATTATTGGGACAGTTTCTTATAGAAGCCCATTAAACACTAAATGGATTTTATAGGCTACATTCCCTAAGAATATAAATTTAAAATGAAACAATACATTAAATTTAAATGAAATGCAATTAAATAATGATAGGCTGGATGAAGACTGAAAGTCCTCTGCTTTATAGTGCATTAATATAAATGCCTAGTAATAATTTTTTAATATAGTGAGTAACATAGCAGAAACCAAATCAAAAGACCATTTTCATGTTCGCTGAAAATATAGGAGATGTATTAATAGTAAAATACCTTATTGTCTCAATGATCCTAGATCTGTTTAATTTTCCGGGAACTGTATTATGTAGGGAAAGATCCAAGCATTATAATTTGGTACCATCGTTGAATGAGGTGGCAGTGGATAAGTCGGACTGATGGACTGATATCAAGGCTGCTGGTTCCATCGCGGTCAATGAAGCGTCTATAGTATGATGGACACAGTAAATGGCACACGCCCATTTTTTAAATAAATACTGATATGAAGACATACACTACGGATAGGGTGAGAGGCGGGCAGCAATCAGTCATGGCTGTCGACTGAACTCTGCAGGCAAAGTGGAACATTTGTTCAGCTAATCCAGCACATAAACAGAAGATCCTAGAAAGCCAATGAATCATCTATGGACACTGAATAAATCTAGATTCCTTGGTAAAGAGGCTATTTCTGAAAATATCGAATGCCTAACTGACCCAATAAAATCTGCCTGAGATCTAGTCTGATTAAATATGGCCCGGTTTACAAACCCGATAGTAGGTTTGCCTTGAAGGGGGCGGTTTCGGATCAAGGCTCAGTGTCCATGCACAGTTTAGCAGCAAATGCTTCAGATCTTTTCCTGGGTTCTCCAGCAGTTCCCTGAGCTGTATCTGTATCTGTAACACACAGCAGCTTGTTTATTTTAGCAGGGAAAAAGAATTCCCTCTTGCCCCTTAAATAGCTTCACATTTCCTCTGGACAAAGTCAGCAGACATACAAGCACTGCAGGACGTGAACTGGCAAGTCAATAGGTTGTACTTGGAGCAAAACTTTTTTTTTTGCTGATGATAATTAATGCTGGAATCCAGTTTAATGAAACTTGCTCGTAACCCCCGATCTCGTGGAATTAGATGTCAGTGCTTTTGGAGAAATTATTCATAATTTGGAAATTTTAATTTGCTCCGCTCCTAAGTTCCACTACTCTGCAAACATGACCTCTGTGTTGTGAGACTGATGAGACCCCAAGCATGTGACGTCTCTTTCACCTTGAAATGTATGTCATTAGGACATCTCTGGCTAGATACTATCTAAGGATTCCAGCATAGAATACTTGTGTGTATTTACATATTCATACACGAGTGCGACTTTGTCAATTCCATGATACTAGGATGCTATAATGCTGCTGATTTATTATTATTATTTTATTTTTTTTCTTTATCTCCTTTGAATGTTTTTTAGAAGACTATGAGGCCAAAGGCTTTGTGGGTAGAATGAGGTAACTTGCTTTGCCTTGATTGATTTGTTCCATCAAGCATCAGTGTATTCTGTTCTGTTTTGCACCTGGTAACCTGAACCTTGGGAATGATGTTGGTTCTGTAATCCCCTTTTGTTCTTTGACTTCACGATCTGCCATTTTTTTGTTAACCCCCCTCCTTAGGTTTTGCATTTGTATTCTTGCCACATTCATCTCATTCATATCGATCACAGCCTGGTCCCAGTTCATGTGATCCTGTCCCACTTTGAAGAGCAAGCCCATAGCCACAAATATATATATATTTTTTTGGGGGGGGGATCAAGGTCGTAATTTTAATACCTGGCTATGTGCCTGTTCAGTAGCAAATAAACTTTGGGGGTGGGGTC
>JAODKF010000138.1:4988846-5001536 GCA_026779585.1 Mormyrus proboscirostris
CCCCCCCCCCCCCCCCCCCCCCCCCCCCCCCCCCCCCCCCCCCCCCCCCCCCCCCCCCCCCCCCCCCCCCCCATGCTTTTCGAATTCACTGCTGTGGGTGAGATTTCCATATATCATTGCCTCCCCTTACGATGGGAACCCTCTTGTTTCATTTCAGAACAAAAACTGCAAGTGATGTGAGAATGTGGCACTGTAGAGGATTAATTGGCCGCGTATTCTGACCAATTAAACAGCTTACAAGAAACAGAATTCCAAGAGTGAGGACTGTTACCACGGCGATGGGAACAGAATCTTTGACACAAAATGAGCACAAATTGAACATTACAAACATTGCAGTAGATAGGGAACAATCCTTGATGATCTACATGCTGTTAAGAACTTTGTGCACTCTGGGTTTTAAATATGCTGCAGTAATCCAATAACTAAATACCACTGTCTACAGTGTGGCATGATTAAGTTCCTCAGTTAAATCTTACTTAGTTAAATACCACTATATTTCAATCGTATATTCCATCTATTTCAGTACTAAATAACCATGCACTAACATTAAAAACATATCCACAACAATGCACCTTACTATAGAAAATAAAGGATTTACAATTTAGACAGTGAAACATACATTGCCTATATTTATGTCATGTGTGGCAGCCAACTATACTTAATATGTTACAAGGATTTGGAAGCTTATGACTTTGACCTGATTACCATAAGACTCACTCTGTTATAAATTCACAATATTTACCTATCACATGCAACATGTATAATGTACATTTTGAAAAGCTGATGATCATAAATATCATGTTTGAGAGAGGCTGGTAATCACAGTCTTGCTACTTGTAATAGGTAGTACAGATTGTACACACCTGTTTAGACACGTTCAGATCGGCATCATGGTGGGCACTCGCCTAAGACAGCCATGGTCACACTTTTTTGTTCTGAAGAGAATTATGTGTCAAGAGGACAATGTTGTTCTGGTTGTGACCTCCACTGTGTACCACAATAAAAAGATGGTATCAAAGACAGGCACACAGGACAGATTAGGGCTTGATCTTAAAAGTATTTATTTTTGTTTTATTCACAATCACAACAAAGGGCTTAAATAACCCCAAATGCGCCAGGTGTTGATTTCAATGACATGACCTTCATAAGGTGAGCCAAGCCCTCAGCCAATTCTCCTATTACAGCCTAAGATTTCCTAAAATTAGGCTGGGATGCTCCCTTCATCCGTAGAATAAGGTGATCGCTGTCCAGAGACCAGTCGCAGCTTGGACCTATGAACATTCCTCTGGGCCCTGCTGGGCAAATTACATACACACAGCCACCATCATCCAAACACCTCACCACTCTATATGGGGTACTTTCTCCAGATCTCTTGAATCTTGCTTCTCCTCTGCACAATTCCGTTTGTAGATCAGTGCCAACTGGAAGGATAGGGACCACCCCATCCTAGTGTCAACCTGCTATGTAACAAACGTGAAGGACGTCACATGTAAGGAACCAGGGCAGACACAAACCAATATCAAACCTAACACATTAGTTAGCCCCTCAGCCCTGATAATCCCCCAACAGCCTCAACTACACCACCTGGTGTAAAGGTAGGGCACCAGGACCCTCCAACTTGGTTCAGACTGGTTGTGCTGTATGGGTCAGTCCACACACCCCAAAGACCACACGGTCTAGAGTTTACCAGTTTATTATACAGAATATAAAACAAATTCAATGCCAGCTAGCACATCAAAAATCAGGGAAAGAACCATCCCCATAAAAGTCCCTTCACAGTCCTCTATGGAGGCAATGCCACCAGGCGAAGTCCATGAGGCAGCTGTTCCCCCAATGGCCCATTTCCATCCACCTGAGCCTATGATGGGGACACAAAAACAAGGCAGACACATGAAAACTCCGCCAATAGCATGACCGGTACAATATGTATATAAACCAAAGTTTTACAGGACAAGCCTCAATTACCCCTTCTGAACACCTTGGAGATACCCAGGGTTATATCACAGGAAGAACAACACTACATACCCTTCCCACCTCAACACAGCACTGCAATAACACAAACTACCCACTCACTGCATTAGTGCATGATGTCAGGGTACCTACTAAAGGAGCATCACAACCCTAATCGCTGCCACCTTTAACTAAGTGCCCCCAAAACAAAGCCCAGATTGGGCATCGACTCAAGGTAATGTTCTACCCAGGACAAGGGGGTTCTCCCTTAGCTCACCACAGAAATATGCCCAATCACTTTCCTCCCTTCAGCATCCATGTGTCTCCCCTTACCGGCAAGGCGTCTCACAGTGTGGATGCTGGATCTCCCAGTGTCGCCTCTCTCCCTCTCCCAGCTCCAGCCACCTGCACCACTTGCCTCTCTCCAGGGTAAAGCACGTTCACTCTGCTTCACCACACTCTGTTACTTCTCCCCCCCTGAGCTCTGGCCTTCTTCTTACCAACACCAATCTCCTGTGTCCCTTCTGCATCAGTCCTCTGTTTTCTGCCTTCTTGCTCTGCCCAAAACCTTGCTCTTCTGTCTTTTCTCCCACAAACACCTCCTACCTCCCCAGTTCACAACCAATCCCACAGGTTAGAGTACCTAATTGAGGTGCTGCCGTTTCCAAGGTGATTAATCCAAGCCCAGCAATCCAGGCTCTCCTCACCCCCATGTGACACTGGTTCCGCCTTGCACGTTGTACGTTGCTTGGCTGCCGCTCTAAGTTGTTGTTTGGCACTGGTGTAAGCAAACTGGAGAAACTCTTGCTGGTTTTTCACCCATTCTCCAACCATGCCTTCCGCTATGTCATCATCTGTTGTCCCCAAGAGAAAATCAATTGGTAAATGTGGCTTGCGCCCAAACATCAGCTTATAGGGAGAATGTCCAGTTGACTGATGCACCATAGTGTTATATGCGAAAAGCAATTTAGGGAGATACGGGAGCCATCTTCTCTTTTGATTTATTGGTAGTGTCTATAGGAGATCATGCATAGTTTGGTTAAAGCATTCACATTGCCCATTACCATCAGGATGATATGGGGTCGTCCGACTTTTCTTCACCCCATACAGTTTACCCAAGGCTTTCATCAGATCCCCCTCAAAGTTACGACCTTGATCGATGTGTATCTGCTGGGGAACTCCATTTCTGCCAACACTCGCACCACCTTTGGCTCTTTGGTCAGGAGTAGGAAATGCCTATGTAAACTTTGAAAAAACATCCATCACTACAAGAACATTTTCACGGTCATCACTTGCTTTTTCCAGTACTATAAAATCCACAGCTACAATCTCTAGCGGCTTTGAGGCTAACAGACTGGCTGGAAAAGTCTTTACTTTAGGACACATTGCCTTTGCCACCACACAACGAGAACACTGCTGGTACCACCATTCAATATCCTTCCTCATGTAAGGCTAATAGCACCTTTGTCGCACCAGATGAGTGATCTGTTCACAGCCTTGATGACCATGGTTATCATGGAGGGCTGTTAGCACTTCCGGCCGTAGCATCTCAGTGAATAGCAGCTGCAGAATTTCTTTATTCTCTCCTGGCATGTGGGTCAGACAAAGGAACCCTTCTCTTTCTTGAATTTCGTTCCATTGCTTGAGCAACTCTAGAACTAGTTTGGTTTCTACTGCCCGCTCCCCTGCAGAAGGAAGTCGTCTTCCTTGCCAGTACACCAGTAATGCACTAATAACTGGATCTATGGCTTGTAAGGCTGCCAAATCAACCCGCTGACGTCCCGGGCACGCATCTATCCAGAACACCATGCCAGAGTGTGGCTGCTCCATCCTTGAATTATAGCTAGTGTCAGGGATGGCCACTCCCACAGTCACTTCCTCCAGTTTTGTTAGTCTAGCTGTCGTGACAGCGCATCTGCATTCTGATTCTTGCTCCTAGGCCTGTACTTAATATCAAAATTAAACAGGGCCAGTTGTGATGCCCAGCGCTGCTCCACAGCACCTAATTTTGCAGTCTGCAGATAACTCAAAGGATTATTGTCCGTAAAAACAGTAAACTTGGCCCCCAACAGATACTCATGGAATTTCTCTGTGACAGCCCATTTCAACCCAAGGAGTTCCAGTTTCATGGAGCTATAACTGGACATGTTTCTCTCCGTGGGGTGAAGTCCTTTACTGGCATACGCTACCGGCCTCAGCTTCCCCTCATGCTCTTGAGAGAGGATCGCCCCCAATCCGGTGTGACTTGCATCAATCTCTAAGAAAAATGGTTTGTTAAAGTCTGCATATGCAAGTACAGGTGCCATCACCAACTTGAATGCATTCTCACATTCCTCATCCTACTGCTCCTCCACAGTACTCACCCCCAGTTTCTTTTTACCGCTCTATAGAACAGCAGCCAACTTATGCAATGGAGCAGCATACTTTGCAAAATGTTCTGCAAACCGGCGGTAATATGACGCAAAACTAAGAAAGGATTGCAGTTCTTTAACTGTTGAGGGGCATTTCCATTCTGACACTTCCTGCACCTTCTCTGGGTCCGTTGCTACCCCTGTGGCAGAAATCACATGACTAAGATAACGTACTTCTGATTGAAAAAAATGTTATTTTTCTAACTTTAATTTTAAATGATGTTGCTGCAACCTCCTCAATACTACCTCCAGGTGCTGGCAATGGGTTTCAAATGATGATGAGAAAATGTCATCCAAATACAAAAACAAGGACTGAAATCGTTCATCCCCAAAAATGCATTCAATGAGCCTCTGAAACGTACTAGGGGCATTGCAAAGCCCAAAAGGCATCCAATTAAACTGTTATAAATTAGTTTAATTAGTTAACTAATTTAACTAGTTTAACAAATTATCTAAAAGGGGTGCAAAAAGCAGTCTTGTGCTTATCTTCCTCAGCCATAGGAACTTGATTGTACCCACTAGTCAGATGAAAAGAGACTGGCTCCCACCAAGGCATCCAGTGACTCCTCGATTCAGGGTAGGGGATAAGCATCCTTCCTGGTCTTGCCATCAAGTTACCTATAATCTACACACAACCGGATAGTGCCATCCTTTTTCGGCAGAACCAGGATGGGTGAGGAATAAGGGCTACAGCTCACCTGCACAATTTCACTTTCTAACAGTTCTTGAATATGAGCTTTCACCTGCTCATACTGTGAAGGCGGAAGGCGGCGGTATCGCTGGCACACCGGGGCATCATCGGCTACAGGGATCTCATCTCTATCAAATCAGTACACCCCACATCACCCTCCCCCTGACTAAACGCCAACTCATACTGATGTCAAAAGATTTTGCCTTGTTACTCTTGTTCAGGGGTAAATGTGGAACACGTCAGGTTAGAGAAATCTAGGGAGCTACAGGTATGTGGGACATCGATTGAACAAATCACTGCAATACATCCCTTCTCATCCACCTCTTCAAATGTTACCGCTGAACGAGTTTGCGGTGGTTCAACGCAAAAAACTGCCCCTAACCAACAGCGGGGAGGAAGCCACACATCCCTGGTCTCTACATTCACTGTTGGTACCAGTATCTGCCCTTGATTACAGTGGAGTATGACTCTGGAAAGTAATATGACAATCTGTTACGGTCTGCCTCCAAACATTCCCTGCTGACTGCACTACAGGCGTCTGCAACAAAGCAGACTCATGATAACTCATGATAACACTGGCTAATTACATTCATGCCCAATAACCATGGTACCTTATCCTTCTGAGACTTTGTACATGGGTCATGTGAATCCCGAACCACTACAAACACCCATCCCCTGTAACCTTTTACCTAGGACTTGGATATCGACCTCCAAATATCCCAGATATGGAAGCCATTCACTGCCCTGATCTGAAGCCATCAACACTCCTGTAGCCGTTCCCCAGCAGATTGGAAATGCTTATAGAAAATTTCCTCGGTAAGCACTTTCCCCATTAACACTTCTATTTCTGGACACTTCCCCATCAATTTTGATACCCTTTTAAACCCTACTGCTGAGCCTTCATTAACCTCACCTGATGTTTGGCTCCCCACACCAGAGGGTGCTAGTTTCCCTGCTCTGCAACGTTGTCACTTAGACCTCCCCTAGGCACAGCCAGATTGAGCTCCCTTCCCCCCCTCGACAAAACCTTGCTATATGCCCCGCCTGATTACACTGATCGCAAATGGGTTTGCCCGCCTGATCATAACTGCAAGTTCTACCAGCCATTCCTGCGGCCGCACTGCTGAATCGTGGTTGAGGGTTGTTCAGTGCCAAGTGATTTAACAACAAGTCTAACTGAACTTGCTGCTTCTGTAAACATTCCTTCAATTCTAATAATTCGGCATTAGGCGCAAGTACTGCTGCTTGACTTTTCACCTCACTTTCTCCAACCACTTCAGCCTGAGTATTACAAGAGTAGGCATGGGCCCTGGACCTACCCACACGTTCACCCTCTTCTACCCATTGAATGGCTTCTCTGCGAATAGACAAAAGGGAAATGTCAGGATGAAGCCGCACAACTCGGTTAAGCTCCCTTCGCAGTATGCCATCTCGGACATGCTCAATGAACTGATCTCGCACCAAATGGTTCGAATCGGAAATAAGCCTGGGACTGTGGCGTTTAATATCCTCCAACTATGCTAAATGTGGCCTCCACTGTGTACCGCAATAACAAGATGGTATCAAAAACAGGCACACAGGACTGATTAGGGCTTGATCTTAAAAGTATTTATTTTTCTTTTATTCGCAATCACCAAAAAAGGGGTTAAATAACCCCAAATGCACCTGGTGGTGATTTCAATGATGACATATGACCTTCAGAAGGTGGTCCAATTCCCCTCTTACAGCCTGAGATCTCCTAACATTAGACGCCATTGCTTGCATATCTTCCTTTATGTAAAACAAATCAGAATGCTATCCACTCAAAACAAAGAAAAGAATCCACACTGCAAACAAACTCAAAATAAACACAAACAGTGCACAGCAATCCAATCAGATACACACCCCAGGGTCACCAGTGCACTAGGCAACATCCCAACTAATAAGCTCAGGGTAAGGCCTACTGAAGGGTACTAAGGGACCACCAGATGGATTAAACTGTACTAACCGTATGGTAAAGGTTTAAGATATAAAGGTAACTCAAAATGACAGGATATAACCTGCACACTAAAAGAGGGGAAAAGAAACAGCGACTAAGGCTCCCCAGATGCTGCCATTCCCTCACACAAGGGCAGCCTCCATATAATCCCCAAGGAACCCAGATTAGGTCTTCGATCGTCTTCTTGTACTTGCGACCGGTCTTAGTCTGGATGTGTGACTTCTCCCGCTTGTGCCCTTAGGCAAACATTTTCATATCCCACCAACAATACACTGGAACTTCACAGCGAGCGTTCTTATTACCTCCAAAATGCCCACCGCCAAAGCTTAAATGCCACACTCCCTCCTCCCAATCGACCGTCAACAAGACCAAATGGTAGTTCACTCCGGATCGCGAGACTATAAGGGCATAAATGTGGTGCGCCCAAATGTCAAAATAAAAGTCCACTCAAAGTGTCAAAGTAAAAGTCCCCCTCTCCTCTATGTTAGAGCTACTCGTACCGGTTACATGGCAAAAGAGTGGCTCATTTGGATTTGAGCAGAAAATGCATGCTTTCTTAGAACTCTTTATACCCAGTTGACTCAAGGTGATGGTCCTTTGTCCAGTTTTTGTGTGTGGGGGCTGGTACTACCAAGGTGTATTCATGGGATGATGTACAGCAATGTTTGCAATAGTAGTAGCTTTTTGTATTTAGGAAAAAAAATCAATGAATCACTTTTATTTAGAATCGCACAGGGCTAAATATGTAGCCACGTGTTGAGGAATAAACTATATCTGTTTCATATACAAGACATCTGCATGTTTCAGTCTGTTTATACGTAATTCCAACAACATGGTTTGTTCTTGAGTGTGTGTGTGTGTTCGTTTTCTCTTTTGATCATAAGTGGACTCAAATCTGTGCACAAGTTCTGTGTTTGCGTTTCTCAGTTTACTCCTGGTCTCTAGGTGTCCTTTCATTTGTCCGTGGCAAATTGAGATAAAAACTCATGAAATGCAGCCCAAAACAATCCTGTTCTTCTCTCGGCGTATGAAACATTTCTGTATATCGATCATATTTTTTTGGTCCCGTTTTATACGTGCACATTTTTATGGATAATTTGTAGTAAATTGGTAATTAAGAAACTGAAGTGTCCCGACAGGGGACACCCTGGAAATGATGGATTGCACCCATGAACATGACGATAAGCACCGTCCCAAAAGTCCCGCGGCCCCCAGCCGACACGTATGCTGTGTCCTTCAGCCTGTTTTTTTTTTTCAGTACTTATACTAAAAAGCAATTATGCACTTCCATCATGGCAATTTTCCTTTCACTGGCAACTAGTTCCAACTCTATGCAGTCTGGTGTGCGAGGTACGAAGATCAGAAGGACAGAGACATCTGGTTTAAGTTACCAGCAATGAAACAGACCCTTAGAAAGTAAATCTGTTCCCAAACTCATATTATGGGCATGTCCCGTGTAATTTTAATCCAAAGGCAGGAAGTGAGGGTCAATTAACTGGCCACGGCGCGCTACTTCGTCAGGGAACTAATATATTTCTTTTTGTGTTTGGTTTTATTCTGTCAGCACCCGCCGCTGTCTGATCTGTACTCTATGAGCAGATTTTTGCTGGGTTTTACAGGTACATCTGCCTGTCATTCAAATTCTCACATGAATTACACCCCACGGTGCAGTGACACTGCTGGCCAGACGAGCCTCGTTGCGCAGCTCACACACAAAATGCTTTTTGCAGACATATGCATTTAATGGTAATAATAATGACTACTGTTATTATTATAAAGCACAGTTACACTATTGTAAATTTCTAACTAGAAAGGTGATTTGCCTGCTGATATTTGACATTACAGAGCTGCTTAAATCCCTAAACTGGGTTTAAAGGCTGAAAACCCAAGTACATAAATAATGCCACTTCTTTCTTTCTTTTGCAAAAAAAAAACAAAAAAAAAAAGTGCGTAAATAAATAAAAATAGCTCAGTGCTCTGAGCTTGGGCCAGCAGGGTTTATATGAACTTGTATATTTGTGCTGCTATGTGCATTGAGCATGTGCTGAAACGAGAGCTCCAGAAGAAATGCTAATGACCCAAAATAAGACGAAAAGTTAAACATACACCAACTGAAGACTCCCGAAGCGACGAAGGCAGTGAGGAATCCGCGCGTCACTTTCAGGCGAAGGGCTTTCGGCCACAGATGTAGCAATTTTGAATTTACTGTGATTGCTTCTCGTACCTGGATGTCGTCTGTGGTGAAAAGACTGGCAGCCTTTTAGACGAAGGTGGAAGACGGACATTAATAAACTCACTATGATCTAAATGAAAAAGCATAATGTTTCGTTTACGTATTATTGCCCTTCTGGTTTAAAATGGTTCTAAATGTAACACACGAGTGACACATGGTTGTCATTACATGTCAAAACGCTTGGTAAGGGAAGCCTCAAAGTAAAGTTTTACTGTGTTCTCAGCCTGAGGCACTGAAATCAGTATGCGGTCATTACTGGTTTTTATATTTTTCCTGTCGGACCAACTAAATTAAAGGGTGACTGGTCAGCTATCGTGATAATTAGACTGTATGATACAATCTATATACAAAACGTAAAGCCGGTCACGGTGGAAATAAGGGATCAAAACCCACAGAGCCTCCTGTCAGTCACCGGCTGCTTTAATCCGATGGGAACCGGGAGAGCAACCACTGGGAAGTGTGTGATTGCTGCCACATGGTGATTCCAGTTAAGGAGCATCACGTCTCACAGCTGCTGTGGGGGCAGGAAGGACTGTGCAGTGAGGATTGTACAGGAAGCTGTTAATTAAGAAATCTACACATATGAAGCATTATGGCAACTACAGCCGTAAATCCCTGACCAATCTGTTACAAAAAAATGCATTGATGTACTGCACGTTTATTCCCGAATATCCTGTCTCCCCTACACATGGACGACCAGCTGGAGAACTACATCCAGGGGAACATTAAAACAGAGCTGGTTCAGATCCAAGCCCACGCTGTTCACAACCAGACTGCCACCATGCTGGAGATGGGCACCAACCTACTGACTCAGACAGCAGAGCAGACCCGCAAACTCAATGTTGTGGAAGCGCAGGTAACAGGGAAAAAAGTCCCTAACAAACGTAGTCCACCTTTTTCACCCTCTAATGCATAGAAGCCTACAATAAACATCCAATTAGTACATATAGTACAGAGGGGTACATAATTATAGTTCCTATAGTGCATATAGTATACATTTAATAAAGTGCACCAGGTTTTTTTTCACTAAATTTCGACAGAATTATCCATACCCATTATTATAAATATAATAATAACAGGACTGATGAGTGAATAAATGATACAAAAATAACATTACACCCATAGATGAAAATTCCACCTGCTAACATTTCTTAAATGATTGCATACCTACTGTATACTGTCATGTTTGGGTGTATGTTATGCTTTGTCATGCATTATTTCTGCTGTTGCATTTTGCATGACCGGTTAAATGCCTCCGACTAGCCAGTACACAAGTGTAGTAAAACTACAGTAGATTCTTCAGAGGCCTTTAATGTATTCAGTAAGCAGCCAAAATGTAATTAGTTTTGATGATCTTATTGTAGCATCAGTAATGGCTGTCAAAACCGGCCATCTCATAACGTGACAAATAATGTGTTAAAATAATATCAGTTTTATTCAGTAGAGCTAGTAGTAATTTCTATCCAAAGTAAACTCCCTGATTCACTCATGAACGATTTGGAGACTTACGGCAATTTTCAGTTGCTGGCATCTGTACAGATTGCAAAGGAAAAACATTTTAGACCTAATTTGAAATATAGTTGTAACTGATGTTAAATATGGCATGCAAAGTTCTGACATTCACGTTGACTCAGAGACAAGTCAAAAAAGCCAGTCATTTATCGGTGGTTCCTGTGGTCCAGGTCCTCAATCAGACGTCCAGGATCGAGATCCAGCTGTTGGAAAACACGCTGTCGACCAACAAGCTAGAGAAGGAGCTGCTGATACAGGTCACGGAGATTTCCAAACTTCAGGACAAAAACAGGTAGCATAAAGATTTAAATGTGTTGGCAAGTGCAATGTGGTTTGCAAATCTCGTATTTATTCGCAAGACGCCTTTTCTATGTTGTTACAACCACATGTGTTAATACTTAAGTTTCTCCTGACAAAAGATTACTACATGAAATCCTCTAGTGTTTCTTTTATTGTATAGGGAGCGATGTGTCAAAACTGAATCAGAATATCCTTCCAAACATCTCGAATACATAAATTATATTATAATGAATGAAATCACTGTAGTATATTAAATTACTCACAATTTAATCAATTTTTGTACTCCAAGCATGCTAAAGATTGCCTTTAAACTTACACAACAATTACATCATTAGAAAAAAATGTTGATAAATGGTTTTGTTATGTATTGTTAAAATGTAGAAATGAACATGTGAATTTTGCAGCCAATGTTTAATCTTGGACTTTCAGCTCTCAGATTTTGATGAAGATCGCTGTCATCCTTTTCTACTAACAATTACGATAAAATCTACAAATATTTTACACGTCTGTGTTGGCTAATGCATTGATGCCAGATCATATTGGATATGCAAATGCAAAAGCATGTCTTCTGCATGTTTTTAATGCAAAATCAGACTTCTGGAGAACAAGGTGCGCTTTCTGGAGTCACAGCAGAAAGCCGAGATGGACCGCCTGCGGGAGGAGAAGCAGAGGCTGCAGAATGTGGTGGTGCATCAGACGACGGCCATCGAGGCCCTGGAGAGGCAACAGCAGCAGCTCATGGACTCGGTGCACAGACTCATGAGCCAGTTATCTGTGGGATCAGGTAGCATAGCCAGAAGGTTCTTGGTTGAGATCCTGGGGATGGTACTTCTCTATTTTCCTTTGACGTGATACTTAATGAAATTGCTCTGGGAAATGTGGCACCAGTGAAAAGTCTGGGCATTCCTATTTATAATGCATTTGTTTCTACTTTAGCTGCTATTCCATTCATACTAAAAGGTCTAGAGGCATAGAAATAGTACAATTCACATACTGCGATGACCAACGTAAGTACTCAACATCTGATTTTTTTTTTTACATTTTCAGTTCTTCAAAAGAGCACCCTTGCCTTTGATGGCAGCATTGCAGACTCATGCGATTCTTTCAACCAGCTTCCAGATGTAGCCACCTGGAATGCTTCTCCAACACACCCGAAGGGGTTTCCAGAAGGTCTGGGCACAAGATGGCACATTGTCCTTACTCTTCAATCTGACTCATTCCAAAGCACCTCTATAGGGTTTATAGCAGATGGGGATGGGGGTGATCTGTTGTAGCACTCCATCTCTTTCCTTGTTCACAAGATGGTACGGTGCTTACATAACCTTGAGGTGTGCTTAGGGTAGTTATGATGTGAAAAGACAAATGAATTTCAGTAGGTGTGTCCAGACTTTTGATTGGTACTGTATACTCTCCGGTGGTTAAGTAGGTAGCACTATTGCATCCCACTTCTAGTATTGTGGCTTCGCATCATGGCCCTGACTCTGTGACTATGCAGTTTGCATGTCCTGCCCACATTCATGTGGGTTTTCTGCGATGGGCTGACGTCCTATCCAGCGCGTTCCCCTGCCCGCTGTGTGCGTGTGTGTCCTGCGATGGGCTGACGTCCTATCCAGCG
>JAODKF010000138.1:5001636-5015988 GCA_026779585.1 Mormyrus proboscirostris
CCAGCGCGTTCCCCTGCCCGCTGTGTGCGTGTGTGTCCTGCGATGGGCTGACGTCCTATCCAGCGCGTTCCCCTGCCTTGTGCTGTTTGGGAGAGGCTGGTACTGATACTAGACTGTACTAGATAAGTCGTTTGAAGATAAATGTATTAAAGACTGTGTGTGTTTCTTATACCACAATCATGTCTACATTATGTTTACAATCAAAGAAACTATATTTTTTTGTAAGCCAGCCATGCTGGACGGGGTGCTAAATATATACTGATTGCTTTGCACGGCTACTCTTTTTTGTTTTGGAATATGAAACACTTGGAAGAGGTTTTTTTTTTTAATTCCTGGCAGCATCTTCACGCAAATTCTAAACCAAACATGTGAAAAAGCAAACCCCCTCACCCCCCCTCACCCCCCGCATAGTTTGATCTCTAGCCTTCAGGTTGCTCTGCTTGAAGGGTGTGGCTACAACTGCCAACATCTATTTATTTTGAAAGCATATGCAGGAAAACCGGCACGTCTAGACGGAACAGCAGTGAAAATGGAGAATCATTTTTACGAGATAAGAAAAACAGGTAAAATAAAGCAATCCGTGCATCTGAAGAGTGCGCTTGACGTTTTCTTCCCACAGCGCCACACTGGCGGCAGCTGAGATTCCGGGACTGTGCCGAGATCTACAAGGCAGGTTATAATACGAGTGGCGTGTACCGCATATACGTTGACAGCAACGCGACGGAGCCGACCAAGGTGGGAATGGGCCGTCGAGCAAGGCTTTTAGATGTTTCGGTTTTTAGATACATTGACGGCCAGTTTTTGAAATTTTGACAGCTGCGCCGAGTGTATGTGCTGTGATTTTTAAAAAGTACATGCTTGGTATATTCTGTAAAATAGCACTGAATGGTTTTTACCGCATTACACCACTACCATGTTTGCTTTGTGGTAGCAATGGGTGCATCCCATTATGACATCGTGAGTGTTTCTCCCCGCACAGGTTTTCTGCGACATGGAGACCAGCGGGGGGGGCTGGACAGTCTTCCAGCGCAGAGTTAATGGCAGTGTGGACTTCCAGCGGACATGGAAGGAGTACAAAATGGTAGTTATTCTTATATCGCCACACCGGCTGCCTGCAGCCCCCACTGTGCTGCCGGTGTCCTTGAATTTTAGACCCCGCGTGTGAATATGGGACCATCGGTCAACACACTTCCCAAGAGAAATGGGGATAAATTGTCATGTTTCCATTTGAAGTGTTTTTCAAAGGCAATATAAAAAGCATTTTAGGACGTAGGTGTTTTTTTGGATGATTTACCTGACCCTAACATGGGCCTCCCCTGGTTTGCCAGATTTAGATGCCCTGAGCTTACAGATCCTCTAGTTTGAAACAAAGAGTATACAGACAGCTTGGCTCGGTCCTGGAAGCTGCCGCTGACCATCCTTTAGGGTCACCATGTCGCAGATCGATAAAGGACACTGGTCCCCCGACAGATTGGTTTTTCCATTATGGTCACTTAGTGGATTTCTAAGGGATGCTAGTTCCCCAATTGAAAGATTTTTCTATGAGACTCAAGGTCAAATGTAGGTAGGTAGTACCTGCATTTGAAATCTACACAACTCAGATTATGAGAGACTCTGCACAAGTATACAATCAATTAACTGTTCAGCAGTACTGGCAACACAGAAATAGATTCAGGGCCGGTCTAATTTTTAGATCCATTGATGTGGGTTCATTACAGATGGGGGGGGGGGGGTCAAACTGTTTCTGTTACTTCCTAAGTTTTATGGTTGGCTGATCATGCCAAGCAGTCTCATTCAGAGTAACCGTTGATTGTCATATGGTACCACAACTGAAAAGCAGGACACTGAAGTGGGCAACCAACTGCGAAATTGCAACAGCGGAAAACATGTTGTTCCCTTATGTTTAATCTGGTCGTAATCTATACCAGCTGTTTTGTTTTCTAGGTCATAAAATATGCAGTTACATGTTTCTAACATGGTATCTGGAAGTCCGTGGTGGTCATTGTAATTTAATTCCTGTCACTAATTAAATTCCACATGCATTTAGTTTAATCATTTCCAAGGATCGTTAGCTTTTTCCGCAGGAGAATTCAGTAACAGGCTTTGCTGATACGGCGTCTTAGGCGATCATTATTAAGTGAAACTGGCAGGCAAGTCGGCACCCCCTCTGAAGCTGGCGCCCTAGGCAGCCGCCTATGTCGCCCATCATTTTATCCCATTATTGCAGCGCTAGGACACTGTGCTAACACAGCGAGTGCTGTGGATTACAGTCATCTGGTGACAATACCAAGATCTGAGAAATGCCGGCAATCTTAAATTTTGCTCTCAGCAGAGTAAAGAACGATTTCTTCACCGTGTAAGCAAGTGGAATTTTTACTATAAATTTCAACGCTGGTTCAGTGTTCATGCGTGCTATGTAATACAGTTTATTTATGAAGCATTACAGTAATATGGTGATAAACAATATTAGCTGTTTTATTTTATTTCCTTTTGGAGGATCTTATGGAAGCAGAAAAAATTAAGTGAAAAGACAATACATAAGATGCATTATGCACCATGAATTTACTTTCATATTTAAAAACCTCCACAAAATATCAGATTTAATGCCAAATTATATCCCAATTCAGAATTATTGATATGATTTGAGTATTAGGCTAAATGACATGCAAAACATTGGCTGTATTGCCTGGCACTATTCGGACGTGTGTCTTTCCTGAAGCAAAACAGCAACACAAACATTGCTGTTCTGCGTTAAACACGGCAGCAGAAATGCGAAGACGTCCTGTTTAGGTACTGTGGATTATAAAGGAATCAGAGCAAGAGAAGCAAAGGGAGTTCAACTGTTTCAGACGGAACTGGGCTGTTTATCTTGAAGATGCCGAGGATCGACGGAGATGAACACCGTCTCCTGGTCTAACATTAAATCCAATATTCTTCAGTGTTTAGTATTTCACATTGAAATTTTAACAACATTATCATTAGATAATAACGGCGCATAATCTCTCTGTTTTCATAACGCATAGTTACATCAGATCGCCACACCTGTCCCAACGCGGAGGCACGTCGTGGCCGGCAGTCGGCAGCCGAACGAGACGTTTCAGCCTCAATGTAAATAATCTTTCGTTGCCACGACACGTTCATTTGGAAATCTTCCCAAGTTTTTTTTTCCATATTTCAACCCAGATAATGTTTTGACAAGCCTTTCCTGTCATTTGCTGTTTTCCAAAATCTACAGTTTTTACAATCTTAGCAAATATTAAAAAGTACAAGTCAACTGTACCAGAGTATTTCAAAATCCCAGCATCTTGGCGATTGTTCTTGCTTGCCTACAGCCAAATGTAAAGCAGCCTTCCCATGTCCCATCGCTGTTCATCTCGGTACACTTACGCTCTGCCATGGAGCCTATAAAGCGTAGCATGCTCACATCACACTGATACAGTGAGTCTTGTGTAATAAATGCAACATATTAAAGACGCACAACTTGTTCAGGATAATCTAAAACGTGTCATCGTCCCAGAAAATAATGGTAAACTTCTAATGGCATCTACAATATTATGTTTATATTACTGGATTACATTACTTGATTAAAAATGTTGTAATGTCTCCAAAAACACAATTTCGACACAATTTCTCAAATGTTATTCACAGGATGGATTTTTCCATTTCATCAGTTCCCCAGCTAAAGTCACTTTACTGTGTATTTACTCATGAGTAATGATGACTCATTTAAAATAATACACTTAAAATCAGGCACTGGCTTTCCAGGGGAAAAGTGTAATAAATGATTATGTTTATTTTTACAGTAATCTTTAATTTTTATACAAATAACATTTTACACTATACACTATATATTTTTATAACATTATACCGTTTGAATGCTGATTTATGATTTTAGAGCCCTTATTTTGTCCTTTGAAGTACATGAGTTTGTTCGATTGATGTTTTAAATGGGTTATTCTGCTGAAAGTTATGGGATACGTGGTAATGAATAGAAATTGCCAGAGTGTTGGCTGCCATTCTGCCTGCACTTGTCATGAATGTCTGCTGATCCGTAGCACCATGCTCTGGTCCTCAACGAAGGCACAGGAAAGCGCCCCAATTCTGCGTCCTGGCCAATTCCAAAGATGTTCCGTTAAGTTACGAGTCGAGGTTCCTTGCTGACCGCGGAGATGTTCGCGAATTACTCCCTGAATGCAGGACTGTTAAAGCTAGCGAGTATGATTGTGAGCACACTGTCAGACGTTGAGTTCAGTGCATGTAACACAAAGGTTTACTTATGTGTGTGCAACAGTAACAGTAATATTAAGAAAATATTAAGGCTCTTACACCGTCACAGCTTTCATGACTTGCCTCCATTGCTCACCCCACTATGAAACATTTCCGTGAAGGTTATGACCATTTTAATACAGTGTTATGCAGTGTCACGCAGTGGCTGCTTCATTAGGTATGCCTAGCTAGGACTGGGTAGAAATCACTTTTGCCTCCAAAATAGCTTCAATAGTAGACAAGTGATGTGTTCAGAAGCTATACAGCGCTGTTAGCTTTAGCAGGTGTGGATATTCTCCTTTACCGCCCCTGACTGGATGGATTTTGTCTGTCATACCATGGTCAGTAAATTCTAGATGCTGCAGTTTGTGAAATTCTCGGGAAAGGGGGCTGTTTCAGACATGTTGGCAGCACGTTCAAAATCGCTTGGATTGTGCACCTTGGCCATTCTGATCCTTAGCCAAACAGGAAGTGAACCTCTTGACCCTGCCTGCACGCTGTGTGTATTCAGTTGAAGTCACATGATTTGGTGTTTGGAGAAGCAGGTGAACCTAACAAATTGACCCGTAAGTGTAGTTTAATGTGAAATGCTTTGCTGTGGTCATTATTCCTCATTTATACTCCATATGCTGTTGTGGGTGATCAAAGAATTGCATATTTAAGAACTGACAGAGTCGTTCTTTGAAAAACACAGGGCTTTGGCGATGTTGCTGGGGAGCATTGGCTGGGCAATGAGGTGGTGTTCAGGATGACCGTGACCAGCCAGCTGCAGTACTCGCTGCGGGTGGAGCTGCAGGACTGGGAGGGCAATGCGCCATACTCGCTTTACGAGAAGTTTCAGCTGGGTAGCGAGAAGCAGCACTACCGGTACGTTCTACCACCTTCACCTTCCTCAGGGTGCTCTGGATTCCTCCTCTTCAGCCACAGCTGTGTGTGTCCCACGATGGACTGACGTCCTGCCCGCGGTGTCTCCTTCTTGCTTCCTGGGATAGACTGTAAGCTCATGATGACTCTACTAGACGAGTGATCATTGAAGGCAGATGGATGATTTCATCAGATATTATCAATGTGACTTAGAAATAGTTCTCTGAATTTCCAAACGGATCTGCAACTGATCCACCATTTATATCCCAAAAAACAGCAAAAAGGCTCCATGAAGTCTTCTCTGGGTGAGCACTTCCTGCTTTTTTCCAGGATTGCCGGCAAAGTGCTGACTGCAGCTCTTGAAATGACATTGACTTCTTCCACCTGTAATTTTTCCTCTGGTTTTCCAAACCACATTTTTGAATGACCTCTCACCTGTCAGTGAAGCAGAGAATTTCCAGTGAAGTGGAGAGCCTTCCGGTAGTCTGCGAGCTCAGGAAACGGAGCTGCGCATTATCTGCCTCGTTGAGCTAGATGATGTGATTAGCACGGCTCACCCGGGCTCATGTAGCCGTACTGGCTCCAGCTGCAGAGAACAGCAATTAGTGCTGTGTGACACTGGATAGTCATCCTTGCCCTCAACACAAGCACAGGCTTGCAGGCATGGATATTTGACCCTAATCCATTTTTTTCTGGAATGCTCATCACCTCTTTTGTGCTGAAAATCAAATGCCATGTTTGTATATGTCCTCAAGCCTGATTTTTCTCCGGCTCAGAACTTATACTAAAAGATGAGGTTATCAGACTCTGTCACAGAATGTGATATATAATTATTTCAGATATCCTTTCTCTTAATACATTTTGAGCTCTGGGTGTCTTTTATGTAGTTTTGCTCACAAGCAGATATCACCAGCTGAGTTATGGTTAACTATTCAGCTGTGGTACACAAACCTCGGTCATTAATTGCACAGCAATAGATGTCAGTGCAGTTTGCCTGTGTATTACATTTACAGGAAATCCAGGTTTATAGGAGTAACACATAAGCTGTAGGATTTGCATGACTGTGTGTTCAATGACTTCTGCGATGTCTTTAGTCTGTTCTTGAGGGGCTACAGTGGAACAGCAGGAATGCAGAACAGTCTGGCCGCCCATGGCACCAGTTTCAGCACTCGTGACTCTGACAATGACAACTGCCTTTGCAAGTGCGCCCTCATGCTGACTGGAGGTATGGAAACAGCTCTGGGCCCTCATCATGTTTAAGACCAACATATTTTTGTAATTTTCAGTGACATGAAGTCTGATTAACTTTCAAGCTGAGGGAATGAAATTTGCTGCAGCAGCTGTTCAGTGTCATGCTAGCTGCCACTGATTTTCCCTGTTGGTTAAGTTTTATTATTAAGATAAGATATACTTTATTGATCCCAGCGGAACACAAGCAAATCACTTTTTAAAATATTTAGTTTTGATTTATGAACATCTTACACATACAGAATATAGGCATACTGTATAAAGGAATTTTTCCTTTATTATTATTATTATTGTATATGAATTTTGACAAATATAACCTTTAAGTTCATAAATATGTTCTTCAATATGGTGTCAACTAGTGCAAAGCTACCAAGTTTAGGTTACCTGATTGTTATCTGATACCAAAATCCGAAAGCACTGATTAAGTGTCAGTGTATGTCATGACCACCTTTATCAAGAACACTATTGAAACTTACATCCCATTGCAATTTGACATTTCAGCTAGGTTAAGTTGTTCCCTCTGGTCAACGTTAAGCAAAACAGAAATACTGGCGTGAAAACAGAAAGCCGAAGGGTGCCATACTAAAATTGCAGCCGGGAGGCTCCATAGCAACAGACATAATTTTGTATTCTTCTACTGGAGAGAGGATTTGTCAGGTGCATGGAAAGATCCAATGTTCCTTTACCATGTGACTCACAATGTGACCAATAGCCATCAGCTGTAACAAGGAAGCCACACCCTGTGCCCTGCTTTCTGTAACAAACAGGGATGATGAACCTGAGCCCAAACCAAGTGAAAAAGAACAGCAGCAAAAGTGAAAGCTGAGGGATTTTTCTCTCTTTCCAGCTGTTCTAATGCCAGATGCAAATGTCATATTTTTCTTGAGTAAAAGCTTAGCTCTTGAACATAGCTCCAGCAGAAGGATGAAAGTGATAATTGATACCAAAAGTAAGTTTTAAAAAAGCCGTTTTTCTCTAAGAGATCAGATTAGGCAGATAAAGGTAAAATAACAGAAGTTTTAAGTAGCAAGACTTCAATCATAAAACTTTGTTGCTGAAGGACATCAAGATGATCAAACATTTCTAAGCGTACAGCTGTTTACTTTGAATGTCTGATACTCCGAACATTTACTTGACCATGAAATAACTGTACGTTGACTTTTGAAACTAATTTCAGTACAAATAACACTGTTTGAAGAACCGCAAACGAGCTGAAAAAGCTTCTGAAATAGGTGGCTGACATATTTGATCCAAAATAAACAGGGCTTGAGTGAAAGGATAGTGAAAGACCAAAGAACGGCTCGTCATGCCTTTCCGCCCTGCGTATACTGCATTCCCCTCGCTGACCCGTGAAACGCTTTGAAAATAAAAGCATGACTTACACTCAAACTCAGCAGGCGCGAGTGTAGTAAAAAAAAAACAAAAAACAGAGAGGTTAGTGACGGCGAAAGGTAACTGGATCCCAACACCACTGAAAACAGACCAAGAAGGGACATTGAAACAATTCATATGCTCTTCTTGGGACTCCAAGGTTCAGGTGCCAAACCTCAGACAGAATTACCTCAGATGACGCCTGCTCTCATCTCTGTACTTTGAAGATATTTACGTTTATTTAGCAGGTGCTTTTATCCAAAGAGACGTACAGTTGAAAAGGTAGAGTCAGGCAGGCTCTGGAGCAATTGGAGGTTAAGGGCCTTGCTCAGGGACCCAACACTAAAATCAGTCTGATGACCATGGGATTTGAAACAGCAACCTTCTAGTTACAAGCATAGTGTCCTAATACACTGAACCACACCCTCCCCCAACAGGAAGAGACTCAAGCCAGCCAGGAGGTGAACCTAGAATCTTCTGCTCTGTAGTAGGATGTGTTATCTATTGCTAAACTGGCCCACATTTCCCATCATGTCAAATCTGACACAAGCCAACTTGTAAGTTCATGGTATTGCTATATATGTTGTAGAGCAAAAAAAAAATTAATCACCCGGGAATGCATCTGATAAAAGTATGTAATTTCCAACCATGCAAATTTCACTGGGTACAAATTTGCAGCTTTTGCCAAACATGAGTTTCATGTTATTCATTTCCTTTGCTGAATATTATGAGCCCTTTCTAACAGCTCAAATATTTTCCCTAGAACCCTACCATGCTGTTTTAATTATGACCTAGTGAGAAACCCATATGGGATTCGTGTGCCGAATTTTGTCCGTTTAGCTGGCATGTTCCTCTTTCAGGCTGGTGGTTCGATGCCTGCGGCCTTTCAAACCTCAATGGCATGTACTACACAGTGGGGCACAACATCCGCAAGCTCAACGGCATCAAGTGGCATCACTTCCGAGGCCCCAGCTACTCCCTGCGCTCTACCACCATGATGATCCGCCCGTCAGACTTCTGAGGCAGGCAGCCGATGAACCGGCAGGAGCCTGGGATTTACCAATCTGCTGGTGGAAAACTGAACCGAGGACAGTACCCTGGAGATAGAGTACACAACACCCCCCAAACAAATCTACAAAAATCCAGTGCCACCATGTCTTAGACTCTCTTTTAACAGGTCTTCAGCCGGTGATCAAACTGTGTCTTTGAGGTGAACAAGACATTTCACTCCATAACCAATGAAGGGAAAATCCAGTTGATGCTTTTCACAGCAATTGAGATGCGTGGACAGTGCCCTGTGGATCATCTGTAGCCATGGAGATGTGTATAAACCGACATGGCCTGGAGCAGCGATATTTACTGATGACGACGGTGCCGTGAGAGGCTCAATGCCGGTTGCATGATGATTTCATCCTTTGGCCGTGGTTCTGCGGCAATTTTATGGCCCCATAATGCAACCCCCACCCCATCACCTTCCCTTCCGCATCAAGCCATGTGTTTTTACAAATAGACTGCATGAGCACTATGTGACCAAAGTTTTTTTTTTTTTTTAATAAATTTACTTCTTGTACAATATATGCATATCAAGAAAGTTTCCTTTCATATGTTACCACCGTGTTTTTCTGTGTGACACAGTGTAAGTATATGGCGTTTATGTCCAAGTTGATCTGTCAACATATTAGTAATTTATATTCTTTTATTTTTTTAATGCTATGTCGCCACTCAACACACTGCATAAAGTTTTATACTGAATAGCAAAATTATGTAGTAAGGCTTTTTTTAAGCAGTCTTGGTAAGTTTCATTAATTCCAATGTGCTTAATAATTTCAGTTACATAATTTCAGCAGTTTTCAGATTTTTTCTAATATTGCTTATAACTGGACTGTCTGCTTTTGAGTGTGTCTCATTTCAACCTTTCCACTTTGAAGATGATTTTTTTTAATGGTAATTCAGACAATCGTGTATGTTCTTATAATTATGGTAATTGTTACTGTGTGATGATGAATCCTCCAAACATGTGAATTTAGGCCTGATAAGGTCTGTATTACTTACCTATTCTGGGGAAGACACTATTACATGATAACTTTTATGCACTTTATAATACTGAAACAATAACTTACTATTATCTTTGTTATACAATCAAGAATGTCCAGATGACCAAGTATGTAACTGATAAGATAATCAGATAAATGCAGTCTTATAATGTAAAAGTTCCTTGAGTTGTGTTTTATAGTGGTTCCTGAGAATAAATGTCGTGTATTTATGCTATCCTTATTAGAAATGTTGAGTTGAGTTGAGCTCAAACATGACAGAACAACAGTTGAATATCACTTGGATGCCTGCGGTTGCCTTGTAAGGTCTGAGGAATTAAAGAAGAGGAGCCAAAGCATTTTGGAAAGTGATCAAAATAAACCCAGAGGCCTGATACGACGGATGAGGCGTGTTGAATGTGCTCAAGGAGTTTCTGATGTTTCGCGTTGACAGCATGTGGCACATATGCGTGGTGTGTTAAATGAGATTAAGTGAATCTGAATCACTTGTTTGTTGTGTCTGGAAAGTAAACACACACTTCATTCATTGTCAGTTAGCTAGTGATCTTTAAAATGTGAGCAAGAGTCTATGTTCAAATCATTGTGTGTAACAACCAAAGGGAAGCTACCTATAATTGTATTCGGATTCGGGTAGCAGAAGAAGAAAATAACAAAGGAACGGGGCATTAAAAGTTTTATTTATTATCTTTAAATGCAACGCAACTGCTCCCAAATATTTCTCTCAAACTCACATGGAATTCTGTAGGGTAAGCCAAGAAAAATACAAGAACTAGAGTCATTCCCTGCTGAAAACATAGTGAAGATCCAGCAGGGTTTCTTCCAGAAAAAATGCGTCCATTTAACAAATTCTTCAAATATTGATATGGCCTTTGATTTAAAGTTAATTATCCTTTGACTCCAAGGCTGGTCTTTGTCAAGTTGACAGTGATTTTCACCAAGCGAATAGCCTGTGTAGAGTCGTAATCGTTGTATTTACACGTATCTACTAAAACAATCTTGAGTAACAATGTTTTATGCTCTGTGGCTGCAACGTATAAATATTGTATTTGCCAGCTGGTTCCCAGAAAAAGCACCGCATCTGTTAAAGTATATTCTTCCCCATTGTCCATGCTGCAATCATTAGCTTTAGTAACTTTGACTGAATTTTAAATGTGGTCTTATCAAGTACCACGATTCCATTTTGGTCTCAGAACCATAAACCGTGAAGTTATACAATACCGAGCGGTGCCAAAGATCTGCCTAGCAGATCCGCATGCTGCGATAGAGAGGATAACACTCGTATGGAAGTACTTATGCCGATCCTATCGCCCTTGAGCCAATATTGTCCCTGCTTACTTCCATTTCTGTGCCCCTGAGCGGATAAGTACACCGAGTAGATAGCAGATAGGTAACAAAGAGACCATTGATGAAGAAGACGTCATTTTGCAGCCTTCAAATTCATTAACAATTCATAAATCTTGTTAAGGAAGGACTTAATTTTCATTAAGTCAACGTGATTATACGCAAAATAACTCCGGAATAATAATAAAAAAAAAAAACTAGGTTCTTAAGTTTAGTCAAGGAAATGTCATCATTACGGTATAATGTTGTTTCGATTATCGTGCATAATAATTATTCTTATAATAATCATCCGGAAGACAACATCGTTTAATGCGGCTGTGAATGACGTAAATTCCAAGAGCACACGTACTGTACACATGCCAGGTCAATTTGTCAACTGTTCATGAATTTGGATAATTATGAACTAATCTGAACAGTCATGTGTGTTACTCTCTCTAGGTTGGAGCA
This sequence comes from Mormyrus proboscirostris, assembly GCA_026779585.1. NCBI lineage: Eukaryota > Metazoa > Chordata > Actinopteri > Osteoglossiformes > Mormyridae > Mormyrus > Mormyrus proboscirostris. The sequence goes on from JAODKF010000138.1 coordinate 5,013,225, forward strand.
ACAGGCTGGTCAAAATCTCACGGCTGTCAAGCAGGGGCACCTGAATCCACATGCCCACTGTCTGGGTCTGGGCTGGTATTGCACACTCATCTGTGCTGCAGAATCCCTAGAGCTCAACTCTGTTGGTTAGGGAAAGAATTCACAGCATGAGTATAACACAGCCGGGGAAAGTTTCTAGCAGAAAATGTATGGAAGAAAATTTAATTTAATTTGATTTAATAATTGATAATTGATTTAATTTGATTTAATATCAAATAAAGAGCAGGAAATACAGCAAAATATTCTGACTATAAAAAATACATGAAGTTAGTTGGAATGTGAAGTAAAAATCAAGAGACATGTGTAATTCACACGTAAAACTTTTAGATGATTCAGTGAACATTGATAAGTAGCTGAAAACTCCGAGTACATGACTGGGGGAAAAATGGCCGGTTAAAAAAGAATTAATATACTTTCAGAAGTGCCAAAAATACATTGTGATATCATAGAAGGGTCACATAAATGAGTAGGGGAAACAAATGAAACAGACGCGTGGACAGATGACAGAGGGAGAGACGTGAGGACAGACATTGGACTCGGGGGACCTGAGGACAAAATGCTGAGCTGGATGTGCGTATACAGCATTAGCACGTGGGGCTGGGGGCTGCCAAAGGGGTTTTGTAATATAAGATGAAGCCATGACTATGCAGACATCTGGCAGAGTCTATACCCGTAACAGTAACTCATGGGAAAGTGATGCATTGTAGCACGATTACAAGCGGCACTCTGGGATCACTGGGGATGCTCCACGTGTATGACCAGTATGGCTGGAATGGGTCTTAAAGTCACAAATGTAGCAGAAGACTGTTAGAAAAGATATACTGTGTAGCACTGAGCAGTGTAGTGTTAGTGTTTGGTGTTTTCTCAGAATTAGGTTAGACATGTTGCTGAATTCAAGTCGCGATACCAGTTGAGAAGATCCTCAGATGAAAAGTCATAAACGGACACATGGAGTAATATATGCAGAATCTTTCGCATTATATATTATTTTTTTAATGATTAATGTTAGATACAATGTTTATTATGGCCATAGTTGTCTTGTAGCTAAATGCACTTTTCAGCGAGATGGCTCCAGGGTTGCAGATGGGAATTCGAGTCTGTTTCTGAATGGGGAACTTGCACATTCACCTACTGGATTCTACACACATTCCTCCCACACATGTAAGACATGCATTTCAGGTGACCTGGGCTTTAGAGGTCAGCACAGGAACTGTGTCATGTATCTGTCTTAATGAGACAAATGCTTATTCAACCCTTAATGAGATAAATGCTTATTCATAATTTAACAAGCTGAATAAACAATCATATTAAATAACCTATTGCCAGTGAATGAACACTGAATATGAACATGAGAGAGATTACCCTCCCCCCAACACACACACATTTTAAACTGTAATATATCTTTGTTTGCTGCTGATTGGCTACCAGCACTTCACAGGCGGGGCTGCAAACCCCAAGTATACCTCCCTGAATTTACCAGGACTGCGATTGTGACACTAGTTTTGTCCTGTCCTTCTGGAAGAGAATGGAATCAGACTGTTCAGTAGCATGCAGCTGGATCCAGTGCGGTGGCTAGTTGCCATCCAAGTCCAGAGCCGAGCATAGCTGGTTAACTCTGACATGTCACTTACTGTAAAGTTTGCCTTGCCGTTACGCTGGGAGGGAGTTGCTGTGGGTTTTTTGGCTATCAGGCCTGCCAAGTAAACAGGAGATCCTAAATTCAAACCCCAGCCGTGGCTTGGATCAACTGTGAAAGCCACAAGGTTATGCAGACCTTTTTCTTTTCCTGCTTTGTTTGGAAGGTGCTGTGTAGCTTTTACTCCAATATTGCTTACACTTTTACCTGGGCATTCACTGGAAGCACAGCCTAGCTACAGTACATTTATGCCTAGTCGACTCCTTGACAGCACATACATTTGTAATGTGTTATTTGCCATCTGAATCAATAAAAATGTACTGCAGGGGAAGCAAAACATTATTTCAAAACATTGGGTTGGAAACAAACATTGAAATTCTAAAAGAAGTAGGCCACGCTTAATAATACAGTTTTAAAGATAATACATCGCAAGCTTGTGTGGAAAAATCAAATCCAATGCTTTTAGATTCATAATAGGTTTGTAAAAGTTTCCAGGGTCTTTTGTTGTAACGATTATTTGCAAGAGCAGAGGGAAACCATCGCCGCCCTCCCAAGAATAATGATCATTTAGAAGTATTAAATGCTAAGGAAACGAAAAATCCTAATCATTTTGTTTTATGTCGCCCCCTGGTGATAGATACAACTCAACACGTCGTATAAACCCTGAAGTACATTTAGATCTGAAGAATCCTAATTATATTTAATACAGTTTTCACTGTGTGAAAACTCACTAAAAAATGAGAACTGTCAGCGTTAATTTAATGTCGATTATTGTAAAAAAACTACGAAGGAAAAACTTACATAACAGTAAAATATACTTTGCAAACATGCCCTTGCACAATTTCCAGCTAAATTAATAAGATAATCTTCTCCAAAAGTGTCATTATGTCATGTGGCAGAGAGGCGAGGGGATGGATATATTCTTGGCCTTGTTAAAAAATATATATATCTGGAGAAAAATGTCCAAAAAATATTGTCCGTCACGTGGGATACAGCAATCTTTCTCTGACCTCGGTTGGGGGGGGGGGGGGGGGGGGGGGGGGGGGGGGGGGGGGGGGGGGGGGGGGGGGGGGGGGGGGGGGGGGGGGG
>JAODKF010000138.1:5023358-5063534 GCA_026779585.1 Mormyrus proboscirostris
ATTTCAAAATAAGGTTATGAAATAAACCTGTACTTGTCTTAAGAGTGGGCATGTTACTGTGTCAGTTATATTGGATAAAACAGATAGTTTGCTGTTACTAATGTAAAACTAGGCTAACAGGAGGGAAAACAAATCACTAATTATATGTACATGAATAACCATACATGTACATGTACTGATAAGAAGTTTCTGGTCATGTATTTTAACATTTAAGGTACAGTTCCTCATTTGCGCGGAAGTTTTAATGATTGAAATTTAAATTGCACTTTAATAAAAAGTGAAAGTGTCTCTGTCTGTCTATGGAAAAGGGAACGGAGGCGGCTGTCTTTGGTATTCGGGGAAACTGTCATATGAAAAACTCCATAGTGCCTCCCCCAGGGGAGATTTCATACAATGGATGCACACGTGGAACAGCAGCAGAGAATGGGGCAGCTTGACTTGTCACGGCCAGCTGGGGGTGTTCTCTGTTTGTTCCTCCTTCTGCCGTAGCTATTTTCGGTATTGTCAGAAAATAGGCACATACTACTACACAGTACGGATTGGTTGATTGGCTGCCTGCATCTCTGAGTCTTGTCAATTATTTGCAATGTCCCACCCCGAAGGATGTTACACAGGGGCGCTGCGCGCACTCGTGATCTTGTTAAATGGGGGTAAAAATAGATGTTAGATGTTTGCATGCTGCAGAGTATTTCTTTGGAGAAATGGGGAGGTAAATCACTTATTTAGTGGATTTTTGGTTTTTAATTTAGCAAACGCTTTTTGTTCAAAGCAACACACAAATGATCACCGGAGAGCTGGTTCAGCTTCCATGGAACAACAGGGATTCACCCAAGGGCACAACAGAGATATGGGTTCTCTGTCGGTCAAGGGATCTGAACCCACAACCTTCCAGACATAGCCACAGAATACAGTCACTTCCCCAGCTGGGGCTAGACAGTTTGCTTGTTTCTGTCACTCATTTCAACAGATTTGTAATTTCATTTAGTGGTGTTGTGGGGAAAAAGTGTCCTCTGCAATTGGTTTTGGTGTTAAAAGGGTTAGTAGCCAAATTTCACAGTAGGAATTGCATTGGGGGGCAGCAGTACAGCAAGCAGTGAACCACAGAGCACAGGACCAAAATGAGGAGCCTATAATGAGAATTATGAGCCAATGGAGAGAAGAACAATGGGAGTGGAACCATAAAAATTTCAGCAAGACCCTGGAATAAAACCACCCAGTACATTCCGCACATAGCTCCACTGTTAAGTCATATCTATTCACTGTCACTGAATTTGCCACAGACCGAGAAACAGCATCATTACATCACAGTGTCACATAAACATATAGCTAAGCATCCATATATATTCATATGAACACACTCAAAGCTCTCTCAGTGTCCCAGACCTCAAGCAGGTGCGTTTGAATGACAGCTCAGTGGGATGTTTCACAACATTTATTTTAAGAATTCTATCTCATGACAAAGGCACCAGCAAGAAAAGGTAACTGTTACTAGATGCTTCTGCTGAATTTACAGCTTAAGAGTCATACACCCGTTCAAGTTCCAACATGCTACTCATACTAAACAATCAGTTTTATGTCACCACAACATAAGTTATAACAAAGAGTAACAAAACAACCACATAAGAAAAGGCAAATATAAAATTCAGAAATATTAAAGGATATACCCTATTTAGAGTATATATTATCTTCAATTGCTTGATTATATCAGATATAAAAGAGTTCTGTGACAAAAACTGTTTTGATTCATATTCCATTCATGTTCATCCAACTCATAACAGACATGTGTGATTTCTAATTTAAACTGATTTCACTGTAAGCATGGGTTGTTTCCATAATTATATCTCAGTGTTTATGCTCAATGATTATGTGGCAGGGTGAGTAAGCTTTCTATTTTAGAACGGAATAAAGATGCACATATGTGCCTGGGATTAATGTCGTCAGCGAGCTCTGAGGGTTAAAGGTTTATATTATTATTATTATTATTATTATTATTATTATTATTATCATCCAGGGAATCATTTACAGAACCATAAATACTGTAAAACATTATATTTATATTTCATATAAATAATATAAATCATTTTTACTTAGATTAGATTCATATTCAATCTTAACAACTCATTATTAATCATTATTGGATTATTAGGTTTAATTCATCTGTCCAAAAAAGCTGGTGTGAACACAGCTGATTTATTCTTGGGTGTGTGTGACTTAGCTGTTAAAGGTGCAGACGTGCACCAGTGGCCAGAATTGCGGAAACACTTCCAATTTTAGAGATTGCAGAACTTCATTCAACCGACGCACCAGTGACTTATTTAATCACCCAGTGTATGGTATCTGTAATATTATTTGATTGTTCATAGACATCATCACCATTACTGTAGTAATTTTTTAAGGGAAATGCCAAAAATGCTTGGTGTTTCCACAATATTGGCCACTAGTGCATGTTCATTACCTGAAAAACAACTGTTCTACACATTGTTTCATCGTCATTATTACACTTCTATATTTTATTGTATAAGTTTAATAACTTTAAAGAGGGAAATGGTGAGCCGGGGAGTCATCAAGCGCGCTGCCCCAGTGATACACTGTGACCCTGTTCCGGTCGCATTCTTAGCCCTTTACCCTTGACGCTACAGATACCCGTGTGAGCTAAATATCTCACACTTCATATTTCATACGGAAACTGCTACAGAGTTACAGAAGATTCCAGAAACAAGTAGAACTTGTTTAGAATACCTCTCGTTACTTCTTGAGTAACACAAGCGCTTACTCCAGTGTTTTTATATAATGGCCAAGTAGCTGTCCGTCTCAGTGCCTGTTATAAACAAAACAGAATACTCATACAGTAATAATGCATTACTAAATGGAAACAAGTCGCAATAATAAAGTCGTCTATTGCGTGTATGCGGGGCATGTAAATAAACCAAAGCGCATGCCTGTCTGCCTGAAATAACCCTGAAGTGACCCAGCTGACCGTTTTGGACCAGGCTTCGGTATTAGCCAACAGTACCAGCCGTTCACGCTGCCACATTCTCCCCCCAAAATAGAACCGGACTCAGGGTAACGCGGCTACGCAACTGGCTAACGCACATCCTAAAAGAGTATTCAGGTATCATACACGCACACATAGGCTATAGCCACACAGAATTATATAAAAATTATATATATATATATATATATATATATATTTACATCTATGCATATGTAGTTTTTGAACCTTTAGTTGTAGATTACATTGTAAGAAAAGGTCTTTTGGGAAATTACTTTTTACAAGAAAAGTTCGTGCTTTATTAACATTCTCCTTTGTAGTCTTTTTTTTTTTTTAAGATTTCAGACCACCCTTAAAAAAAGAGTGTCCCTAAAACTGCAACTGTATGCTATGTTGTGCTGTGTTTTCGGGAAGGTGAGGTTCATATATTTAAAGGTTTTCTTATTGTTCCCACTCTAATAGCAAAATGCCTGAGCAAAAAAAATAATAAAATAAAAATCATTGAAAAATGATAGCATAAATTGATGCAAGTAACACTTAAACCAGAAGCACTGCTGCTGTTTAAAATAAACTTGCCTGCAAAGTGAAATACAAACCATTCATAGGAATATCTGTTAATATATTGATTTATATATAGATAAAACATAAGTACAAGTGGTGACTGAACACTAGAGGATGTATCCAGCTTTTAATGTTGCCACCTGTTGCTCTTCTCCCCAGAGGGAAAATTCCATCGGTGTTTGGGGTCACAGTGGAAGCCATGTGTGGAAGGAATGTGACGCATGGGGCTTGACACCTCCTATGTGGCCCTCCCCTATTTAAAGTCCCTGTCCTGCTTCGGGAACCTGCAAGACGGCTGTTTCCCTAGGCTCTCATTCTAGCAAAAGACCAAGAGTCCACCCAACATGGCTACTACAGTTCAGGACAGTCGACCCTTCACACGGGTGGTCCGGAAGATAAAATGTGTCAGCATGGTGAATGGCCTCGCCAAGAGCTGGCAGAGCTGGGCCAATCAGCATTCGGTCAAGCAAGAGACCATACCGACAGGATGGGTCCCGGACTCTATACAAGAGAATGAAGGAAAGAAAGAGGGCGAGTTGAAACCAGCGGTGGTCTCCCGGGTCGTGAAAGTTGATGGCAGCGATGACTGCAAGATCAAAACAAGTGTCGTGACCAAGAGCGTCACGCCTAAGAAGAGTGACTGTGGCAATGATCTGGTGAGCTCAATCAAGGAAAAGATCGATTCCAACCAGTTGGGATCAGAGGCAGAGAAACCGTTCCTAGGCAGTGAGTCGCCCACTAGGAGACGCTATTGTAGCTCCAAGGCCAGCAATGGCGTGAGGACCTGGAACCAAGCAGGCAAAGAGGACCCGAAGATGGGATCCCGCAGCAGTAGCCTAGACACAGAGGATAGTGGCTTGGGGGAAGAGGGAGGCCTCAGTGACAACAGCGACTGCAAGAGCGGCCAAAATGACGCGCGAGAGCAGAAACGCAAAAACCGGCAAAAGGTATGTATGTTACACACAAGAAAGACACCCAGGAGTGCGAGGAATCCTGTAGGTGCCACGAAGTGAGATGGAGAAACAGTTGGGTTCACAGTATACACAAAGTGAACCAAACTAAGCACTATAATATCTATGTGACTTAAATGAAAGACTGTATTCCTTGAGTCAACATACTCAAAGATTATAAAAAGAATCCAATCAGTCATTATTGTTCAAGCATAATCTTAATGTCATTTCATTGAAGCTGAAGAAAAAGTTTGCTTTGTAGCATGAAGGATCACAATTTTTTTCTGTTTTCCATTTAGAGCATGTATTTTTAGGTCCTAGCGTCTATGAAATAGTCATAGTTTTGCACTCTGTGAAAAACAGTGCCATATTGTCAGTTTGATGTTTGTCTCAGCCTGATTGTATTTTTATTTATGCTTTGGTGGGAGTCTGGCAGTGTAGACTGAACTGCCAATATGGATCAGCATGACAAAGTCAGAGAACAAGACAGTAATTATGTAAAAATAGCTGTTGCTATTCAGGAAAGAGCACAGTTTCGATTCATTTCAGTCATTGAACAACATGGAAAATAAATGTGTGATTTTTAAGTACTGGAAAAATCATGAATCTTTTTTGAACATTGACATCAAGTGCATCCATCCATCCGATTTCAGTAACTGCTTATCCAGTACAGTGTTTTGGTGACCCAGGAGTCCATCCCAGCAAACACATGAGATGACATTGACATCAATTCAGTGATATAAATAGAATCTTAACAGTGATGCTACTCTACAGATAAAGGTGACCACTATGGGGGACCTGAAGAATAAGTGGCAGCAGTGGTCAGAGCAGCACATCGAAGGCCAGAAGCTGAACCCATTCAGCGAGGAGTTCGACTACGACCACGCTATGGCGGTGAGGCTGCAGAAGGGCGACATTGGTTATGGGCGTCCAAAAGAGGGCTCCAAAACAGAGCAGCGTGCCCGCAGGGCCGAGAAACACATCCACAGGGAGATGGAGGAGATGTGCTACATCATCAGGGACATGGGTGTGAAGGGTAAAGACGGCAAGGTGCGGGTCACCTTTGGCAGGCTCTTCGACCGCTACGTCAAGATCTCTGACAAGGTGGTAGGCATCCTTCTCCGCTGCCGCAAGCACGGCATGGTCTGCTTCGAGGGCGAGATGCTCTGGCAAGGGCAGGATGACCATGTCGTCATCACACTGCTAGACTGATGCCCGCTTGGCTCATAGTTTGCCAATCCTTGAATGTCCTCTGAGCCAATCGACCACAAATAGAAATTCTCCAGCCTGCATATCTTTTGTGTCTCCCGGTGTCACATGATACTAAGAGACATCTCATTGTGAGTCTAGATACCTTAAAGTAGACAGCTGCAACATTTGCAATCAAATCAACCATGTCTTTCTTAAGACAGCAAATTACATAAGGTGGCAAGATTTAAACAGCTGCCTGTGTTACGCAAATGTTTTAAATGACAGGAAAATAACTAGCATCAGCAAAGTTTTCGATCTGAAGGTAGAGCATTAAGAAAAGGGGTAATCACTGTCATGTCGTGACTTGTATTAGTTTCTTGATGTTAAAATTTCTTTCAAAATGAAAGCATGTGAAACTTCTTACAGAAGGATATTTGACTATTTATTAAAATCATATCCTTTTAAATATTGTGTCATTATTAAGGAATAAAATAATCAGTTGCTCTTTTGGTTGAATCTATGTTATTTTCACCTTTCTATGAGAAATTAACCGTGGCTTGGTGTTGCATTGCCTATAGTTTTATTCCTGTGAATGATGATGTTCACCAGAGAAGCCAAACAACATTATATTTTTCTTATGAGCTTAATACCATCAGTGGGAGTGAACCAGAGCTTTCAAGCTGGAGTCAAATCCCAGGATGTCCTAGCGACATTCAAACTCCAATGTGTCATTTTTACAGTCAAATGTCATTGTGTGCTTACGTCAAACCCCAAAGTCTTATTACAAACTCCAATGTGTTGTTATTGCAGTCAAATACTAGTGTGTGCTTTTCAGTCAAACCTGAGCGTGTGCTTAACAGTGAAAACCCCTGTGTGTCCTTATCAGAATCACACTTCATTGTGTCCTTATTACAAACTCAAGAGTTCAAAGTCAAGCTATAGTAGATCCTTGTGACAGTGAAACCCCAGTGTGTTATTACAATTACACTCCGGCGTGTCCTACTACAAACCATGTGTCTTTATTACAGTCAAGCTCCTATGTGACCCTGCAACCATCAAACACCAAAGTGTCATTACAGTCAAACCTCAGAGAATTCTAGTGAGAGTAAAACTGCACTGTGCCTGCAGTAGCTTATAATTCTTCAGCCTTATTCTTATTTTTATGTTTAGACCCCAGGCAAGTTCTTGAATTGATGAAAAAAAACCAAAACAAAATCCAAATCACAGATTCAGCTTTTTTTTTTATTAACATTCGAAACAGTTTAACAACATCAAACTGTGCATTATTCAACATTACTATAGTTTCTTAATTAATTCAGATCTACATGTAATAAATCTTTTTTTTAATAAAACTGGCCCAAAAACAGATCATATCTCCCTAAAATGATTCAAATCATCCCAGAGACAACGTTGCAGAATGCCACTTTGCCAGTCCCTGCCTAAGCAGGAGTTAATGATATGTTCACACTAATGTATGATATCCTATCTAACAAAGCCCTTTTATTTCCATATTTGTTTATGTCGCAAAACCTTTAAAACCCTGACAGACCAAACAGCACTATGACAAAACATTGCACATAAGAAAACAAAAGAATGAAGATTAAGAGGGATTTTAAATAATGTGTTTTGCCAGTATTTTAGTGACAACACGATACTCCTTATTTACACTGCAATTTCTGCTCTTTGCCACAGGAATTCCTTCAGTGGGATTTGTTTTCAGAAAAATATCTCTCCTATTAAATGATGGTCTTATTGTGAACTCCCCCAAGATGGTCAATCATGTTTAGAAATTTGGCCATAAATTGAAAAATATGAAATGTCTGTCTGTAAACGAAAATAACATATATTATAAAAACAACTGACACAATATTTAAAGGCAGTCTAACTTCCTTTGTTTAGCAGCTGGGTGACTGCTATTTGATCCCCCCGTAGCTATTAACATGTAGTGCTATTAAGTTTTAGCTTCATTCTAACTCTGCGTCATTTGGTCTCATTTTAAATCCTGCCTTCTAGCCAAGAACACACGATGAGGCTGTTATGAGGCTCTATTTAAGATTTAAATGACCTATAAAAACACAGAGACTTCAGGACAGAAATTCCAGGACAAATTTCATAGGTGGCAATGTGGTATCTCTTGTTATATAAAACATTGAGTCAAAATCATTAAAATAACAGGAAATATATTTGAAAGGCTTCCAATTACTGTAAATATATCATTGGACCCAGACATGAGGGACCCATCAGGTCGAAATTTCTATTTCATAAAAATAAAAAAGGTCTGGACTAACAGCTTTGTAGTCCAAACTGAAATGTGTTAGATCTTATATTTTTGGGCTTGTTTTGAATTTAATTACGAATAGTAGCTAATATAAAAAGTTCAAGTTAAATCCAACTAAAACCAAATGCATATCTAGTTAAACTCAAATCAATCATAACAAAATATGTTAATAAAGTTAAAGCCCCATCTAAGAAGTAATAGAATTTTAATTGATTTCAGAGATTTGGTGCTTTTCTCGAGCACAGTTACATTTCCCATGTTGTTCTTCCTATGTTATCCTGACAAAGGTAATTAAAAAGATACAATTTGGCTTTCTAAATAAGCACGCAGAACAATTTGTCATACCACTTCAGAATTAATGCTGTTACTAGACATGGTACCCATATTACATGGTATGGTAATATAGAATTAATTTACTAAAAATATTTCGAGAATGGAATTTAGAATTTCTGTTTTAATCTGCGCTGAAAGCTTCCATTTATGAATTTCATAAATTATGTTTATATGGACAATACATTTGTGTTATAGAATTGTGCTGAATTATAATCATACTTTGGCTCAACTAACTGAATAATCCAATTTATGTTTGAAGAAAAATGTTTTGACAGTTTTGAGGATATCGCTATGTATTTTGTTAAAAAGCACACTAGGTTTAATTCACTCTATTTCCTGCAAATATTTCAATTATAAAAGTGTTTTTGTGGGATATTTTCAAGGAAAATATAACATTTGGAAATTCAAAACCCTGGAATGTGGCAGCAGTGTAGATTTTATAAATATTACTCTAGTTAGTGACACATATGGTGGAATTTTAGTAGAAGAACATATTTACATACTCCATAATTTTGTTTTTGTATTTAGCAAGGCAGTTTTTTTTGTCTGTTTTAGAATATTTTATGTAGCAACATTTTTATTCCAGAGTTTCATAAAAGTACTTTAAAAAATTACAATCAAAATTTTTCATTGAACGCTAATCACTCACACACACAAATGTACACCCAAACAAACATATCCATACATATCAGGGATGCAATTTATCAGTCATTAAGAGCAACAAACTTTTAAGTGTGATGAGTGTCTCTAACATTTTGATGAATTGGTATAAAGCAATTTTTTTCAAAACCAATTTCCGTCAGGAATTGGAAGTATTTTCCAGTCAGAGGGACAAACTTTACCTGGACTGAGTCTGAGTTGGCAGCCTTAAAGCAAATTAGTCTAATAGTAGTAATAACCAGCAGATAAGCGTCTTCAAAAAACTAACACTAGTGCTGGTCAGTACATATGACTCATGTGGTACTTTTAATATGAAAAAATAACCAGTGATTTAGTAAAAACACTCCTATGCCAGTATCTTTTTGTCTGTTTTAAAGCAAATATGTGTAATAATATTATTAAAATAACTACTCTATGTCTGAGTTAAACTATGAATAAACTCGTATTTTCATTGTATCAGTTGATAATGTACTTTTTAAAATTTTATTGATTGCAAGATGCTAATGCACCAGGTATAGTTGCAGATGCATCCGAGTAAAACAGACTGAACGCTGTTTCTAGCACAGATGTAGGCTGGCCATTACAGAATGATTTTGGCAGTATATAAATAAACACTTTAATGTGACACATTTGTTGACCAAAATGCTTTTAGCATTTATCACCAGACTAATGTTTTATTATGAGGCTCTGTACAAACACTTTGCTGTCCTGATTTCTCCTTGAATCATTTCTTCCTTGGTTCTAGAGCCCATAAAAGTTTTGAGGGGAGTGCTAATTATTGCTTCAAAATAAAATCTTTCTTGCTTTTAATTTATACTATACAACTAAAAGATGCTTTTAAATTAGTGTAAATATAAAGTGTTCAGTATAAAATATACTATGAGTTTGAGTTTTTTTTTGTTACTTCTATAAAATTTTCATCTCCCATTAGAACAAAACACACGTTTTTCAAAATGTACTTTGAAAATGTTCTCGTGTCTTACTACAAAAGGTTGATTTGGTACACTGGACTGATAGAGTTTATGTAATAAATAGTACAATTATCTCAGTACAAAACTATGACCATGTCAGATTTCATAAATTCACATGCAGGAACATAATATGCTTATAATATATGTTGCTAGACATTCGTACAGATTGTAAAGTGATTGTAAAATTACATTTCCTATGTCAATGACAATACATATTTCAACAATTCGTTTTTGGGACCAGACTCAAACAGGAAATACTGGTGAATGTATGTTTTCACACAAGAAACAGATGTCTATGTCAGTCCAACATAACCCTGGAAATTTTCATCATTTCAGTCAACTGGTTATTACTCCAAATCACATAATCAATTATACACATTTTTTGCTATTTACGCGTTTTTTTTTGTTTTGTTTTTTTAGAAAATATAATAGGCATTTTCATTATTTTGTGAATATTTATCACAGTTCTGCATCTATAATTTATTATTTAAATTAGCTGCTACATCTTTGCTCCATTAACCCATGTTTTTCATGATTAATTCAAGCAAAAAAAAAAAAGTTCTTTCTTAGTATTTTTTATTAAGCTATATAGTCTCTCATGCTCAATGCTAATGCTACAATCTCACTGCGCTACCAAAGCTCTGCAAATAGACTTTAACACTTCTGTATTTGTCAAGCTGGATGTGAAATTTCATACAACAGAAATTGACTTTGGCTCACTCAGTTTTTATGAATAATAAATATATATATATATATGTATATTTAGTCAAAAATTAAAGTGCCCACAAGAACCTGCACGCTGCTATCCATTGCCTCTTCTTCATTTAATCTTGGTTTCAATTAACACTGTTGCTTCTCCTTACTAAACGTATTTTTAATGATCTATTGGGTTCGAAGTGGAACTAAAGTGTTTCAACACATGCCGTGAAACTGGCTGTAATATTTATTAGTTGCAAACTACCATCTCATTTCATCTGTCCAAGAATTGACCTTAACTCACTGACCAGTGGTACAAAGCACCAAATAAAGACACTTGCTGGTAAATTGGCACAGTTAAAGAATAATTAATAATAATAATAATAATAATAATAATAATAATAAACATTCCAAGTGAGCCCAGCTGTACAGAAACATCCACAGAATCTCAGCAGATAATGTGGTACAACTGCAACATCCAGACCTGTGACTGAAGTAGCATACTCTCAATAATGGTGAGTGATTATCTGCTTTCAAGATATGAATATTTAGTCTCTTTCTTGTTTTTTTTTTTGTCTGCTCGTTTTATTTATCACCAATGGCGGCTCCAATATTGCACATGCCCCGGTCTCCAGTCTGAGACCACTCAGGCAGCCTAACGGACGCTAATCTGTCAGGCAGATTGATCCTCCACTGACGCTGTGAGGTATAAGACAGGGAGACACTGGAGATTGCACTCGAGGGCTTGGGGCAAGAGAAAACAAGGACAGTTCAGATCAAGAAAATCAATCAGGCTTAAGTCATTTCCTCAGTTCCACTGTTTAAAATGTTCCACTTCTGGGGAAAAAAATGACCCTTTGAATCAAGATTGGGGCCCACACCCCTTTACCCGGCTGCATGGTTGAAGTGTAGGAGTTGGGCTTGCAGCCCTCCGAGATACAGGGACTGTAGGGCTGTGTGAAAAATAAGGGTACGAAAGACAAGCCAGCTCACAGCGCCATTAGGTGCGGTCACAACAGGGCCCCACTGTGCTCTCCAGGGACAGCTGGGATGAGTGCCGGATCAGAGGGGCCATCGTGGGGTCAACCATGGAGGAAGTGGGGAAAAGCTTGTACCAGCCAATTACCATGCTTGACAAATCCAGCTCCTCCAATAGGATGCGAGCCACGCCCATGAAACACTTGCGATCCATGCGTCCGTAGTTACCCCAGACAATAACCTATGGGACAAAACAGCATGTAAATATTTCTAGCTCAACTGCATATGGTGAATGAAGCAACAGAACAAAATGATGCATTTAATCCTGATAAAATATTAAATTGGCTCCAAGTATAGAATGTTTTGTTTGTATAAACAAAGCATCATTAAGTTTGCATTTTGGCTCCTTGACCCATTGTAGGACAAGCCTACATCTACATAGCTTTGCTGCGATTACATACATTTTCCCAGCTGATACTTAAAATAATTTCACTTTTAGGATATATATTACTGGAGTCAGTGTTGTTGTTTTTTTGTTATAATCCACATTTTAAAAATATATCGCTATTATCCTGGCTTTTTTCATTTTGCAGACAATGTTCAATTTATGCAGCCTGAGCTTTGTGTTGATCGTGGACTACATGTCCTTCATCAGAAAAATACAGGCATATAAATTCATATGAAAGTTCCTTGGCTAAAGATCCCAGAAGCTGAATGTTCTTCCAACAGAATGGAGAGGAGGGATGTGTTCAGACCAATTATTCAGCGACAAGTCTTGAAATTGTTTCCAAATTTGCTAACAGGCTTTGGCGCAAAACGCTAATATTTTGGAAAGCTATTCACCTGCCTGTTTTATCTATTAAGAAAAACATTCTGTCTTCTCTTAGAACATCAAGAGGGAAGGATTCCTGTGTGCACTTTGAAAATAGTCTGGGGTTTCATTGTAAAACCAAATCTAACAAGGAACTGTTTTAAAATTGGGACATGGGACACTTGCCAAAAGGAGCTGAGCTTGACGGAAAACATGAAGACATTTTACCTTCCGATGAGTAACAAACAATAACGTTAAGTAAACAAAAACAAGTAAGAGACGTGGTACACATGATTAACGCTATGTTTTTAGTGATGTTGCTGCACTAGATATGTAAAATTACTACAGTTTAAGATTCATGATCCAGAAGAAGATTCATGGAATATATGCATTGTCACAGTATTCTGTCAGAATCGCAACTTTTCTTCTCCATACCTGCACAACCTTCCCCTGAGGACCCTCTGTGAAGACCAGCACCTGGTTGTAGAGTGGATCCAGAGATTTTCTCACAGACTTTGTCTTCTTTTTGGCAACACAGGCACCATTTTCAAGTAGATAAACTTTTATGTATGCGGCTGAAATTGCAAAGAGATGTGAGCTGAAGTAAGTCTGATGGCCAGTAATTGTTTTTTCATAAAGAAGGTATAACCATAAGATGAGGGAGGTGCTGAAGGAACTGGGGGTGGGGGCAAGCTAATTTTCCTAATTTCACCTTTTTCCTTCCAAATCTAATCTATCACTAGGAATGAAATACTTTCCAAGTAAAATCTATCTTGAATTACAATGCTACACATCATTTAGTTTCATACATGAACATATTCATTGTGATTAAAAACATTAATTTGAAATATTTGTGAATCTGGAAAATTCTAGTCTTTACTCTGACCTAAATGCTACCAAGAGGAGAATCACACCGGTAGAAATTGGCTTATTAATATGAAGTTTCCCTTTCTGTAGGATTTGGTAAGCATGTTTAGGTAACAGGTGGCATTAGTGGTTTCTCTGCCCCAGTAATCAGTTTACCTGGGGGACCTTTGGACCCCGGCTTCAGGGTGAGACCTCTGGCCTGGATAATTTCCACCTCTAGCTGTCCATTTCTCTCCATCAGGCCTATTTCCACATCACCTGCAGGATAAACAACAACAAATCCATTCAGCTGTCTTCTTATTCCTGCAAGAACACCTAGTGTCGCAGAATAGAGAAAATGTGATTTCATGTTGGGTAATTACATGCTGCAGTTAAAATTTAGATAGATTTAAATGGCAGGACCAGCCTGCTCTATAGGCAAAATACGTGATTGTCTAGGGTGTCATTATGGTAGGGGGTGCAAAAGAGCAACTGAAATAATGATTTTAGTTATTTTTAGTACTTATAATATTTCACTACTTTTGTAGTGAAACTGGCACAAGCTAGCTAGATCGCAGCCAGATACCATGTTCCACTAAAGCCTTTTTAATATGAAGAAATTGAGAATAGTTGTTTTCTTTGGGGGGGGGCTGAACACAATCTCACCTAGAGAATACCTAGGGCTGGCCCTGATGAATGGAGAGAGTAGTTGCATGTATTTAGCGGAGGGTGGTGCTTACCCATGGATGTTGTTGCGAGGGTCTGACGGCCCACAAACTGGGCTGGACCCATCCCATCGAGAAAGTCACTAAACTGGGTATCTGAAGCCAAGCACACTCCACTGTAGTTCAGACTGCAGGCAGGGGGAGGAAAGATGGATTGGGAGAAAAGGATGAATATTACATAAAATCTGTTCACCCCAACACCCCCCCACCACCCCCAAGGTCTTTTTTTTTATATTAAACATTGAATGAGAAACAGTGAAAGTATAGAGGACAAAGAAAAAGTTTTTGGTTCTGCTTAACTCCCCCTCCCTGTAACAGCATACCCATCAACCCCAGCATAAGAAGGCAAGTACAGCTAAATGTTAAACAATATTCTAAACTAAGTATACACATGATTATTAAAATCAATTCAAAAACATAAATGAAATGAAAAACAATAAAAAGATGAGAAGAAAAAGATGATTAAAGAATTTTTTCAAAAGATATTTTATTTCATATAGAAGGGCTACACAGACATACATTTTTAAACTAAAATTGTAAAAATATATAAGCAATAAATCCATCATTTTAACTGAGAATTCAATTTCCAGACCAAAAAAAAAAAAGTTTAATGTTGTTCTTTCCAAAAGCTCGTACAGATCTGTTTTTATTAATACATATTTTATATGTATTATTTAAACATCAGCTGTGCTATTGCAGGGCACAGTTTGGTGCCAGTTTCTGGGTTTATGTGACAGATGGGAGGATTGTGTTTGGTGAGAGATCTTTGAGAGCCATTTTAAATAAAATGGCATTAAGTGTTCCTGTGGCGAGGAGCCACGTGGGAGGAGCTGGGACAGGGGTTCAGAACCACGGTGATTAATGGCTGTAATGTCTCTCCTTCTCCCTCCATCTCTCACTCCTTATTTCTCCCTGTCTTTATATCACACTCTTATGGATCTAAAAGAAGAGAGTTTGTAGAGAAAAATTATAGACATTAAGTGTCAGAAAAATAAAAATCAACTGCATAGTTAATGAAGGGGGTTTCTGAATGGACCATAGTTGAGGTATCTATCCGTGTCATTTAATACTTTTTGATGCCCTTATAGTGTTTTCACGATTAATGTATGTCACTGCGTATGATTGTGGTGACTTATTTTATTGTGTTTTCCCTGGAAGCATTCATTTTTAATTTCACGGTTATTTAAGAACAAACAGGTTTGCTATTGAAGTTTTTCAGACCGCGTCCTGTAATGGCCCCCTTCCTTATTGTGACAGCCGCATCCACTTCAACTAAATCAATCAGCCCGGATCAAACTCAGCTGAATAGGCCACTCCATATTAAAGGCATAAATGACTAACATCTAGATGAGACACCCATGCCATTAAACTCTGTTGATTAAGACATAGTGAAGTGCTCATGCAAACTGCAAATACATTAGTTTGCCCTTGGTAAACAGCCAACACCAAACAAATCATTCACAGATCACATGTCCTGAAGAAAATAACCTGTTAGCATATGATTTTTAGAATCTCCTACTGTTTCTGTGCCTGTTTTAGATGCCATCTTGGACACACACTGAAGTTTATTTAAAAGTGGTCAGATTAAACCAGCGAATCTGAAATTATGAGTATGGATAGTGCTTTGAACATATTATTATTCATTCATCCATCCATCTTCCTTCCACTTATTGGACCCTATTCCATACAGCATAGGTCACAAGTCAGGAGTACGCTCTAGACAATGCCTATCCATTGCAGGGTACACACACACCAGTGTTTCCCCTACCATTATATTAGGGGAGTGCCCCGCCCCCTCGATGGCACCTGATGTTCCTGGTCAGCAGGGTAGACTGTGCGAGAGACTCAACCATGAATAGGGTCATAAATACATTTCACAATGTTTCACACATTTTCTGCTTTAAACTATCAGTATTTTAAGCTATCAGCTATCACTTAGTTAATGTATTTGCAGGTCAAGGAAAACATCTGCAATAGGATCTCAATAAATGGGCCAGACGTTTCTGACGTCCCATATCAAGAGGCTCTAGAAATGTTCTTCCAGAAGCCCAGAAAGATACACTGCAGTGACAAAAGCTAGATACTTTGTGGATAATTTAAAAAAAAAATGTTCTGATGTTTAGCTCAGTTGTTATATTGACTGCTGTCATTAAAAGAAACATATGAACACCATGAATCCTGTCTGTGTCTGTCTGCCCCCTCCCCCTCCCCAAAGCTGTAAACCCAGGGGAAACACGGCACACTATCACATTTAACAACACATTATTAATAACTTTAAACTATCAAATGCCTTTCCTCACATAGCTTCCCCAGAGTGCTCTGAATATCCAAATATAAACACACAACACACAATAATGCACATTTGGTTTGTGGGCACATGAATTTCCGTGAAATGTTGCCCCTGAGTTTCCCGTCTGCTGTACTTTCCACATTATTGTTTTCAATATTTAATATTTCTATTTTTAATAATAAAAATACATGTTTCTGTTTGACCATTTGTAAAGGCTAGACAAGGGGGTATTGGAGTGCAGATGCTCCATTCATTTCTTTCTGACAATGAACGGTCAGGCTGCCAGCTGGTTGATTTAGTAAAAAAATGTGCATGATTGAAAAAAAAATATAAACTTTCAGTCTGACGGAAGCTAAAGTCACATGAATCATGGACTTGGCTTAAGATCTAGTTTAAAATTTAAATTACTCTCAGGAATTGTATTTGCATCTGTGGCTTTTTGATGTGACACAGCATCAATAATGACACTTCATGGTAGGTTTAGCATCTTTTTACTGTTCCCATAAGTAAAAAGCATTTGGTCTTAAAGCAATAGGAAAAAATAGAACCTACTAACTTTTTAATTGTACCCTTCCTTTGGGTGAGAAAAAACAGATTACATAACACATACTATGTGTTTTCCACTCGTAATTATCCATTGTAATTATTAAGATTGCATATTACTATAACACAGATACAACATTAAACTGTACAAAATGAAAAGGAGGAACACCACTGTTTTCACAGAAATTTCTTTATGTTTTTCAGATCATTTAATGGTCATTCTATTCATTTGTTTGACTTCTTTGTAGTGCAATACACCACGAGACAGTTTGGCAATTGCCATTACAAAGAGTATACATTTTTCTATGATGCCACCTTTTTTTTTTTATTTTTTAAATTCTTTTATCCTATTCTTAGTATGCTATAACAGTTTTAATATGTTCTCAGTAATAGTTTCGTTCCTCAGCAACAGTCCATACAAATACATGTGGATGTATTATAAGAATGAAAGTATAAATTAATCAAATTAAAAACAACTAAACTGGCTTGTGTGCAGCAGCCAGTCACAAAAAGTGGAAATTATGTCCACTGTCAAAGCCTTTAATCTAACAATTTTATGAGTTCTGTAAATGTCTCACCTACATAAGAGTACAGAACAATAGGAGTTTTACAATGTCTGTGCCTTTGCCAATTCTCTCCTTATAACTGCATACTGTAATTAGTAGTAGTACTGTATATCAATACTATTTACATTACCGCACAACTTGAGAGCTTAAAATGATTACCATCCACGAGTACATATGCATCTGTTAAATTACATTCGTCTAAAACAATCTTACTTGCAGACCAGTCAAAAATTCTTGTGCAGATGGAAAGATTTACAGCCAAAATGCTGAGAAAAATCCAAGGCAGGACTTTCTGTGCATGTTCAGAATCTGAACCAGTTTCTGTAATGAGAGTCACCACCCCACCCCAAGCCATGCAGGAAAGGCCAACTTCATTATCACGGTTGTTTGCAGGACCAAGCATAATGTGAACACGAAACCAGAGCCGATATTAGTACCGAGTTCTCAATGATCCTGATGAAATTTTAGATGTTAATACTGAATACCTTCCAGTGTTCTGGCAGCAGAGCACACTGGAAACGATCATGTGCAGAATAAATAAGTTATCCTTTAACGCAGCCTCTGACAGTTTCCTGCACAGCCTTGCACAAAGTCCCTAGCACAAACACTCACACTGACTCTGACAGTCTTCTAGTACAGCCTCTACTACAGCCTGTAGAACAGCCTCTATTGCAGCTTCCAACACAGCCTGTAGCACAGCCTCTACAAGAGCTTTCAGTATAGCCTCTAATGCTACCTGCAGCACAGCCTCTAGCAGTCTCCAAAACATCCTGCACTGCAGCCTCCAATATAGCCTCTACCACAGTCTCAAATGCAGCCTCTAGCACAGCCTCTCGAGTGGTCTTGGTAAGTTTCTTCTGCATATATCTAGAACCATTTGTGCTAAAATGTCTCCATGATGGCCATATGTATTCTCGGTCCAAGTAAACTTGAGGAAAGGCAAAGATACGACTGTCTCACAAAGGATATGCCAGGTGATGTAACAACTAAGCACCTTTAAGGGGCTGCTAAATTTCAGTTTTAACCTAATCGTCTTCAGTCACGTTTTGCAATAATTCACCATGATGGTTTGTGATACAAATTGTAATGTAATTTTGCAAATTTGCTATTTTTCGTCTCAAAGCAAATGGCTACTTTACTGAATAAGCAAGTAAATATAATAGGTAGATATGAACAAACCATTTATTATATTAAAGGTTTTTATCATGCATTTTAAGATTGCTGAATTCCCATTGGCCATCTTCTTTAGCTCTCCATTTCTTAATACAGATAAAAGTAGATGTGATTTAATAGTTAAAAATTAGGGATACTAAGGAAATAATATGTAAATGTAATGTAAATTCACGGCAACCCTTATGGCCTTCCTTATAATGCGTACTTATCTTCTTCATGGGTGATCTCACTGTAGGAGATCAGGAGGCTAACCGCTGAATCTCCAAGGAGAGGTGCAGGGTATCAAGCGTGTGCTTCTAAAACAAGCCTCGGTAACACTTTACTTGAGGGGGCACAAATATTGTAGTAGTGCACTCTTACTTAATGTATTAATTAACCAGTAACTAAGTGTTAGTTACATACTGATCCCACGTCTGTTCATCATTAATAAATCATGACGACTCATGTATTTCATGCAGTTACTATATTTGCTCAGGATTTGTACTTGAGTAGTAACTGAGTTACTAAGTTATTTGTGCCCCCTCAAGTAAAGTGTTACCCAAGCCTCCCCCCATAATGCCCCCCCCTCCAAGCAACGTGTTCTCTACCACGGGTGGTCTGACATTTGTTTGCATTCATGCTCCAGATGCAGCACTTAGCTGCACCTATTATTAATTATTACCATTAATAAAGTATAAATAATTACTCCTTGCATACTGGCCCCATCCAGGATGTGCTCCAGCCTTGTGCCCCGTTCTGCCAGGGATATTCTCCAGTCCCCCACCCCAACCCCCCTGTGACCCTCACCAGTATAAGCAGTTAGAAGATGCATAGGTAAATGGACAATCAAAGCATATAATGCAAGTTAAAATGTCAATGAATCATTGGCAGAGTTTTCTTTAGTATCCTATTTTTTTTGTATGTCATTGTGGAGTGTATGCTTGACAACTTAATTTGAGCTTTTAGTAATTACATACAAGCAGAGAAAGCAGAATTTTGCAATTCACTTTAGAGGATAGAATGCAGATTATGAGTGTGAAACAAAGAACATTCTGGAGTCGAGGCAGAGAACATGAAACATGTCTCCCTATGTCACCCTCTCATCCCTCGGACTATTTTTAGAGTGCCCCTTTTTTATACTCTGGCTGTTCTCACTGAGCTTTGCAAAGCTGTCGAAGGCAAATTAATAATTTTCTTTCCAGCCTTTGCAAAGTTCTGACCTCGATTTTTCTCTTTTCTGCTGATCTATTTTCTAACACTATTGAGACAGCCCAAACCAGCTGCCTCACATTAGGCGAGAAGGGTCTCCAGTGACATCTGGCCCCTTCTCTCTCCCAGGCTGGTCTCAAGAGCTCTCTGGTAGATATTGCCCTAAAAACTAGATGTCCTGTCCATTTGCAATCTGTCCTACTCTACGATTAATGAGCAGACCAATTCTCAGAAGCCTGGAACTTTCACCAGATAGGTATTCATGATATGTTCTTCAACACATTTTTATATAAGGATGATTAATTTAGAAATAACCCGAACCGTACCTTTAATCATCCAAAGAAAAGGTCTAATTATCGTTAATGCTTGTTGGCTTTCATCAGGGACAACACCCTTTTGCAGAAAATTGTTCAGAAAACTTGCACTCCTGACTTCTCTTGACCTCTTTTCCTGCCCGCTGTGTTTGGGAAAAACTGAATCCCTGTCAGAATAATCAGTCAATCAGAGGCTGAAAAATACATGTATTTTTCAAGTGTCATTTTGAACCTGAAATTATTTTTTTTTATCCTTCCAGATCAATATACATGTTAGTAAAGTGTGTAATTGTATAACAGGTAGATGTTACTGTTATATTATAAACCATTGGGCTCATCTTGTCATTATTTCCAGTCTGTATCTGTCTATATTGTTATTGAAGTATAACATTACATCATGTTAGGTCAGTATGTGGTGGGTTTTTCTTAAATCTTTGTGAAGCAGTTTGGGGAAACGATGTTGAAAACTAAGCTGAATTCATCTGAACTTTTCAAAAGAAATCACCCAAAATCATAAATCAACATAAATCTGTCATTTAGACATTGTTTAAAATGTGATTGTTAAATGTCCAGCGGCACAAGAAACAACCACAAATGCGTTCAATATAAACTCAGAATTAAGATGTATGACACAGAGAATATCAGTTTGCGAAAGGCAATATATCATTTAATTATCTGGTGTTAATATTGGGATGGGGACAGTCAAGACCCTGACAGACATGTTCGCCAAAATACGCTCTCTGTGGACACCGTCACGGAACTTCTGAACATCACACTGCCACAGACCAAGTTGTCCGGAGCATTCAAGATAGAACCATATTTCTCAGCAGCTACAGCCAGAAAGTGCTTTGCACAGAAAATCCTTGATTAAATTCGGCAAGCAAAACTGAGGCAGAACTAAATCATAATATCAGAGCTGAAAACTGCAACACTCAGCAGGCCCCGCAATTTCGTTAGCAAAGCATTTCCCCAGCTTCTCCGGCTATACTGACGAACAGTCTAATATAACAGCCTGTTAAATAACATCCTATAATGGAACGTGAGCATAGATTTAGGCAACGACAAACTTTGACCAAGTACCTTATTGCATTTATGGCACTTAAAATAAGCCTTACACAAACCTTATTTGGACAAGCAATATACTATAACTACTATAATGAATTCTATATTGATTTAGAACTCATTTCACTAATTTTCAGAACAAATGAAAGGTGGAGAGAAAAGTACAATGATTCTTTATCTGAATATGTTTCCAAACAGCTCTATTTAAAAAACGTCTGAGCATCTTTAGCAGATGGAGGGATAGGGCACATATGTCGAGAATCACCAGGTTTCGTACCACTTCATACACCAGGCTGTGAGGACCGTGAAGACTTTTGCCTACCCCCTCCCACTGAACCACTGACCCCCCCCTCCCCCCACTGTACCAGCCACTTCTGCCCACTAGTGCAATCTTTCAGTTGCATTTTTCATTTGCATTTGCACTTCTGTATAGACTATTTGTTTGCTAAAAGGATTTTTCATGCTACTATACTCCCTCCAAACGCACCATGGATCACAATGGATCACCATGGATACGGGCTGTGTATTATGTGTGTTGTGCATGTTGTTTTTCATGTTCCCTTAGTTTTTATTTTCCATTTGTCTATTTATGCTGTTGGTCTAAGAGGAACGGAATTTCATTCCTAAATGTACGAATATGCATGATATAATGACAATAAAGGAAATCTTAAATCTTAAATAAGAACACATGAAGTTAACCATAAAGTTTAATGTTAATACTCATTTGGGAACATGAGGGCATAATTATGCACTAAATAACTGGGGATTCAGGTTTATAAAGAAAAGGGTTTTAGAATAAACATCAAATGTTTCACAATACCAATGTTACAGAATATACAAAAAAAACAGGTAGGTTGAATTGACTGCTTTCAGTTGTAAATCTTGTTTATCTTGTTTTCATGCTCTTTTACCTTCCTGAAGAACTGATGTTTGGTTTTTCTTTATTTTCTGCTCTTTCTTTAACATGCAACATTCACACATAGCTCTGAAAAACACCATCATTAAAAGTAAAAATGGCGGAACTACAGCAGAAATAACAAAACCAAGCAACTCCGTCCTCTAATGAAGATTTGTGGCAGTATCCAGCCTGCCTGCGTATTACATATAAAAAATATCACTTGTTATTATGCTATTATGCAGTCTGTCAAATAAACAGGTTTGGATGGTAAAATACCAGGAGGCAAATTTGATGGAGGACCTGAAGAACCTCCTTCTTGGGACAGAAATTAAAACACCCATTCATACATTTTCCAGACCACATATCCCATGCAGGGATGTGGTGAGCCTGGACCCTATCCCAGGAAATGCAAACGCACAGCAAGATTAAAGCAAAATTAGCTATATGAGAGATGACTCATACACTGATAGTGACCCTTAGCTAATCTTTACTTTTTTGAGACAGTTTCTGGATACCAGATCCACCACAAGACAAAGGCAGGGGAACTGCTGCTGGTCTGGATACAAGCCCCCGGTCTCCAGCAGAGGAACACCTGTAACCTTTAATGCTTCAGTGTCTTTCAGGATTGGCTGCTATCCCACTCTTGGCCAGCAGGAGGAAAAGCAGCAGCAGGGTACCCAACAGCTACAGATACAGTACACGCACATGTCCAATCACACGTTGCCACATAAGTGACAAGCTGTTAGACCCCTCCTGTCGTTTCTTACTAATTTCCTGTTGTTTTAGCATTGTTGAATATTTCTGATGGCAGTTAACAAAATGCTTGCTGTCCCTTAAAACTACAATGCTGGGGTCCTTTTTTCCAATTTAAAACCTCTCCTTTCGTTAACGTTTTTGGGTAAGTGTTAGAGCAGCTAAGACACATGGTCTAAGCCAATTTCAATGTGGCCTTATTGTTGGTGCCAGATGTGGTGGTTCCAGCACCTCAGAAACATCCACCCTGCTGTGATTTCCACACACTATAGTTTCTTGCATTTACAGAAAATCATGTAATGAACAAAAAATATCTAGTATATCTAGTAGGCATGCCGTGCCTGTAGCTGAAAAAACCTTGCTAATGAAAAAGGTCAGAGCGGAATGGCCAGACTCATCAAAGGTAACATGAAGACCACAAGTGCAAACATAACTCGATATAAAAGTGGTTGAACAGAATAGCTTCTCTGACCACACAAGGCACCTACCCTTGAATTGATTCTGAAGGCAAAAGTGGATTTGACCTGACAGTACCTAGCATAGATAGCCACTCAGTGCATGTGAGTGTAGTTAAGGGCAGCTTTCAGTTGTTAGGGTGATCCTTGTCACCATGGTGACCATTTTCAAAAAGCCACTCAAGATTGACCAGCCAAATACGTAAAGAGGAACAGTAGTGACCTTGCAGTCACAGGTTAATGGGGCTTTTTAATACGCTGGAGGATGCACTCACTTCCCCTCGGAGCCGTAGCTGTTCATGCTGTCCTCGATGGACTCGTGGCTCGCCTGGCGCACCGTGCGGCTGGGCATCTCCACTGCCAGGCCCGTCTCCGTGCTGCGCTGGATGTTTCCCCTGAGTTTCCGGCCCTCTGCATCTGTGCACAGAGGGACAAGCTCAGCATTAACGCGACAGACGTCTTCAACTCTACGTATCTAGATTACAGGCTACGATTCTCGGTGATAGTAGACCTGTAAACTATGGTGAGCAAGATTATCACCACAAAGCTCCTGATCAGGACTAGTATATCCCATTACCTTCTGGAGTCTTTCTTAGTTATCGTGGGGTTAAACCAAATAATGACTTATTCAGATTTCCCAAAGCCTTATGTCTCCTTTCAAAACTAATGATTTTTTTTCACTTTATTTTTTTGCTGGAGAGACTACCTGCATACAAAGAGGCCATTGATAAAGGGACTATCAAACCCAACCCAAAAGGAGGCCATTTTTCCAAAAATGTACTCAAATAAGTATGATAATTGATTCTGCTGGTTGAGTTCAAATCTGATGAACGCTCAATGTGAGTCACCAGGACAGTTTGTCATAAATGCTCTAGTGTGTTTAGCAAAAGGGGGAGGTTTAACATATCGAACACCAAGCACTTTTCTCACTAACAAGGCAATTGCTCTTTGCACAAAACCCGATAAAAGTCTCAGCGGCCCTGAAAAAACGCTCAAGCGATTTCAGAAGGTGACAGCATTACATTTCTTGCTACAGTGCCCTACTTGAGTCACAAGGTCTGACCTAAGCGGGTGTGGGGTGACTTAGGACGTTATGAGTAAACCAGGACAATCACGTCCAGTTGAGTAGCTCATGTTTCACTGGGAAATGAGTGGGTCATATTCCTGATGAACAGGAAGGAACAAGACGTTTTGTCCCTGTTGGAAACATTCATGTGGCCGTAGTCTTCTTTTGAACATTTTTTTAAATAACTGCTGTAAACTAATGCCAGCACAAAATCTATTAACACTATTAACCCTAATTAACACTTACATATTAACACTTATTAACCTTTGTTTGCAAACATGTACGTGTCATGCTAATCATTATTTAATCCTGTCTTCTTTGACCATCAGATTTCGATTTATAAGCTGCAAAAGACGTAGGCCCTAAGCCTTCAATAGTGAGTTAACAGTAAGAGATGTGGTTTAAATTAGATTTTTTAAGAATCCCTCAATGTTGTAATTTCAGTCACTGAGCAAAAGCCTGAAATTAAGCAGTATCAGAACTGACAAATAGAACTGATTATATTAATTTTTTTCTGGAATAAAATGGTGAGAAAAGACAGCTTGACAAGTGCTGAAAAGGGCATGCTGTTGCCATGGGAGACCTACCCAATGAAATACAGGAGTCAAATGCAGTGTGTAGCAGTGGCATTTGAGAATCTCCTGGTATGTACCTGGCAAGTCTATGGAAAACGCTCAGGCTAAAGACAACAACATGCTGGCTGCAAATGGTATGCAAAAATTAACTGGTGCCATTTCACAAACAAGACAGCAGGTTAACAATCTAAAATAGTGTCATCTAATACCTAGTCTTAAAGAATTTGTATTTTCCATTTTTTTCCAATTCCTTTTAAAGAAAAGTCAAGATTGCTAAAAATGCTTTGCTGAAGTTAGTTTTTTTATTCATTCATGTAATGGACACATGGTGTTATGGAGTTGGCTTAAAACATTTGAAAATTCAACACAGAAAAGGTAGTTTAAGCTAAAACATCTCAAACTGCTGCTACATCCGCACCTCCTACAGGCCATTCAGGTGCATGTCAGTTTCTTGTGAAAAATGGTCCATTTCTCCAGTATTTCTCATCAGCATGCAGCTCACAGTATATTATATTATTATTATGTTCTTCATACCAATTACTGATTTGTATACCATTGTAGGAGTCGAATATCCTGAACAAGCTTATCATTATAAAATCCTATACAGTTTAATCTGTGCAAAATTTAGTCTCGGTGGTTTACTGAAGAAAAACAATTTATTTTGGTATAAGAGGGAGGGCAGGTTTAATAAAATGGGGGTGAGAAAATAAAATGAGAGAGATGTTTCAGCAAACACAGGACGAAACTAAAGAATAAAAGGACACTGAATCTAGGAAAGGGCTACGATAGTTAGGGATTCAGCAGTGAGGTCTAGGTGAGACAAAACAGAATTCCCTTGTATTTTATTGGTCAGCACATGGTCAGATGTGTCAGCTTGTCACCTGAAATTTGACCCTTCCTGCAACATCCACATCTTCTACCTCATCTCACGTACAGCTTTGAATGTAATATTTTTGATTCTGAGTATTAGATGTAACAGCATTATCCTAATAAAGATTAGCTTATACTGTATATAAAATACCTAGGCTTTAAATATTGCAATATTTATTTTTAAAAATTGGTATGGTGCGTCGAAAAAATCACCAGGGTGGAGCAGTCTGCCCTGCAGGGCGTCTACATCCAGCAATGTAAGACCTGGGCATGGAGGATCACCAGAGACACTCACCCCTCATGCCATAAACTGCTGCTGTGGCTTCACGCAGGTAGGCACCTCCGGAGCCTTAAGAGGCTGAGTAGAAACTTACACTCACAGGCCATTAGAATCATGAACACCATCGATATTTTTTTTATCTTTACTTTTTATATATATTTGAGTACTTTATTTAGTTTATGTATTTTTTATTTTGTAATCTTTCTACTTTGTTTATTGCACAGTCTGGAGTAGCAGCAACTTCATTTCACCACTGGTGTACCACTACTTTCATGCATGTCACAAATAAAAATCTTGAATCTTGAAAAAATTTCCCCAAAATAAACTGCAGCTAAATAGAGCTTGTTATTTACTTAGAGTCTGTCAGATAAGTTGTTTGTGTTGCCAGGGGCAACAGACATAAAACAATGTAGACAAATCACTTTGCTTTTGATCAATATCCTCACAGAATAGAAAACATTTCCATACAGCAAAAGGTGAATGTCTTTTGGTGACCGATTCTTGTTTGCTTTTTTTCTTCCTCACTCTTTTTTGTTAAATTTCTCACTAGTGCGGCGCACTGTCTATGAGTTAGTCTAACGGCAAGAATAAAAATGACTATGAGTGGCTCATGCAAAAGCAGGAGTGGTCAACTTAAAACTGACTTTTTAACATTATACTACATAACCTTGATAAGGAACAATCGTTAACATCGCAAAATTTAGTCTCAACCCAGCTGACCACAGTCCTAGTGATGTTAATTATATGTGCATGACATGCAATGCTGATAATGACATCGCACATCATAGAGATGTAATACAAAACTTGCAAAATATTGTTGCCTATTACAAAGAATATGGTCTTACAAAAAATCTGTCCTTATTGCATGTTTTATTGAAAAAATATTGAACCAGTTTGCTAAGCTAAGTGTGTATCAAGTCTGGAAGTGGCAAGAAGTAGGTCTCATTAAGAACCCCCAATAGTACAGATAAAAATACTGAGTATATTCATTAATGCTGGCCGAATTCATTAATCAAAATGACAGTCATGAGTCTCACGCACACAGTGTAGCAAAAGTGAAGAGTTTTTCTGGGAAAAAAAAAACTTTCAGGGTCATGTTTCTCCCTGTTAATTCAAGTGACACATTGCTACCCCACCCAAGACTGTCAAAATATGAAAATTAATCTAATGCATTTGATTTTTCAAACAAAAATGCCAAATTTTATAATAGTTCAATAGACAATGATATACTGCATGAAATCTATAGGGTATATGAACACAAAAAGTGTTATTTGAAATCCAGCTTAGGTCATATGCAACTTTTTAATTTCTCTATTTTCACTGATTGCTAATAAATCATTTGTAATGGGACTTAAAGCATGTCAGTAAATAAGCATATTACCATATGGGGTGAAGCCGCCTTGCCAGAAATGGCACAATGCATCCAGCAAAAGGATTAGCCCATTAAACCAAAGACCTCAGCTCCTGACTTGTCTCCAAGGAGTGACATCACCGTGTGACCGCCGCGCATTAGCCCAATAAGCTCCACCTCAACAATTTCCAAGGATCTTGCTGAGCCAAAATACAGCCATTCTCTGAGGCACCACCTGGCATTGAATGATGTACCAGGAGCCTCATCATCCATCACTCCCGCATCCATGACATATTAACCAACTGACAGATGGACACCTCCAACATCAACTTATAAATGTCACTCAAGATCCTCCACTTGAATAAACAAGCAAGCGAAAGGGAAACTCCGTCCCAGGTCAACCGAATTCCTCCAGCACCTGAGCCAGAAGCTGAAATGATGTGTCAAGAAGACATACACTGTCCTGGTTGGTCCTTAGTGGATCAGCAGAGGCTCCACAGCAGGCAAAAGTTTCCTAAGTGGAAAGGTACATGTGTTAGGGACTATAAGCTCCCACTGCCACTGTCACCTGAGGAATTTCAGCCAAGTAGCCATATGTTTATAGAGTATCATCTGGTTTGTGATGCCACCCACTATACAGCCTCAGACCAGTGCAAATATTTACCCATCCGCACGCCTTGCTGGGCCACTGTCAAATCCTGCCAAAGCATGGAACTGCTACTGTACTCATAGAGCATATGTGAGCCCACCAAGCCCAGGAAAGAGCTGACTGTTCCCATCGCTGTGTCCCTGGACTAACCTTCTTGTCTGGCGAGCTGAAGTAGCACAACTTTACACCTCATGTCATTATAGTACTTACTAATAAGTAAGTGCCTATAAATGCTGAGTTTTGCAAAAAAAAAAAGAAAAAAGAAAAAAAAAGAAAGTGACCTCTTTAAGTCAATATCCATATAGAGCGCTACCTCTAGGGGTTGATGCATATTTCATTTAGATAAAATTGGCACTTAACAAACAGTGTGTACTTTAAGGCGTGAACGACAGAATTTAACAGCTCATATTCTCAGAATTATGCACACACACACACACACACATAGAAACATATACATCTACACTTCAAATAATTTATATAAATACTGTTTGAAAGATGCTTTTATGCCAAACAGAATTAAGGATAACCGTAACTTTTTTTCAGATCCGAGTGTACATTATACCATCAAATTAGTTTCTAATCATTCAATCCTACATATGGCTGGAAGGAACATTTGCTAATTGCAAGCACTTTAGAGGAATTAATAATTGAGTGCTTTTTAAATACAAAGGCATATTTTAAATATGGTAACATCTGACTAGCATAAATCAACTTAGGTTTAGCACAACTAAAGGTACCCTTGAAACCTGGAAACATCCCTTTTTCTGAAGACAATTGGCTGTTCAGAGGATGTGTTGCTCTGTCCATTTATAGGACAGAGTCCCCAAGCATCCGATAAAGCATCCTATACCCAAAGGTCAGATTTTAGCTAAACACTTAACTAGTAGTGAGTCATTGAAGGTAGGTGAGTAGGTGATAAATTGTCTGACAAAGGTGAGCCTAACATATTGAGTTAGTAGAGCCTGAAATCCATTTTTCAAAATAGGGGGCAAACCTGCGCTTAAATGCTTTACATAAGGGGAGTTTATACACTTGGGGGGGGGGGGGGGCACTACTTGTGAGCGTCTTTCTTGTCCTATTCTTATTTCAGTTGGGATTTCGTTGCTCTCCTCCAATTTAAGGGATTCTCTGAACTATATACATTGTTGTAATTTGTTGCATCTTCCTCCTTCTCTCTCAGAGGTCATCTCTTTGAGCTGCATCAGTGTTTTTAGTCTGTCTTTTGGTTGCTCCCTCTTCTCAATCGTCTCTATTCTTTCCCCGTACTTTGTCTCCTCCTCTTCATCCTTTTTCACTTAACAACGGTGGCCTATGATGTCATGCAGTGGGGACTATCACTACCTGATCTGTACCACCTGTCCGATTTATACCTCGCAAGTCTGCACATGCTACACTGCATTACATTTTCTGGCACTGCCTGATCTGTTCATCCTAGCATTTTCTGCATTGTATACATCTACAGCAAACTACACTTGTACCTATATTGCTTACCAAGAAATAGAGTTAATGATTCTGCTGAAAAAACAGGGAAAATGTTTTCTTTGGATGTAATTTTAAGTCTTCACTCCGGTCGTCTTTATCAAAATTATTGCTTTTCATTTGCATCAGTTGAAATTGTTACATGGTATTTTGGTATACTTACAGATTTGGTCCACACTGAACTGAAATATGAAGTTTGTCGTTTTTAAGGTATTACGGTAACTTTCATAAGGTCGGGTTATGAAAATGTGAAATGAAGCGGTACAAATCAGGCATTGCCGCAAAATATGTCATAAAAATTAATGCTGTGCATGTGCATACATACAAGGTACAAATCGGGCACGTGACAACAGATTAGATAGTGACAGGGGCCTGGCAGGCTTGTAGACAGAGGGAGAGAGCACGCACATTCCACACCAGTGCAGAACATGGCTGAACATTATCAGACATCGCTTTAAATGTGCACAAGTATTCCCCACATTAAAAGTACCAGGTTTGTGTAAATAGATGAAATTATGTGCAATTCCGCACTGAAATTCAAGCCCCAAATACAATTCCTCCAGATACTCTGCTGTCCTCCCACAGTCCAAAGACATACAATTATATATGACAGTATGTGTGTGTATGTGTGTGTGTTGGGGCTGGGGGTATGTGATAAAAGAAAAGCTCAATTTTATAAAATCCATAAATGCAATGAAAAACCCAGAAATATCTTAAAAAAGTCTTATGGTAAAGATTAGGGCTGGGTAGGGGTCATAGTCGAGATTAGGGTTATACCCATTGAAATGAATTGAGAGTCCCCACAAAAATATAACTGAACTCACTCTCTTTCTGTGTGTTTGTTTATATGTGTTTATATGTGTGTGTGTGTGTGTGTGTGTATGTTTGCATAAAACACATTGGGGGACCAAAACATTCCCAGAGTGTGGTAAAACCTGGAACTTCCTTACTTTTGTGGACATTTTTCAGGTCCCCATTTGGAGATAACCTCAATTTTATGAAAATTAGTGAATGCAATAAAACAAATGAAAATGCCATATGTCTTGTATTTTGTTTGGCTACTTATGGTTAAGGTTAGGGCTGGTGTGTGTGTGTGTATGTGTGTGTGTGTGTGTCTGCGTGTACACGTTTATGTGAGCGCCTTGTGATGGACTGGCATCCTGTCCAGGATGTTCCCCTGCCATGTGCCCTCTGCTGCCTGTGATCGACTCCAGAACGCTGAACTGGATAAGCAGTTGGAAATTGGATGGATACGTTTTATAAATATTATCCAGCACCTAAACCAATAAAAGAACTGTTTCTTGACATAAACTCAAATTCAGACCTTCTCTACATGTACTACAAAAACAATCACATGCTGCAAAAAAAAACACAAAAATTTCCAAAACATCTTTTCCTCACACTACACACCTCTCTTGCATAAAAAATTCGATCACCGATTGCAAACTTCTCCATATAAAGATGATAGAATAATTGAATTCACTACACCCACATAATCATCCATTATAAAATTAGACAACAAAACATGGCTTAAGACCATACACTATAATCACCTGTGGGAACTGTAATTAGTGAGTTTATATCTCTGAGGGATACTGAATATTTTGGCTGGTCAAAGTCATGTTTATTTATATTACATCTCAGCCAAAATGAAGGTTCACACCAAAATCACCGCCACGTTACTGCTTCCCTTTTGAATTATCATCAGTCTTATGCAACCAAGATGACACAGTGCCGTGTGTGAAGTCAACCGATGAATGTCGTGCTCAGCCCAAACGATGATGCAATGATCAGGCATGACACTATCAGGGCCTGTAATTCAACAACTGAGTTCCCGTGCACCTGCCAATAAATGACCACAGATATTGGATTTCGGGGCTCTAATTTAAAAAATCTACATCTCTGTATAAGTACCATTAAACACAAATTAACCATAGATTTCAGACATTGTTAATTTAACATAAATTCCCATGTTGGAATAAACAAACAGGGGGATCTTTATTTATGTGACTATCTGACAGCAAATAAGAAAGCAATGCTATTTTTACAAAGTTTGAATCTAAATATTTTTATATTTCTTTTCAGGAAATAAATTAATTTTATCTAGCTGTTTTAGGTAACAACGTATATATTAGCTAGTGATTCCAATTAAACTAAACCAATTTAGCATTAAAATCTTAATTTTCTGTGGGTGTTCACATGGCTTGCGTTAATTATAGAACAGATCTTAAAATCAGCACAAAGCAATTAGGGTCAAAATGGAAATATCTTTGCAACAAGGGTACTGATTACACGTTAGAGAGATGAATCTCAATAGTAGTTCGATATTCTCATTTTGCATTTTGGTTCACTGATAATCTAGCCCTTCTCACCATGTTTCTCATCCTTTTCTAGTTCTTAGTAGAATGGTCTGCTTAATTCCATTTCTCTCCTCTATTAAGAGCATATTTTGTAGCTGACCATTTCATTTTGCATTGGTGCTGTATCTTGTGTTTCATTCCCCCATAATGCCAAAACATTAAATGGAAGGTTCCGTGTCTGGTCACATAAGAAACCAGAAACTGACTGCAAACCTCTCCGTTATAATGAGAGTCTATGATTTAAAACTGTCTTGAAGGCCATGCATTTTAGGGGTGTAAATCACAGCTTTCCTCGCGATACGATACAATATCGATTCCTTAAGCCAACGGTTAGATTATTTTTGATACATCATAAATTCCCACGATACGATACGATTCGATTCAGTTCGATACTGGGGATAGTAGTCGAAATGATCAAATTTCACACAATCCTTTACATTTCAATGAATTAAAAAAGGCAAATATACTGTAATTAGCATTTTATCATATTTTATTGGGAACTGTAAACAAAATCTAGTGTAGTGAAGTATGTCCCATAAATCAAGCAAAATAAAGTGCAATAAGGGAAAAATGAAAACTTTGGATGGATGTAGATTAACATGGTGACAATTTTTTTTTTGAATCAAGTCTACTCCAGACAAATACTAAAGTGTAACCAAAAGTATGTCCATAACTGTCATGACCTACTCGTATGACCCTCTCGTGTGCTACACCTCTCATCAGCTTCCCGTGCAATCCCGATTCTTCCCAGCTATTTCTTATTGCTTCGTCTAGCCCTGTGTATTTAGGTCCACGTCAGAGTCCATCGCCCAGATCTGTCATTGAACTTTTCCTCGTATGTCACCTGCCATACTAAACACACGCTCTGAAGGTAGGCTAGCTTGCGAGCTACTTATAAATGACCAAGTCAAAATGATCTACCTACTATAAAACTACAAAGCATATATTTATGTATAAAATATTGAGTATTCTTTACTATTATTATTATTTATTAATTTCCCTTTGGGACGAATAAAGTATTTTTGAGTTGAACTGGGATTTTAGTTCCTTCACCTTTCTCTTTCTCAGCTCACTTTTCGGAGGGAAGTTGATTAATGTCGGAGTTTTTATGAACAGTCCGAAAATGCCACTAAATCGATATTTATGCGGTCACATCGATGCATTGGATCGTTTGCTGTTGAATTGACATATCGATACAAATCGATGTATTGTTACACCGCTAATGCATTCACAACTCATATTATTTTAATTCGTTATCATATGCCAAGAACATCCAGTTGCCATTTATCAGTTATTGGTGCACACACAGACAGACAGAGGATGGTAATTAGTGGAAGGTTTTAAATGCCCCATTCTCTGTCTTTGGGGGGGAAAAGGCCCCCGAGCAGGTCACAGCTCCTCACCATCTGACCGCTGCTCCACCACATCTTTTCACTCCACCTGTTCCTCGTTAGTGAAACAGGATGTGGCTCATTTTTCTGCTGTTCTGCTGTCGTTTCCTATATAAAAATCAATGGATGCGTCAGTCAGGCATCAAGCCCCACAGTCCTATGTATTTATTATGACTGATTTTGTAATTATTACAAAATCCCCATGGCCATCTCCAGCTTCCCAAGCTTCTACTGACCTAATGAATCAAGGCAGGCAAAGTATTGTGCTGTGAGGTCAACAGGACAACACCTTCAGGTGAAAGGGCTAAGATGCACGTAACCTTCATTATCCTGTTGTTTTTTTTTAGAAATTCAGATAAATGTTATCAGTTTGTTTATATTTCAAATTTCGCTTGCTTTTATTCAAAGCAAGATGCATTTGAGAAAGTAGGGTCAGTCAGTGTTAAAGGCCTTGCTCAAGGACTAAATGGAGAAATCACAACCATGGGATTTGAACTGGCAACCTTCCGATCACAATCCCCTAACTCACTGAGCCACTCTGCCATCATCATAAACATAATTACTATTATCGTTTCTTTATGCAAAACTGAACAAAAAAAGCTAATTTACTCTCCAATGTGTCTGCATTTATGGGTCCATTTTTTCTCCAGTTTGTTTGCCAACACGCTGCCTGCCTGTAGATTTCAAATTACTTTCTCAAAAATCTGGCAGGTAATCACACATCACATTAGATCATTCAAGGGGCATTAAATATTTATTCAGTTTCCCAGTCTTCGCAGACAATAATGAGCTCGCCAGAAAGAGCACAGTCGCTAACAATGCTAACACCAGCGCTCAAATCTTATGTACGCATATGTGCACGAGACACACTGTTACATTACCATAATTAGCATTTGTAACGTTTTGGTTTTTTACATTTTGCACAGAACAAATTCCCTGCCATATTTTTAATCAGTTTATAATTTAGCTCTTACTATTAAAATAAGCAACGATACATCTGATTTATCGATTTTTTTCTTTTAGGGTAAAGCATTATATCAAGGAAATTTGCATGCATTTTTGATGAGATTTCGTTTCCTGTCGACCAGGCCACACTGTATGGATTTATGCATAAGGCTTCTGCAGCAGATGGAAAAAGATGGCAAAATGGGGTCATTCCAGATTCAATGGTGCTCAGCGGCACTTTGAGATAGAGCCCTTTGAACACTCAAACTTCAGACTGTACGGATGAATGCGCAAAGCATTGTCACCTGCCGACATAGATATAGGGTTAAAGTGGAACAGACATGGAAAGCATCCCTGTTTGGGTGAGCGTGCGCACCTGCGTTTCTATGTCAGCGGCCCGGGTTCTGAGCATCTTGTGTATGTTGATGTTTCGGTGTGCGTTAGCGCAAACATTTGTTGCTGTGATTCGTGTGCTTCTGTGTGAGTCTTTCATGTGTACGTGCATGCATGTATAGCCTGCATGATTGTGTGTGTGTGTGAATAGCAAGAATAGGTCAGATTTTCAGCTGCATCCGTGGCCCCAGGTAATGGGATTGAAGAGAATGAATCATTTCCCTATGAGGCCAAATCAGTTAACAGTTCTTAGTACTTTAAATTAAATGGGCAGCACTGTCATGGTGGACTGTTGAGCCACAGCCTGCCTGTCGTGCTTTCAAAGGGAATCGACTCGGAGATCTGCCACCCTTCTCCTTGACAAGCCAAGCATCCACTATTACTTTTAAAGATGATGACAGGAGAATAAGGAAGGCGACACTGAAGGGCCATTCTGTGGTCCATCATACTGAAGAAATGGTGATTAAAATCCCTCCAGCCTCAAATAACCCTCCACCCCGTGCCCCAGAGCAAAATGAGAAAGACTAAATCATTTCCTAACAGGTTCTTCTGCTGACACCCCCTGTTTTCTATTCCAGACAGGAGGTGGACCCAGACAGGGAGGGTTGATAGGGTTTGTTTTGCATCAGGACTGCTGGCTCCTGAGCAGGACCAAAATCAGACCAGTCTACCTATGGCTTCAACGGACACTTTCCACACCCCTTGAAGCCATACCTTTCTCACAACATCAACGCGTTTTCTCTCAAAATTGGACCGTTTCCGCGCGATATTCTGCAAACGATAAGCTAACAACTCACGCCTGGATGTCGCCACAGCGTCCCTGTGACGGCGAACGCAGCCAAAAGCGTGGGTTTAGGAAAAGAGACGGGAAACGCGTGCTTACCGGCATCATCCTCGTCGAAAGAGTTCATGCAGGGGAAGTAGATGGCAAGGGCTTCGAAGGAGGCGGACAGGCTGATCCGGCTTTGCGAGCGCTCCATGTAGAGCCCCGGGGTGGGCGCCGGCTCGGGCGCCGCCTTGGCCAACCGCGCCTGGGCATTTTTCACGCGGAGCACGGCACGCGGCGTCTTGGCGGACTTTCACAGCACGCGCAGCGGAGAAACGTTTCCCTCGTGTCGCGCCCGGGATGGATGTCGCGCTCCGCCGCTACAAATTGCCCAAAAAATTCCAATTTCGCCGGCTTGATTTTACTCCCAAAAAGTAGTCAGGGCAGAAGACGTCTTTAACCTAAGAAGGATGAAGAACACCAGAAGATGAATAAAGCGTGTTTTTAGTGGTCGTTATTCCAGAGCTGCATGGTCGCTTAATGGAGATGATGTCTAGACAGCAGACGCTCCTGGATGGTGTACGCGGAGGTCAGGAAGCCCTGGATTCCTCTCAAGCAGGCGGCAGAATGAAAAGACGTTCTTACTATCTCTAAAGCTTGTGCTTGATTCAGTTCATTCACTGGATGGATCCTTTGTGGAGACACAAAGGGGAGGTGGCAGCGCGAGCTGTTGCTGGGATTCGGCGGCAGCACCAATGGCAGGGCGACCCGGGAGACAGGGGCGTGGTCTGGAACTGACAGGAGCCACTTGCACTATCGGCTCTCCAGGTCCTTACAACCTCTCCTCCCTCCTTCATGGCTAGAAGTGTCCGTCTCTCACCCTTTCTTCCCCGTTGCATAGACACAAAGAGAAGAGCCGCCACGGGGTCCACAGAGTGACATTAAGGTAACATAGTTAAGACTGTCCACAGAAATGAACCGATACACCCCCAGTCACTGAATGAAGGACGCATTTCCTCTTATTGATCTAATAAGCCGAATTATATCGATGCTAATAATATGCGTATTATTATATGCGTCCTTTTTATTTGACATGCAGGTAAAATCAAGGCTTTTCCTTCCCCACCTTCATCCAGTATTTCATCCCTTCGTCTACATGCCACTTTTTTGGTAATGGTAATGGTAATAGTCCTCGTTCATTTAACCATCAGAGAAATACTTATTTATAATAAAATTTACAATAATATTCTTTTTTAGAATTTATTTATTTATTTATTATATTTGAGCATAAATGTATAGATGCTTGTTTGGTCATGTGCAGATTTCTTTGTTATATCTGTTATTTCGACACAAAACTGTTGCAAAGGTATGCCTTTCACAAAGTTTATCAGTATGTGTACAATTGCAGCATGACCAAAATCACTGGCCGTAGGAAGAAAAAATCTTCAGATAATACATTAATTTATTAATATAAAATATATCTGAAACACAAATATTCAAATAAAAGGTTCCTGTACTGGATAAGCAATTGCTTAAATTACTGAATATTCCGTGTGTGTGTGTGTGTGTGTGTATAAACTATATTTAACTATATATGTGCATACAAACGGTGGATATTATATATGGAATACCTACAATGTTACATATTTTCTATATTTTGATGACTAATAGCTAAATATAGGCATGTATGACATGTGAAATGGGTTATAGTCATGCATGAGATAACAGTCATACTATACTTAAAGCACACGCATGATCCATGACCTACATAGATCTTTCCCACAGGGATTTGCGGTGCAGATTCTGGCTGTTTTTATGCCGTCAGTCCGGCTCTGAATCCCACATCGAGCCGGTGCGGCCACAGCAGTGTGCTCCCGGTGCCAGCGTGATTCTCTGTGGCACTTGCACTTCCTGTCTGCCTCGGCGCCCATTCGCCGCTGACGCAGCACGGGTTTGCGACAGCCATTTGCTTGTCGCTTGGCTTCCTCTTTTGCCACACGCCGCTCTGCGAGCTTCCCCTCTGCGCTCTGCCTTCCGAGACCGGCCGGCCGCCAGAGAGAGAGAGCACATGTGTGACATGGGAGATGCACGTTTCACAGATCCGCCGGGGGCCCATACCTCCTGCCATGATGCTGTCAGTGCCTCTCCTTAGGAAGTCCATGCAGACAAGGCTGTTTTCATTACAATTGTTCAAAGATGACAATAATAACAGATGTGTAACTAGTGGTTCATCATAAGGGGAGCTTTGAGTTTCGGACCATTGCTACATATTGGCCTTTCTGAATACAGTAGTGCAATAAATCAATAGGCCCATTTACCAGTACTCCCACCTCCCTTCCAAAATGTGCACCATATTTCCATATTTCTCATGCCTGTAATAAGTATACACAATCTGAGGTGCTAATAAAATAATATCACAACATTATCCAATCATGGGCTCAATATTTTTATGTATGTTTCAATGTTTACTCATCAAACGGAATAGCAATGTTTTGGGACTGGTTAGAAGAAGGATTTAGGATCAGAAGATGGCCATCCTGTGATACAAATATTAACCTAAT
This sequence comes from Mormyrus proboscirostris, assembly GCA_026779585.1. Lineage (NCBI taxonomy): Eukaryota > Metazoa > Chordata > Actinopteri > Osteoglossiformes > Mormyridae > Mormyrus > Mormyrus proboscirostris. The sequence continues at coordinate 5,061,279 of JAODKF010000138.1, forward strand.
CAAGTTATAAACCTAGTCTTGGTACGACGGCCTGAAAAAAACTTCATGACGAGTCCTAGAAGCAAAATTCCACCACAGAAAATGCCAGTTTACATCAAACACTTTGGTACCCATGTACCCACTGAAACTGAAATGCAGTGTTTTATAAAATAAATACACAAAAAGCTTAGCAGTATTGCATGCATGTTCAGTATTAGATGAGATTTAGGTTGGCACTGGTAATCTCTGTCCAAAGCTTAAAAGCACAGTTAAAATGGATTTTGGGAAATGATGGGATTAACTAGAGTCACTGTTGACCTTATTGGATTTTATCCCTTGGCAGTAATCGGACTTCATTGCAGTCAATCAGGGCTAAGAATACCAATTGTTTGTTAAAGCAAGAAATTCCGATCAAATTATAGTTATGCAGCGACAATGAAATACACATAAAATAAAAAAATCTATTTACAGCTAAATGTGTTGCATTATCATAAACACCACCATTTTCATGGCACTTATAAAATAATTTTATATTTAATATTTCTTAGATGTAATTTGGGCTCCTTTTTTCTCTATGTTTAAAATTCTTTAAATATTCACAAAATTATGAATAATCAAGCCTTTTACCACAATATCACAATATTGGTGTTAAAAAAATCTAGATCAAGAATAAAAATATCTTGACTTAGACCAATAGTTGTCATGGTTACGGCATGTGCTCTGAGAACGGGTAACTAAGATGTCAAAGCAAGCTTTGGAACCAAACTCAGACCTCCCACAAACACTTCCCCCCACCCCAGAGTTGTTGACTGTTCCATTGATCTCCAAAGAGTACATACTATAAACCAGTATTTAGCACTTCGAGACTGAAGTGATATTAAAACACAGCTGAAATGAAACACTTCTTTCAGATCAGATTCCCATGAGGAGCTTGGAGTCCTTACAATGTGATTCTGCATGATACAAAACATGGAAGTGAAAAATCACAGAAAGCTATGAGAAGGTTAAACTCACACAGACGAATTTAGCCCACTATTCGCCAGAACCATGACTTGTGCATAGACAGTCTCCAAGAGCCGACATAAACTAATTGCTCCCACGGCAGTAAAGTTAACACATAATCTCTTCGGGAATGAAATGTTGTAGATGTTCTTCAGAAACCTTTGGCTTTGATGGTGCAAATACTCAAGACTACTTTGGTTCAGAAAGATGGTGTCTTTGTTCATCCTTGGTGCAGAGATTTGCATATATAGTAATCCTTACAGCCCCGCTGTGCTCCATCAACGTCTGGCTGGGTCGTGGTGAATGAGAGAAACTTGGTTCTGCCTCCAAACACCTGCAGAGAGATCATTCCCTAACAGTGCACTCAGCACCTGACACTGACATGGTTTGACAAGACCTCCAGATCCAAACGACGACTGGGGTCTGCAGAAGATGTTTGGCTGCAACATCTTCAGCTACGGAGGGGTGTTAATACCACATCTGAACATCTGGAAGGCCTTTTGATAATAACTGCACTTTATTGTCATTTGGGAATCTGCTTGCAGCTAAGAATTACTTCTGATTTCAGGCCTTTATGCCATAAACGGTCATTCATATTTTTTAAACCATAAATGGTCTATCATGCTTTAATAGGAGGGAGAGGCGACATCATTAAGCTGATTGTTTTTATGAATTAGCTGAGTCACACATTTCAAGACTTTTCTGACTTTTCTGTTAAAAAAACTGGCTGGGTTGTGGGGTACATTTCCCAATTTCCATTAAGGCTCTTAGCCATTTCAGCTGATACTGTGAAACCTCCTTGTAATTCTCTTGCAGACAGTCCAGATAAATTTCACTGTTTTCTGTCCTTAGGTAAATATGCCAAAAGTTTAGAAAAGAAATGCATGCTTGCATGTTGGATACACATTGGCTTTGACGATGAAGGAGACATCGCCATTGAGATGTGCGTCACCATCACAGCTAAGGGGAGCCCAGGGCTTGGTGTTCTAATAAACATCAGCAATTCTCCTTCAGAGACCTGAAGGACCTGAGCAGAATCCAGGAGAGGCACTTATGTCTTCTGGAGATGCTGATTTTTTTTGGTCAGCCTCAGGCTCTCCGATTCCATGATAGCTCCATAATCGCATGAACCATTTGTAACAGTATCCAATCCTTAGCGTCAAGAATAAGATTCCAGAAGCCGCATGAAACGTCATATCTGGTCACGATTTATGTATTGATGTACAATGACTCAGATGCATTGTTACACAGTATACAGTGTGTCTGTATATATAT
>JAODKF010000138.1:5080105-5091268 GCA_026779585.1 Mormyrus proboscirostris
TCACCATCACTTTCTCTGCACCCCTTATAAACATGCCCCCCACCCCACCATAATGACGCCCCTCCCCCACACAGTCACTAACACGGAGCCCTCGCATTAGAATCGTTGGCAGACGTGATGCAGGGTGATTAGCCGTCCTGCCGCTGCCTCCTGCTCTCCGTCCGCCCGTCTCCGCCACACACAAATCCCAAGCTTCACTCGCTCCTTTTTCTCCCCACAAATTAATATCACTACTTGCCATTTGACATCAACTTCATTAATGACTTCACTAGTCCTATAAAATTAATGTCAGCAGCAGTGTCCTCTATTAAGAAATTAAATATTTAGACCACAGGGAAAGCCATTTTAATCTTTTTCCTGGTCAGGAAAACGGACGTTAGAGCCTCCTCTCTCGCTTATTTGGTAATCAGGATGGATTAGGTAACTACTGACCGTTACCCTTAACCCCCACAGTACATGGAAATGTACTCTTAATGTATAGATTGCCAGCCGTTTAATTTAATTAAGTTAGAACACTGAAACATCATGACTCCTGCAAGTAGTTGTTGATTCCGCATCTGGGGTTGCAAGGAAGTACTTTATAAAAGTCAAAACTTCATAAAAGGTCACAATTTTAAAGTATATAAGAAGCAGCTCAGTGTCAAACAATGAATTTCAAAGCCAATGCAGCAGCTGTGGAGGATCAAATACGAAATAGGGGCAGGAATCACAGGAAAATGCAAAGTCACTTACAGGAAATGAGGCAGCTGCGGGGGTAATATTCGTAGCGAGAGCAGTGCCCTGCCATGCAGCTCCACAAAGCCGACTGACCACCCTGCTCTTTCTGCTGACCGGAAGAGAACCCTTCCGTTGGCGCTCAGCCTCCACCCATGAGCCTGCGTGGCCACATACTGTAGCATCACCCGTCGGAGGAGGCGTCGTGCAGACCGGGGAGACAGGCCTAGGGTGACCAGTAGGTAAGCCTACTGGTGCCCAGATGATGCTCATACCGTCGTCATGGGGATGGCGCTTTCAGAGCCAGTTAACATGCGTCGCTCACCATTAGCGCGTTAGTGCCAGTGGTTTGTATTTCCTGTGCCGCATCCTCGAGCGGGAGGCACTCGCGTCTGGCGCCGTTCGGATCTTATGACACCCTCTCTCTCTGAAAGCCTAGCATCTGAGCTTATTAATGCCCCTTTGATTCACTTCAGTGGTAAAAAGTCCGCAGGCAGGCGGTAAATGTAGCTGCAGGCACGGGCGATTCTAGGTGTCGGCATAAGAGGGGCCCTAACTCATTCAGGGGGACCAATCTTATCATTAGCCAATGATATGTTGTGAATGAGTGAGTGACAAGGAAGGGGACATTTTGGGGACCAATCATATTTCCTGTCCCTGTGGCCCCACCCCTGTACATGTACCTGGCTTCAGGTCATTGATGCAGATTCCTTGCCCATATGAATTACCTTTTCCTCTCTCTCTCTCTCTCTCTCTCCCTCTCTCTGTCCATGACTATTTAGAGCCCTGAAAGTCTGTCCTGTTTCCTTGCATTCCTGCACGCATATTGAAATTTTGCTAATGGACACTACCACTCTTGGGGGGGGGGGGACGAGGAGATGGGGATTTCCTGCCCAGCGTGTCACTCCAATCAGAGCCCCCCCCCCAAGCTCAATTTAAGATAGAGAGAGCGTGTAAGGTGTGTCAGCGTGCCTGTAACTGCAGAAGGCTGTCACATGCAGCCCCCCACCCCCAGACCAAGCCCCGTCTCCTCTGAATACTAAACACATTTCATGTTACATCCTTAGACATGAAGGGTGATATAAGGACCACTGTGATCCTGAACCTTGTGAACTCACTCTTTGTTGAACTATGGTGACTCTTTGCACCTCCATTAGACCACTGGTGGTTTCCAGAATCTCACCTGGCTTCTGCCCCTGTCTATTGATTGTGATTTTGGACTTGGAACATGCATTATTCTGGATTGTGAATAACCTTGGCTTATATTATGTGCCTGGTATTTCTGCATATGGTTGCTTAAATCCGCTAATTCTACAGTTGGATTGCAGAGCCTGTGTCTCATTTGCTCTGTGAGCGTTTCTGCTGTAGAGCACCTTCTGTTTAGATCAATACCAATCAGGTCTACATCCTACACCTTCACACATCAGTGTCAATTGGTTTGGCCTACATAACATCACAGGAGCATTATGGGTGGAGAGCATGAAATTTTAATTTTAATAATGAGATCTCCTTAGACATATCGGAAACGTCAACTCCCTCATTGACTTCATTTTATATTTTATATACAACATGTAATATGTGCTGAATATTATAAAATTATGCAAATAAAACATTTGAGGCAAAATCAATTAATGCCCCGTTCTGCGTGAAAAGGCTGAGAGGAGAATACTCTAAGATTCTTTTTAGGGTTCAAACAATTGAACTTTTTGTCCTGTGACCTTTTTTCCCCCACAGCACTATTTAATCAAGAAAGGTCATAAAACAAAGGCAATATTGAACGTGGCATTTAAAGTGAGCCCAGTAACAAAAAATGTGGAGGGTTCATTTTTGACCTTGTGAGGACGTGAGCATATTATGTTATACTTGCTGTTGCTGAAAATCTGTAGTCTTGAAAGGTAATTAACTGTATTTCAGCAGTCATCTCATCATAATAAGAAATTAGAATGCAAAGCCGTGTGTAATCTGTCAGGAAATGTAGCTCCGCTATCTGTATTTTTTTGTTTGTGTGTGTCACCGGTTACCCTGAATTCATTCAGTGACAACGCAGACATCCAAGAGGTAGGCAAGAGTTACAATATGTGTGCCAACTGCCAACTGCTGGCACTCGCTTCTGCAGTGTGATCAATTTCTTCTGGTACATTTCAACCTAGTTTTGCAGGAAATTGGAGCAAGGCCCACAAGTTCATAATGGAAACTAAGCTCGGCTGTTGGCTGCATTTCTCTGTCATCTGCAGTCCCTTTCAAACGCCGTGATATTTTTTTTCGTAGAAAATGTGCAGTTTACTTCACAGTGATTTCAAACTGCCATGTGAGCACACCGTGATGGTTGCTCTTCAACAACCACCAAAAAAGGAATCCCACTATCTGTGTTTTCTGGTTCCTGGTACAGCTCCCAGTTCCTGGTTTTAAAGTACATAAACCCAATTAATTAAGTAAGTCATTCAGCAAAAAAATGTTTCGCCACTGCTTTGATGATTTTCAAAATGGCTGATACAGAACTGTCAGACACAAAATTTCAAATGGTGAACTATGTGTCGTTGAGGACACTGGCAGCAAAAAAGACTCACTGTAACCTACCAATCGCAATGAAGATCATTGTCCACTAGTCATTCAAAAAAGATAAGTAATTCAAGTAATATGTGAAGTTAATTTGGTATATGATATAGGAGCACTGGGTAGCACCTCACACCTCAGGGGTTGGGGTTTTGAATGTTTATGTACAGTTTGCATGATCCCCTCCACTGCATGGATTTTGTTCAGGTACTGCTGTCTGCTCCAACAGCTCAAAGACAGTAAGGGGATTTGGCATCTCTATAATGCCTATAATGTGTGATTGTGTGCAAGCCCTAAGATGAGCTGGTATCCTCTCCAGTGCATTCCTGTGCTGCATGGGATAAACTCCAGCCCACCAGTGACCTTTCATAGTGAAGCAGTGGAAGATAGAAGGGCCGGCGTGTTACATTGCATGATTGTCTGTAGTATACTTACATTAGCATCCTTAGTTTTACCTAAGGGTGGCATGGTGGTGCACTGGTTAGCACTGTTGCTTCATGCTACTGGGACCAGTCTCTGCCATGGCTTCATGTTTGTGGAGTTTGCATGTTCTCTTCTCACTACTTTTTCCTCCTGCTTGTTCTACACTGATCTGTAGATTCAGTTCATTCTCGTTACAGACGTAAATCGGAGTTGATACATAATTCTGGAGGATTTGAGTAAAATCATTCATTCATCTTGTCTCTCGGTTCTTTCAGTGTCTATGTCTACATTCTCAGTATACTAGCAAACATAATGGCTGCTTGATCAGTCCATTCATTACAATTCTTTTTTGTCATATTGTCACCATTACAGATTTACTGGAAGTAGATTCACATGCAGAAAGTGTTTTACAAAAAAGTCTGGAGAGTATCTGGGTGTGAAAGCTCTAGAGGGGAGTGGAATATGTCACACATTCCAGTGTTAAACCAGGGACAGAATCCGGCAATTTATGGGAATTAGAAAAATGCTTTAAGGAAAATGAGAAAAACCACGTCCTTTTTGCATGCTTGCATTTCTCAGTTGATCTACTGAGAAGGTCAGACATGTGATCTTATATAAGCATGTGTCACCTCTGGCCAGGAGCCATGTGAGACCTTCAAGACCATGCTCCTTGGACTGGGAAAAACCAGTGGCAGGTGATGGATTAATGTTACCATCCTCTTGAAGTCAATACTCTAGTAAAATATGAGCCGTTTCAAGTTATGTGACCTCCACAGTCCTCCTCATCTTCAATTCAAGTGAAATTTTACTATGACGGCAAATTTTCATGCCAAAGCTCCAGTTTATTTAAAAGGTATGTTTCAGATATACATATGTAGACTTTTACGTAAACTCTTTGTGATGGAAATTTGACCTGTCAAGGCAGCCATGGATAATCATATTACTACAGAGCTATTCAGGACAAGGAAAGGGCATGTGAGCTAAAGGAAATATAAAGAATTGTTATTTTATGCACTGAGAGCTTGTAGGGTGAAAAAAAAAATCAATGGGCAGATTGAAATGGCAACGTCTGGTCAAGTCATTATGGCATCTCTGCATGAAGAGGATTAAGAGAAATCATACACCTGTCAGACATGGAACAGTCAGAAACAGTCAGAAGCATGTTTATGTACCATGATTACTGATGAGGCAGGCAGACATATTCTAATGTGGAGAGAGAATCACTTTGCTGCGCCCCACTACTGACTTTTTGAATTTCATCTCTGTGAAGGATACAAAATGAAGACACAGAATAAATTTAATTTACCTTTTCCTTTTCATGATATGCTTTTCTAAAACTTCAAGCTTGGTTAACTTATTTCTCCTCAGGGGACTATATTGGTCATAAAACTGGTAAGATCATATTATGTATATTAATACATAATGTCATGAATAAAATTCTGTTTTTTTCTATAATGGCAAGTAATAAAATGCACCACTTAATTTACACACTTTTGTGCTAGTAAGATAAACCGGCACTCCTAATCTATAGCTATGTCATTGACATAAATGAGAGTATACCAGACATAGCAAAACTGACAGGGAGAGATTCTAGTGCAAAAAAAAGCCTTTCAGCAAAAACTCACAGTCACACAAAAATACTCAGAGTCTCAGAGTACAACTGAGATGTATATATATATACAAATAATCAGGGTTAACATATATATTTCATGCCACATGCAAAGAAAATCAGTCTGAATTAGGCTGCAAATAAACCAGCACGACTTAACCAGCCATTAATTTTGTATACCTTCACAGAATACATGAATTTGATAATAGGATTAATGCTTATTATTATTTATTCAACATTTGTAGCAAAAATATAGCAAAAATTGACCTTTATTTTTGAAGGCTCAGTATTCTGCGTCATTTCTGAATCTTATCTGGTCTACCATTCCTACCATATTAATGGTTCCACTGCCCCCTACTGACACACAGACAGCACTACACACTTGGGCTCCCCACTTTCAAATTATGCCACACATTTACTCTGATGAATATCAACAGAAACAAATAATGGATATGAATGGCAACTAGCAAAAGTCTCTACCATCTGAACTACCTGCCCCATACATTTAAAATCACAAATGTAATGCCTAAGGCTATGGAAATTTTATTTTGTATCTGAGTATCTCTCTGCTTGCATGAGTTTGTGTTGGTTTGCAAAGGACATCCTCTCCCGTTTTCTTTTCTGTGCCAAAAACAAAAAAGACTTTAAATTTCAGAATGTTCAGCGGCACAAAATAAGTCGAGCTCACTGCACTTTACAATAAACAACCCTCTGAAATTAGGCACACTTCACTGATATAAGATACAGACAACTGTAATCCACCCTGGATAATTTATTGATTTTGAAAATAGATGGAGCATCCTACCAGCCACTCTGATGTAGTAAAAGGCAGAAGACAGGGATTAATTCAGGGTGGGAGGCAGCCTCAAAAATTAATCAAATGTTGAATATCTTTTATTCCGGTCATGACAATGAAATTATAATTCTAACGATCCAATACCAGATAGTTTACAATGAATAATAAAACACTTTGTATTTGGATTAAATGAGTAATAACGTAATTGTATACCAGTGGTAATATATCACAATGAGGAATTAAGCAAATTTTAATAAAAAATTATAACTAACTGGTGATAAAATCAGCTCACACTTTTTATATTTCATTTTATCATTTAAGTCAGCTAGCAAGCCACTAATTGTAATTACTATTACTTATTATTATCACTATAAAAAAGATGACCCATCTCAATAATGTGTAACTAGATGACTACAGGCAGACATTTCCTACATAAATTGTATCATGCATCTGCTTCTGCTACTTAACTGCACCTAGGAGAAATCTCCATGGTGATTGCTGACGTTCCTCCGCTGCGGTTGCCATGGCAGTGATGACGCATTAACCCCTGAAAACTTTTCGGAAACCCCGGACATAGGTTGCCTTGGTTACTGGCGGGGGGGAGGGGTGGGGTTTAGAGGAAGCGGAAGTGTCAGTGCAAGCGGAAGTGGTACTGCCCTGAATATCCAGAGTAGCGAGACGGAGGACGGAGAGAAAGACTCCCATCGTCCACAGACAAAAGCAGGACTAAAAGTACATTACTAATGTGAGTTCACATGTCTCGGTTTGGTTGTAAGGCGTGTCCAGGTATTATGTGCAATAAGAGGTTATACCAATATAACTGCGGGTCCAGTCACGGTATGCGGTAGAGAATGTGCCTATTGTGGTTTGGGGCTGGGTGCAAGGACTTAGGCCGTGGCGTGAGGAACAGGCACGGCTTACAAATGAGATATTTTAAACATTTAAGTCAAAGACACCACTGGTTTCCCACACCTATTTAAAAATCTACTTGCACATTGATTGTCTAGCATAAATGTGGGTGATGAGGAGGTGAGGTTCAGCCAATTCTGTCAGGTCGTGATATCTGGCTAGCTAGCTAAACTAGCAGAAAACCGTATGCAATGCGAGCAAACACGGGCCTCTGCGGTCTCGGTACGGAGACTGGCTTTAAATGTCCCAGATACATGTAGAGTTAGCAAGATGAATGGTTAACTTGTCCATGGCCCAAAGTGTCCTCTAGGCGCGTTTGTCACTCGGATGAAACACCGCACGAGAATGCGACAGAGGCCGGAGGGCGTAGTTAGCCAGCGTGCTAACTGCTTGTCTGCGGTGGATTTTGCGCTAAAATTGCCAATTTGCATGTCAGATAAATATCCATTTAGTATGGTATCACCTGAAAAACACTTTTATAAAATTATTAATCGTTTAACGGATGTAGTGAGCGTTACCATCCACCTCATTTAAACATGCTTCAGAACGTATTTCCTCAATATTTGTGGCTGTTTTAACGATAGTGTTTCGCTGATAAACTAATCTGAAAGGTAGCGATGGATTGAAGCATGGTTTAACCGTATTTTACGTTATTTGGCATGTAAGATCGACTGTAACCCTGCGATTGGGTTTATCTTATGTCATCGTGCGGTCGGCTGCGGAGACTTCGGGCTGAATGAACACCTTCGCTTTCTGGGCCTGGGGCGTAGTCGAGTTGGTTTCTCAGCCTAAATAGTGCCTCGCCGCAATAGCGCTGGTCGTCCCATATTTAGTCCGACTTTGTCACATTCAGAAGAAACCCGAATTATGCCTGCAGTCTGTCATGACTGGGTGCTAGTCGGATTTTTAAGTATTTTAATAATTGGGTTACTCGACCTGCATACGCAGCGATCGTCTCATGTGGTCGGAAGCCGCACAGTCAAATGGCGTAAATCTATTTACTCGCATAGTCATAACATTGCTCAAAGCATTTTAAATGGACCCAGAAGCGTGGTTTCAATTGCCAGTGCTACAAAAAAATCGTGAAATCGAAGAATCAAAGCATTGATTATCCGTTTGGATAGTTTTGTTTGTTTGTTTGAAGCTCGTGTACATGAATACACTAGTAGTGCATTTTTAGTCATATGATGAATCCTAATAACACCAATCTAATTCAAAAAGGATATCTGTCAGATTTCAAATGACTGAATTACACTCAATATATCCGGTGATATGTTTCTCCATATAACAAATAAGAAAATTCTGAAACATTTGTACTGTATAGTTGGTCTTGTATGTGTAAGAAGTGTCCCGAGGCCTTTACATCCAGCATTGCTAAAGTGGAGCTCAAGATACCTGAGCCTTTGTGGGAAGTTAAGGGGCAAATCAGGTAACCTGCCACCCTGGCCACGTGCAAGGCAATGTGCAGGATATTTCTAGCATCAGCAACAATCTCGCACAGCTTCTAGCGGTGCTGTTTTGGTCACCGTCCATGACACTGGATTTCACTATCTGCTAAATTTCCCCCCAGGCTAAAAGTATCTTCTTCTGATTCTTTTAACACCTAATTTATATATACCCCTTTCAATATTCAGTTAAGTGTTATTTCATACCTAATGGTTATCAATTGGGTTGTAGATAAAAATGAAGAGAACAGTCTCATATGGGAGGCAGAAGGGATCGACTGTAAATGTAGGGAAGGTTTATCATTTTTCAATCCCAGCTTTTTTTTTTGTAATGTTGTTACACCTTCATAAGAAGGCAGCTCTTTGGGCATAAAGTGCAATCCCAGCCAGTTGGTGGACTTTGGTTTTCTTGACACACTCTGTCTGTTCCTGGGGCAGCTCGAAGATGGACAAGAGCGACCTGGTTCAGAAGGCCAAGCTGGCGGAGCAGGCGGAGCGCTACGACGACATGGCAGCGGCGATGAAGGCTGTGACGGAGCAGGGCCACGAGCTCTCCAACGAGGAGCGCAACCTGCTCTCCGTGGCCTACAAGAACGTGGTGGGCGCCCGCCGCTCGTCCTGGCGCGTCATTTCCAGCATCGAGCAGAAGACCGAGAGCAACGAGAAGAAGCAGCAGATGGCGCGCGAGTACCGCGAGAAGATCGAGGGCGAGCTGCAGGACATCTGCAACGATGTGCTGGTGAGGGGAGTTGGGCATGTGTGGGGCCTCCTGAACGTGTGAGAAATTGTAGCTTTAATCACATTCACCGATTCACCGAATTTGGTAAATCCTACAGCCTTCGTTGGTGTTAGCTGAAGCTCTTCTACTAACACATTCCTAGAAGAAGCATTTTTTTTTTTTATGGTGTTTAATTTTTACGGGCAAGGAAAGCAGACTATAGGAGCTTATGAACACTAATAAGCATTTTTTCTCCTTTATTTTAGGGGCTTCTCGACAAGTATCTCATTGCCAATGCAAGTCAGGCAGAGAGCAAGGTGTTTTACCTGAAAATGAAAGGAGACTATTATAGATACCTGTCTGAAGTGGCATCTGGAGACTCCAAGAAAAGTTAGTATGCAGCTGCTGTCATGTTAGTGAGAAGTTCATGTGTCTTTTCTTTAGCTTCCCAATGGGAATGCACTGTCCTTGCCTTGTTTAATTCAAATAAACTTTATCTACGGAGGAAATTAAGGTAACACAGTCTGAAAATATCACTTGAATGTATCTGTTTTGTAATCTTGTGGCACAAATGTCATTTTGTCATTTTCCCCAAAGCTACGGTTGAGAATTCCCAGCAAGCCTATCAGGAGGCCTTTGAAATCAGCAAGAAGGAGATGCAGCCCACACACCCTATCAGACTGGGGCTGGCACTCAACTTCTCCGTTTTCTACTATGAAATCCTCAACTCTCCCGAGCAGGCCTGCTCCTTGGCAAAGACGGTAAGCAGCTGTAACTTTTTTCGGTCTTGATCCTTTTGAACATATTGCTCATCATCTGGTCTTATTTCTTTTTGTTTTATTACTTTATGAGTAAGCGAGGTGACAGAATTAATTTGGTTAGCTCAAAGCTAGCATAAAATTCAGGGTTTTTTTTTTTTTTGTTGAGGGTGCATTAACTATGTTTTCTGAAGTAGTCGCTATGCCGCAGATGTGTTCTAAGAATCCTTTTTCTTCCCTGGTTCCAGGCTTTCGATGAAGCAATCGCTGAACTTGATACCTTGAATGAGGATTCTTACAAAGACAGCACTCTGATCATGCAGCTACTAAGGGACAACCTCACTGTAAGTTCTCAGCATTGGCGAAAGGCATTTTGCTGCAGCTGACCATCACTGGTGAAATTTTTACATGAGTAATACATTCAGGAGACCCATATTCTCTAAAATGGATTGCTGCACATTGCTATAACCATATGCATTTATGCAACACTTTCTTGGCCAGCTAATTGCCTTTGAATGGCATTTTATTTGTTTATAACAGACATTTTAAATGGAACTATTCTCCGATAAAGAGCTCACACTCTGACTTGAACCAAGTACCTGTAGGTTCAAGGTCCATATATCTGACTGATGGATGCCCTACTAGCTGAAATGTACATACTCTGTTATGATTTCTATAAAACAGCTAAACATTGTGAGACCTTCCCTATGTTTTGTGAGTAACATACATGTTTTTCCCCTTTACAGCTGTGGACATCAGAAAACCAGGGTGATGATGGCGATGTTGGCGACGGAGATAACTAATGTCACATAGCACCCTCACTTCCCCGTGTCCCGTATAGTACTCACGTACAGCCCATAAGTTTTGACAACCTGTATCGTATACCCATAGAGCCCATATGTTTCCACGTCCCAGTATCATGCACACACACGTCCCCACAACCGGTGTCGTTCACTTGGAGCCCGTGCAGCTCCACGTCCCTGTACTGTGCACACACACAGTCTGCGCATCCCCCTATCCTTTATTTCACACGCGCGCACACACACGTACAGCCCATTGCCCGCCCCGCCCCCCCCACTTCATTTGGACTCCCTTTCTGTATGGCAAGCAGCATGAATTGTACCCAGCCTGTCAGTCATGCCCTTTGCAGAAAACCCGAAAGTGGCCAAATAGCAGTCAGCTGGCACAATTTTTGGATCATGAATATTATCAAGTAGAGAATCACCCCCCCCCCCCCC
>JAODKF010000138.1:5091280-5109021 GCA_026779585.1 Mormyrus proboscirostris
GGTTCCGTTATTTTTATTTTTTATTTTTAATTCTCCCATGCAGGTTGTGAATTATCATATTCTTCATTTTTTTTATCTTTTTGTTTTATAGTGTACCAGCATTTGCAGGTTTTATTCAAAGGTTATTAAAGTGACGGTTTATTTTCACCAAACACTGTGATGTTTAGTTGTATTTCCTCCTCCTGTCCATAAATAATAAACAAAAAATCTGCTCTGTGAAATGCAGATATGCGTGGGTTGGGTAACAGTACAATTCTGCTGTGGCCTCATACAGAACGGAATAACAGGCTGTATTGTGACACTGACTAACATGCGCATTGTTGTTTATTGTTCATTATATTTTAAAATGAAACAGATTTAATTAAAAAGGGAGCCATTGTGGTTATTCCCCTCCCCCCTTCCATTCCGCGTTACCGGTTTTGAACATTCCACATCACAAAACAAACATTTCTCAGATGAGAACATTTCTGAACAAATCGGGACAGTTAATATAAATGTACTGTTTGACATCAGTACAGTGGACCTTTTTTTTTTGTTCTTAAATGTTCTACCTGCACCTCTGCATATGACTGTTTTCATTGAAACAAAATGTAAATTGTAAACATTTTTTAGAAGTGAATATAAATTTTTCTTAATGTAATATTGTGAACCTGCTTGCTAAAGAACACCTTTAAGCTGTTACCTTTAAAGTTTCTAGACCTGGATTTTCCACGCTGACAGCCTGAACTGACTAATCATCCTTCCATCTTCTGAAGTAGTCCTCATCAGTCGAAATCCTATTGATGATGAATGTGACAAAGTTCTTAATGTGTCGGGTTAATGCAAAGAGGTTCATGTTGATGAGTGTTGGGTTCCAGACTTTGGTACGTTTGTTTGCTGCAAGGTGTCTTGTAGAAGAATGTAAACAAAACAAAAACCTCTTTTTCAAAATTACAAGGTTACAATTTCGATGTGGTAGATTAAGGGCTGGGGAAATGAGGAAAGAATAAAATTAAAAGCTTAATTCACTCAGTGTCACAATACCTTGCCATCATCATGACATTCCACTTAGGTGTAGAAGTCACCTGTCTCGGTTCGTCTTGCTGAGGCCAATGTTTCATGCACTAAGGATTCTCCCCTTTAGCTGAACAAATGGCAGTTAATCTACGCTTGATTTAAAAAATAAAAAATAAAAAACAAAAAAAAAAAACGCAGTAGTGAATGTGGAACCAAGCCTGTCTGTATATCTGGTATCTCTACTTGCTTTGTTTCTACTGACCAGTATTCTGCCTAAAGTTTGCTTCTGTGATGATTTTATTCCCTAGCGCGCACGTGGTTGTGAAAATTTAGAATAGCATAAACTTAAAAAGAAAAAACACAAAAAATACCTGGTTATTGACGTAATACTAGATTTGTGTATGTCTTTTAAAACAGTTCTAGTTCCACCTTACATGTAATAATCAGGAGAGTGTAAAAGACAATTTAAAGTGAAATAAAGTTTTATCAGTTCCAGATTTTCCTGTTTTTTGTTTTATGAAAAGGGTGTTTGTTGCTCTTAGATGGAAATGGGCAATTTTCCCAGATGGGGATTCTCAATGCAGACATCTCATATTTGGTGGGTGAGAAATTTAAAAAATGTATAGAAAAATAATTAATATTTAAGCAATATTGTTGGTCTGTTCCCCAGTTCATGTTCTCGTCTTGCTTTTTTTGTCAGCTTCCTTACTGCAAAGTTCCTCATTCAAAATTTCTGTAAAGTAGGTTATGAAGCACATATCCTTGTAAGAACCTAACAGTGGCCTTGAAAACTGGGACAGCTGTTTAAATCTTTGCCACCACAGGGAGCTTAGGAACATTCTGGAAGCCTTGCCAAATTAAACATTACCATTTACTATTGACATTTAAGGAAGGATGTTGTGGATATATTTTGATGAGCGGAAGCTTTGCATACGTTTGTGTTAGTACAAGTAGCAGTTTCGTATGAAATTTGGTACAAGTACATCTTATGACGAATGCAGATGCACTGTCAAAAGAAAAAAAAATGAAACCAGTTTGATAAACCCTACTGGATTGAACTGGCACATTCATTGGGGATTTTTGAAAGCTTTTACCCATTCTGAAACAGCTGGAGTTATTGTCAGAGTCCATCAGAAGGAATAATCTTGGGCATACATTAACATGTCTGGAAGATGATGGAGAAACCTACAGCAACACAGAGAGAACATGTAGTTTCCAGTTAGGCAGTGCTTGGAGTTAAACCCAACCCAACCCATGAACCCAAAGAATATCTGATGCTATTATATACCATATTTTTTCTATGCACACAAATACGTTGGGAGAAATTTCAGTGGTACACAGGTTAAATCAGTGGTTTCAGTCAAATGCCAAATTCTTTCCATTATGTGTTTTAGCACATGAGTTTGTTCTCATATAACTTGCTGTCACACATTGCTTTTGTGAGTATTGCTGACCAAATAGTGCATTACCTATAGTGTATCGATGTTCTCTTTCATTGCATTATTGCATTTAACAGTTGTTTTTTTTTTCCAAACATCTGCTCAAAAATAAATGTCTTGTATTGCCAGATTAACAAAAAATTGTACTGTTGCAGTTTGTACTGTGAATATATCGTATTGTTGTGTATTATACATTTCCTCCAATTTCAGCAGCCTTCAGTAAGACAAACTGGAGTCAGCTTTGACATGGCTCCTTTTCTGTCTGCATGATGTGTTTACGCGAGTTCTGTTTGACGTCACCGGCACCTCTCCCGTTTGCACCTTTGCATTTGAAAAGGAGGATGCAGATGATGGTAGAAGGCGGGTTTTAACACCAGTGCTCTGTACACGCAGCATCTGCTGTGGGTTTGTGTTCAAAAAGGACAGATGGAGGAATGGATGATAAGTCACTTTCATAAAAAACACTCTCTTTGCGAATCCCAAGGCAATGAAAAAGTGCCAAGAATCATCAAAAAAAAGACAATGTTTTTCGCTCAATGAAGACAATGTTTTCATTATACAGAAATGACTTGACTGCTAGCCATAACTATTGATATAAACCATCACATGCTAACTGTACCTATCATTTATATAATTGATACTTTATCGATCTCCATTATCTCCCTCATCTTGCTCTCCCTAGGCGACAGCTAGCTGGCTGCAAAGGGCAGCCACCTCTCGTGGCACCCAAGGGGCTGGAGGTTAAGGGCCTCGTTCAAGGCCTGAGGTTGATCTTGAAGTGGTGAAATTCTGATTGAGGCTTACCCCACTGAACCACACCTCAAAGATCTTTAGATAGGATCTTTACTTTTATACTCTCAGGTACGACCTTAATTTGTATAGTTCACGTTCTCCCAGTATCATGTTCGTTTCCTTGCAGTCAATAGAGCTCCAGTTAGAATCATTTGCACAAATAAATTGCCCGGATTGTACGTGTGTGTGTTGAATTTGCAGTGTCTGGCATCCCATCTTGGTTGTGCCCCATGCTTCCTGGGATTGGCTCCAGGAGACCCTGACCATGGCAAATGCTTAGAAGATGGATGAATTATGAAATCTTAATCTAAAAAACATTCCTATTGTTAGTTAAGGTTATGTCAGTCTTTATGTCAGTAACTTCTGGAAAATAATGTTATTGTAAATAGACACTGACCAGTTTTAGCAAGCACTGAACTGAACTTGGTCAGGAGCAGTATATAGTAAAAGATTAATAAAATGTGCTATATAGGATGTCGCACCAAAATTCAAAGGAAGCAAATGCACAGATTTGTGCATAAAGAATATACACATAAAAATATATACACTCAACTCAGGCACCACTTCAGCCTGGTTATTCATAAAACCATGAATGTATTTATGCATGTACGTTTCAATCCACAACAATAAAAAATATGGCAGATCTTGTAGACATTTTAAACTTGCAAATGCCCAGCCCACTAAATTGCACCACCAGTCTTGTCTTCACCATGGCAATACACACAAAATAAAGCATATTTACTTAAGCAATAACATCAAATATTTATTTGCATCTGTAATTCTTTTAATCCATGGAGTTACAACTTCTCCATTTATACAGTCAGATACTTTACACGCAGAAATCAGCTAAAGTGAAAACCACAACGCCAGACGCTAGAACATCTTCATTCACAATCAAACGATATACAAGTACTTTCCTTTCCTGGTGCTTCAGACATGACTGGTAGTCCACAGGTGAACTGACAAGAGACAAAAATCAGCAGCATGTTTCATATGTAAGAGGCTGAGATATTTCCCCAAAAAAAAAAAAAACTAAAGAGGCTCTTCATTCATAGCAGGTCATTGTGTGGGTTTCACCATCAAAATGCATCACAGCCTCACTTGTGGAACAAAAAAATTTAATTAATCTAGCAGTGTTTCCCAACCCAGTCCTTGGGAGACCACAGACAGTCCACACTTCCCTCCCTGCTCCTGGTAGCAAAGACATGGACTGTGTGCGGGTCCCTGAGGACCGGACTGGAAAACAGTGACATGAAGTACCCACACACTGACTGTATCCTTACACTTGCTGATATTTAGTAGCCGGTGCCACATTAATGTGCGCCAGTCTGTGTGTTAGCAACACTGATTCCCTTGAACACAACACAGGGTCCAGAGGCAACACCTACTCCAGGTTTGTTTCAATTACTCTGCTCCAAAACAATCTGGAATTCCCTGTTATTAAACTGCTCACCTTTACTAAACTTTTCTGCCAAAAGGAGTATCTTCGGTCTGTTTTTGATGCAAGCTGTACAAATGTTTTCAAACCCTGAGGACAGTTCTTACAACTAAGCGAAATAAAATACGGAAAGCAACTTACTTTACCCTAAAGGGTGAGAGGCATTGGGAACTAATTCCAAACACACAGCTAAATAACTATCCTTACACAGTATGAAATTCCATCATGAAACAGAACTCGTAATATGTACACAATTAACAGTGCCTTAATTTGGAAATGCTCATTCAATACTAAACTTAATCTTTAAAATTCTAATTCACATAATGCAATTTTGAAAACGCACATCGTTAAAACTCGAAACGTCTGCCTGTGTCCATTCTGTTGTAATATTATAAATAGACAAAAGCTTAAATGTACAGTGCATAGATTTCCAGCCTTGCTGCAGAACAAGTAAAAACTTACAAAATACTACAAAAAAAAAAAAAACTAGACATATTTAATGTGATTACCACAGAAAGATGAACTAAACAAGGGCAAAATAAGGGCACTTTAAAAACCCTGTTTAAATCAAAGAATTGGGGCCCAGAAGCACTGAAGTTACTTAATCTTCTGTACTTCCAGTTTTAATTTCTGTGCAGCTGTATTCTTCGGTTCAACTTTCAGCAGGGTGTTAAGGTCCTCGACACAAGCTTTGTAGTCCTGTGAGGGAGTGAGTGACCGTTAGAGATGGCAACATCTGACCGTCTGAATTATTCAAATTGACTTAGGGCTTAAATAACTAGGAGCTGCCTCTTCTCATGACTGATGTTAATAGAACGGCATATTTAACACATACTGCCTGTTTCCATTGAGACGAGACAAAAGCCACTTAAAAGTAATAAATGGAAGCAGCCCTTCCTAGACAGATCGGACACTGCTGCGCAGAAATGGAGACACTTCAGTGGTTATTTTGCAAAGAGCAATGGGTGATTTAAGAAGCTCGAAATCATCTTACTTTCAGTTCCTTGTGTGCCTGTGCTCGCCTGTATAGAGCCTTGACGTTACTGGGATCCAGTCGGAGGGCATCTACACAATCTCTTACAGCCTCCTTGTACATCTTCAAAGAGAGGTAACAGAGTGCCCTGCGTGATGGGAATATGGGAATGCCGGTGTTAAGGACCGCTGGGACGATAAACCCATGGATGACAAAAACGAATTAGCGCGAGACCAAAGACAGCCTGCAATTCTTCTGTGGGGACATACTGTTTCTCTTCTCCCACTGCTCCAGTGTCACAGATGTGATTATTTTTAGTATGGAGACAAAGTACTGGAGTAAGCATCTCAGCCCCACAAATTCTCTGAGACAGCAGTTTGACGATCAGAAGAGCCGTACATGTTGAACCCAAGCTCCCGAGCTCCCCACTGGGGTACCACATTTTTACATTTTTTTTAGCAGATGCTTTCGTCCAAAAGCACCGTGCATGTGAGGAAAGCTTGCGGGTAGGCCTAGCAACCCTGGACCAGTGGGGATTAAGGGTCTTATCCAAGGGCCCAGTAGAAAATGAGCCCCATGGGATTTGAATCCACAACCTTGAAGAAGACTCCACCCACCATCAGTTATTTACAGCATATTCTGAAGCCTCGATGTCCTCACCTGTTTGTGTAAGTCGTGACTTCTGCAGAGTTAAGTTTGAGGCTCTGGCTGTACTTCTCAATCGCCTTTCTATGCTCCCCCTTTTTCACCAGTGCATTGCCTTCTTCCTTTAAGGACAATGCTTGCTTTAAGGAATCCTCCCCTGTGGGGGGGGGGGGGATCACAAAGAGATCACCTGTCTGTTTATCACACACTGTCAAACGGATCAGTCTTTCATACAGAGTGTTACTGGGGAAATGGTGTCGCGTGGGAGTAAAAACCCTGCCCCCAAAATAACACTCACCCCCAGTGAGACATGCAAATTTAGTCGACTATGACTAGCAGTATTTTATTTTTTTTTTTTTTTTCTGTTGGCATATTTTAAAAAAGGAGGACAGGGCGCTTACCAGGCTTCTCTGGTGCCCTTGTTCTATTGTGCTGTGCGTTTGGCACAGAAGATGCTGCCTGGCACGCCCTCTCTCGGACAGATAGCGGCACCGTGGGAATTGGGGGCAGATTCTCACGCCAGGACAAACCATCCTGCTCCGTCAGAGCCTTTGTCATTCTGAAAGATTAAGATGATTTTTTTAAGGCTCTATATGGAAACAAGATATTACATTACTTAAACATGGCCCTTCAATGTGTCATACTAATATGAGAAAAAAACTGCTTTTTCAGGCCATGATTATTCAGAAATTCCTGCACCAATAGGCTCAGGAACAGTTTCTTTCACAAAACCATCACCATTCTGAATTCTCAACCCTTATCACTCAATAACTGACCATTCTAAATAACTTTCAGCTGCACTTTATTTATATTTCACCTGTATATGTATTTATCTATTATGTACATATTTCATACATCTATGTATATTAATATATCATGTATCCCATATTTCTATAAAAAAATCAGTATCCATATCTATATGCTCTTCCTTGTAAAAACATACCTGTAAATTTAAATTTCATGTATTCATGGTATTTCACTGTACCCGTTCAATCAAAACAACATTAAATCTAATGTAATCTAATATCACAATTTCCAATGACAATAAGAAGATGGGACAATTACCTGTTTATCCCGTCATGGGCGGCTGGAATGTTACAGTCTATCTGCAAAACGGTCTTGTAGTCGACATAAGCCAGCCGGTATCTCTCCACTGCTTCATAAGCAGCAGCGCGTCTCAGAAGGGATTTGATACCAAACGGAACCAGCTGCAGAGCACTGTCAAGTAACACGTTTACATGGGGTGAGGTAGGAACAATTAAGCAAATGTATAGATTATCATCATAAGATATCACATGGCCATGATGGGAAAACTGAACAAATCTATAGGCTCCTGAAAAATGTGCCTGTTAGCTTATACCCGGGGGCAGAATGTAGGGGGGTGGGAGGATGAACGATCCTGGACCCCGCACTCTAGGGGACCCCTTGCTGATCTTGACTTTTTTATTTTGTTTTTTAGCAAAAAAAAAAAAAATATATAGATCAAACTTAACTGATCGTTAAGTGTTACCGTTGACATCCTGCACACTGATTAGCATATCATACATATTCCTTCACTTTTAATTCCTTCTTGTTTCTCTTTTGGCTCCAAAAAAATAGTTTGCATGGTCCAATTAAGGGGCCACCTATCCGTGTCAGCCTAGGGCCCCCAGACAAATTAGTCTACCCCTCTTTACACCATAACTTTCATTCTCATACATCCCTTTTTCATCAAAAACACCATGCAACACCTTATGCTTACATTTGCTTGAGCACCTCATGCATCAACTGCGATGCTTTCAATACACTATAGATCTGATACGCTTACAAAACAACACACATAATGTTCTTCATACCCAAGCGGCTACCTCATTAAGTAGGAGTGACAGACTTCAGGTTGTAAACTTACGCTGTGCAGTCCTTTATGCACTCAGCACAGTTCCCATCCTTCAGATAACTGGCAGCCCGGTTTGAGTACAGGATGCCTAGATCTTCCTGGTTATTCTTACCTATGCATGCATCCAACAACAAGAGGAAACTCTGCAGCAAAAGCATAATACTAAATATATGCCTTGACATAAATTTAAATTTTGCTGAAATGGTTTTGACTGAATTTGTGTATGCGGGCATTTATGTAAGATGATTAACTGATTCATACCTTATTAACACTAACTGAGTGACTTATGAAAAATTGACATTCAACAGCCTTATCCCCAATCCAAAAGACCCCGAAACACACCCAAATCCATCATAACAATAAACATCTTCTACACTTACAATTTAACATTTTAAGCCAAGCTCTAGAGAAAATTCTAAATATAGTCTTCATTAATGAGAGTTATAGGTACCTTTTCCCAAAAGCATAAAGCCTTTTAATAACCCTAGAACATGACACCAACGTGTACCTATAATTCATTTAAAGTGTTCGATTAAAAAACACACAACAGTCTTGACATGCATGGCTATTTTAATTTTTGGTACCTTGGAAATTTTCGGTCAAAAAACTTATTGCCTTGCTTTGTTCTAAACCCATTCCCACTCATGGGCATATGTTCCTGACCCACCTGCAGGACTAAGTCTGATACCAGAAGGTTCATAGAAGCGAATCCTTATTCACTTAGGTTTAATTCGGCTCATCTGATCAAAATTATCGATTAAAGATGAGGACAGAAACCCCCCCGGAGTACACATCGCCGTTCAGGGCTTCAGCTACAGCACTAGCGGCGATCTTTCTAGAAACAGCCGCCCTAACCTGACTTCTCCAGAAGCGCGATGGCCTGCGAGTAGAGAGCGGAGGCCTCGCCGTACTGCCCGTGCTTGAAATGCTCGTTGCCGGTGTCTTTGAGCTCAGCCCAGGACTGCGAGCGCCGTTTCTGTGGCATCTTTCTAGGGTGAAAACAAAAGAACAAAGTGGAGTCCAACCGCTTAGCCGCTAGCCGGCTGCCTTAGTGCGCCTAACTAGTAACTAACCGTTCTTACTCAGCGATAGTTGAAACGGAGAAGCATGAGCTATTAGAGCGACATTAACTTTCGTTTATCGGTAAAATTATACTTACGATTGAGAAGTTAAAAAAATAGTGTCAAAGGCGCTTTAAAATGCCTTTCGGTGAAGAAAAGGAACAATTTCGCGTCGGCTATTTCCCGGCGCCTTTGTAAAGCCGGCTGCGCAGCTACTTAGGCTCCTAGCGAAGTGCCGGCTGCGTCCCCATGCGGCGCGTGCGGCCTCGCGCTGCTCCTCCTCCTCTCGCTCGTCTAAAGTTTCATTTTCGCTCCTCGGTATGGAGATGCCAGCAAGCGTCTCTATTTCTGTAGGCCGCCCAGTCCTGTGGCGCGTTTGCAGCGGCAGTGCTCCGCAGCCAGCTTGCTGCACCGCCCAGCATTTGGGGGTCGAGTGTCATCATAGATGCGCACTTTCATTGCAGGCACACTGATAACGATGGGGACTCATTTATAAAAATATATAAAGATGAAGACATTTCACTAATCTTCCAAAAACACATCTATATGACACAACGTTTTATCTCATGATGTGCTCCCAGGGCTGTATCACACTTATCTGATGCTTACTGGGTTCAGGTGTTAAAATCCTCTCAGTTTGCATGTTCTTCTCATGTCATATGGATTTCTAGCTAAAATCCTGTGGTCACCAATGTGATTTCATCATTGGACTCATGAGCGAGGCCCTTAACCCTATATCACTGTCTGACCCTGCTCTCTCAAGTGTGTGTCACCTTGGATAAAATCAATGTAATGTCATTTATTAAATTCTGAACGGTACTTTCACACACTTAATCTATCTTGGTGAAAAATTCTGAAATGTAGTTGCCTAAATTCTGTGTAGGTGTCTAAATTCTGTGTGTTTGCTTTGTAATTAACTGCTGTTCTGTTGGGTGAACACCAGTCTTGTGCTCTCTGCTGACTGGAATAAACCTCAGGCTGCTCTGCTCAGGATAAGCCACTTTGTGACTGTATTTTGGATGAGATTGTCTCCTAGCTTACCTATGTCAACACAAATATTATTTTCCCAACATATCATACTGAGGAAAAATCATACAAATAAGTTTTGCATATAACAGGAAAGAAGTATTGCACATATCTTTCCATATGTTAGTATGCTGTATATATGTGAATAAGAAACATAATGGAATGCTCTGAATGGTTCCCACTCTTAGCCCTGTCTGTATATAGATTTATGCAACTTGTTTTTTAACCAATAAATTATTTAGTTATGATGGGTCTGTTAAAAACAGTAATGTATATGGTGAATTTGTAATTTGATGTCTCATGTGATATCTATGTACACTAATTAGTATGTATTCTAACTTCAGTAGTAGTTAAACTACATTTCAGAATTTTTCACCAAGATAGATTAAGTGTGTGAAAGTACCGTTCAGAATTTACTAAATGACGTTACTAAGGAGGATGGCACACAAGGTAATTGTAGATAATCCTCCGCGTCGTGAGGTGGCAGCAAAGTTTCGAAGTGACATAAGTGGTATCCTTTCACATTCGGAAGAAGTGGATCTGAGTTTCCCAGATTGTGCTTACCGGCTGTACTTGTGTTGAAGGTCGAGAACTCAAAAGGTGAGGATTTAAATTTGAGTGTGTTTAGAATGGTTTTCATTTTATTGTTATTTTTCATTTATCTCAATGCAGTCGTATATGTTGAAGTTGCTGTGAATAACGTAATTATTTAATGTGAATGCATCTTTGCTACGCGTGGGCCGTGGTAGGTCATATCAGCCTGGAATGGCTAATCGGTTACCTGGCTTCCTCGCTTCCTCGCAATTCTTTTATACAGTGTTATGTTAATACGTTTTACTGCCGAAATACCGAATCACCCATCCTTTAATTGGATATGTCTTGCTCATGAATGTTAGCATGCAGGACGGGAATTTCGTTGCTGAATGCTGTCATAAATATGGAAGTAGAACAAGTCTAGAAATCTAAAAGCACTTGGCTGTTTTTAATATGTCCACTCAATAAAATTATTTATTTTCAGTTAACGGAGTTGACATTTTAAAATGTTTAACTCGCTACCGGAAGTCAAGTGAATTTTGTAGCAGCAATGGTCGTATATGAACATTTCGGTAGGTTTGGGCCGCATGTTGCAGCAAAATGGGAATTCTTCAAAAATTAGCTCTGAATATTCGTGGAAATAGATGTTCGTGACAATAGTGAGACCTGCAAAGATATATTGACCGTAATCTTGGGCAGCCTTGTTCTCCTGTCAACTGAAACAAAATTCTGATTCAAAACTGGAGGAGAGTGCGATCTTCCTCACATTCACTTGCCCTCTGTCCGAGAAGCCGTAACAGAATATCGGTTAATAGGGTTCTTGCAATCCAAAATACCCACGAAAGAGAACAATTAAAGTCCCGTAAAACCTAATTTTTAGAAAACCCAACTAAAACGTTAATGCAACGCACGGGGTAACACCCTTTGCAAGGCGGCCCGTCCTCTGCAATCCATCTCATTTTTGCCTAATTCACTTTTGCCTAATTAATGTCAAAGGCTGTCGGAATATAGCGCTGGTAATCTTATTGAAGAAGTGATCCTCTGTCTCCTCAAATTCTTAATAATGCCGTCTTTTACTGAGGAATATGACATTTGCAATTTTGCATCAAATTTTGCATACGTAATATGGATTTTTGTGCTTCTCTGACCTTAATTATGATTGTCCTTAACACAGGAAACAATGTTCTGAAATGAGTGTGTAAACTGAATTCTGCAGTGGTATTCGTCATTAAATGTTCACAAAAAGGTACTTGGTCCCATAGACCAATGTTCACGAAGCTGGAAAAACAGATTCATTATCTAGCTGCTAAATTCTTGTGCATTTACTGTATACGTTTAAATGTGTATTAAAAGCAATTCCATTTGTGAACCAACAGGGATTTCACGATGTCTCTGGCCAAGCCTGCAATGCGAGGACTTCTTGCAAAGAGGCTGAGGTTCCATCTGCCAGTCGCTTTTGTTGTGGCTCTGACTCTTGCTTCAGCCGTTAAGGTTAGATTGCTGTATCGTGTGCGTGTGTGTGTTTGTGTGGCTCTAGAGCTCACTGCTATATGCTTTATCAGCAGTAGCAAAGATCTGTATGTATCTCAGAATCATACTAAGATAAAAACAGGAACAAAGAAATCATATATTGGAACTAAAACCCAATGCTACTAAGCACTGGGTACTATAACTTTCTGGTTCTACTCCCTCATTAAATGGTTTAATCTCTACTTCTCCACCCAGTTTGGAGTCACAGAACCCAGGAAACGGGCATATGCTGAATTCTACAAGAACTATGATGCCAATAAAGAGTTCAACAGCATGAGGGAAGCTGGCATTTTTGAGAGTGTCAGGCCCTCTGGCGAATAAAGCTCTGTAAGTACCTCAAGCAGTGAAAATAAATTGTCCATTATTTCTTCAGTCAGAACCAGTTTATAGAATCACTAAATCTATTTGTTTTTTTCTGCAGGTCTGCCCTTGCTGGTCTGAGCCTCTGCCAGCTCTATAATGGTGTGCTGTTGAAGATGTTGACATTGTTTTCCCAATAAATCTAATAAACATTCTACTGTAATGTAGCACTGTTTGACTTTAAGTTGTTTCTAAACACATTTTCCTGAAAATGTCCCTTTCAGAGAATTCAAACATGGAGCCAATAATGAGAAGCACAGCTTGTCCTGGGTGTGTCACTAACAGGCGGACCGCAGTCCTGGTCCGGACCCAGAAACCGTCCCATATGGACACGGACCGATAGCCAAAGCAGAAAGTCATGATTTAAAACCTAACAGGACGCTTCTATTTTAGCCGGTGGCGTTTGTAATCTCTTCGGTAGTGATTTAGCACTAGAAGCGCCGCTTCCAACGCCAATGAATGTCAAACGCCTTTAACCGCAACGCGTAGTTTAGGCCTTTGTCTGCTCTAATGTGCCGTTAGTGTTAATAGCAGCAGCGAAGCGACCAAAAAGCCGTAATGATCCTAACAGAGTGGCTGATCTGTCCTGAAATCATACAGCTGAAGAGTTTTCAAACACAATATGAATTATATAACATGTTGGATAAATAGACATAGTTTATTGGTGATTTCATGTTCGTGGAAGTTTCCACTTTTAAACAACTGTATAAAGTAATATTATCGATTATATAAATCAACTCAGGTGAAACAAAAATTGTACGTTTTCAGCATCTGGCATGCCACTCACGATTTCAGACTTGTGCAGGAAATCTTAACCAATAAAAAATGGCAAATCTATTCCATTATAAACCTAAAATAAGCTATGTCAAAAGTATTTATACGGTTAAATACAAAAGCTGTTAGATATGTATGCAGACATCTTGAATTGAATTGTACTGAATTGACTTGATTTGACAGTAAGGTACTGATTACATGTAATGTTGATACAACTGATAGGCTACTTAAATATACATCACACTAAACAGACATTATGATCTTCCAGACCTTTGCTTCAAGAAATTTTCTCTAACTAGACCTCTTTAAATTTTAGTTGAATACCCCTGCAATAGAGCTATTGGACTAAGTCAATTTTTAATCCCAATATCGCAATATATATTGCAGAGAGAGTAAATATTGCAATGTGATTTTTTTTTTCCCCAATATCCTGCAGCTCTAACCTCAACTGACTCCTCTCGATCCAAAGGAGGAGCAGTTCTTTTTCAAAATCTCTCTAGATCTCTAGACACATGGTGAGCCTGGTTACTGTAGTTACCTCTCACTTCAGACCACCTTCGTACCTGCAAAGCTTCGATCGTCAAACCCATCCACCTGCTAGTATCATGTTCATATTAACTGTCACATGTGAACAAGCCCTTACAGTACTCCTTTATGAAAGACTCTTCCCTTAACTGGAAAGAAGCTATCCACTCATTTCTCAGGCATGTGCTGATTCTGATTTCTTTGTTACACTTCAGACTGCTGAAGGATATGCTGGAAGTCCTGACCGAAAACACAAAATCATCTGCAAATAGCAGTGATGTTACTTTCAGCTCCCCGTATCGGGTACACTTCCAGTCATGGCAGTGCCTTGAAACTGCACAAAGACAGAAATGGGAGTGGAGATTAGACTGAATAGCAAAGCAGTAGTGGACCTGGAATGCAGTATTCCTGCAGTGTCTCCCACAGTACCCTCTGGTCCCACTTTCAAAGGGGGGACAAACACCATTGTCTGTCAGATTAGAGGTGCTTTACCTGCTTTTCGTGTATCATATCTAAAGTTCGGTTGCTCATTGTCAGCTGTAATTCTATATCGGCATTAATGTTTCAGATTTAATTGGGGTAGACGGTGATGTCGGACATTTCAGACCCAGAACATGGATACTGGACCATACTGCTGGGGGCTTTGTAAATCCTGGGATATCCCTCACAGTGTTATTGTCAGCTCAAATAGTGCCATCCACTGTTTGGTTTCTAAGTTTGTCAAATGCATTATTACTTTTATATTATAGGTCTAATTAGCTAAGGGCTGGGTAGTTCAAGAGGCTGGGTGTTGAGGTTGGTGTGGCAAAGGTCCTGGGTTCAAGCCTGGAACTAGACAATCAGTACTTTGTGGGTTAGGACTCTGCTGATAGTTGATGGTTCAAATCCCATGGCTGACATAGTAATATCACCATTGGGCCCTTGTGCAAGGCCCTTAACCCCAATTACTCCAGGGGCCCTGGCTGCTAGCCAACCATAGGTGTTCCTCATTGGGGTGGACAGGTGGGATATATTCAAAAACCACAAAACATTTTCCAGAATTTTGGTTTTTGAAATATGAGTGAACTTGTCAGGAGTATTTGGTTATCTAACCAACAGACAGGGGAAAACATTTTTAGCCAATGATTTCAGTTGCATACACATAAACAAATGTATACAGTCAAACTTGAATAAATTATTGTTGTGGAAGACCAGGTGTATTAGTTTCATTGTCCAACCCCTGTAGGTATACATATGACATCATGTAGGATAATGTAAGAGGATGGGTTTGACTCAGTCACTTAATGGATCTGTCAATGTCCCCCTAACATTGAAAGCACAGTAAAATCCCCTGGTAGCCAACCAGTTGCTGTAAGCCTTAAACTTGCTCTTAACTGTCTGTGTCTCATGCAGAGCATGATGAGATAGGTGAAAAAGAGTTTTACCATGGGGATGAATAAACTATCACTCTTTTTTTTTTATTGATGAGTTGCACATGTTTTTTGTTCTGTTTCCAATTCTGTTACCATGCTGTGTTGGTTGCTCACTGTTATGGTAACAATGTTGTACTTTGATGACTTGCACGGTTGTACCATGGGCTGAATGTCTATCCTCAGAACAAATAAGTACTGTTTACCTCACAATTGTATCAAATCTTAACATGAAGCCCTAGTTTGCCACCATATACACAACTGTTCAAAAGTTTGAAGCCGCTTAGAAAATTGCACATTTTCCATGAAAACTAATTTTTATTAATCAAATGAGTTGCAAAATGAATAGAAAATATATGCAAGATATTGCCAAGGTTACAAATAATGATTTCTGCTTTAAATAATTTCATGCTTCAAACTTTGCTTTCATCAAAGAATTCTCTATCTGCTGCAATTACGGCCTTGCAGACCTTTGGCATTCTAGCTGTTATTTGTTAAGGTAATCTGCAGAAATTTCACCCTATGCTTTTTGACTCTGGGTGGACTGGTGGTTAGGGATCTGTGCCAGCAATTGGAAGATTGTCGGTTTGAGTCCCGTGAATGCCTTGATGATGCCCTTGAGCAAGGCCCTTAACCTGCAATTGCTTTGTCCTGGGAATGACGTTAATCTACATCCAGGCCTGCAAGGAGGTCCTTCAAGGGAAATGTGGGGGCTGGTGGCATAATTAGCACTCCAGCCACTGGAAAAAACCACACCATTCCATTTGGACTAGTGTGGCGCTGAGGCATCACCCGCCACATGGCTGAATTTCAGCTCTCATCCCTGAGGTGGTTTGTTGGGTGGTGGGTATGGAAATGTGCTGTAATCAGCATGTGCTCCTTACCACTCTCTCCCTGAAGCACTTACAAGTTGTCTAGCTTGATAGGCACTTGTATTATACTGTATGGTCAAGGTGCTCCCCACAACAGCTCAGCAGGGCTGAAATCCGGTGACTGCTTTTCAAATCATCCTCCATCCATTGTCTGTCCTCTGGCCCATTTTAATCTTTTTCTTTTATCAATCAGTTTCAGACGTTTTTTTTTAAACTTTGACTAAAAGTTAACCATCCCAGAGTAGCCTCTTCACCGTTGAGGAGGTGACTTGCGTTTTGCAGTTATTATTTAATAAAGTTGCCAGCTTAGGACCTGTGAGGTGTCTATCTCTCAAACTAGAGACTTAATCATCCTGCACAGTTTTGTACCAGGGCTTCCCACTTCTCTTTCTGTCCTTCTTAGAGCCAGTTCGCAACGTTTGGCGAAAGGAGTTAGTGCTTTGTATGATATTTTCAATTTCTTAGTCATTTCATGTATGGAATAGTCTTCATTTCTCAAAACAACAACAGACAAACAAGTGTCTGAGGAAAGCGGTTTCCTGTTGACCGTCTGACAAATGCTGATACTCCAGATAACCAAGTGGCCCAAGGAAGGCCAGTTCTACTGCTTCCTTAAATGGCACAATGATTTTCATCTGTGCCATCATAATTGCACAAGGGTTTTCCCATGATGAGTTAACCGATTAACATGATAACAGGAACAGCCAACACAAAGAGTCATTAAAATACAGGAGTTGTTGAAAATGGGCCTTTGTACACCTATGTAGAAACTGCATAAAAATCAGTTACTTGTAGCTATAATGGTCATGTACAACATTAACAACATTTAGACTATATGTCTAATCAATTTAATGTTAATAGAAAAACCTGTGGTATTTGTTCAAAAAACTGAAAATTCTCAGTGATTCCAAACTTTTGAATGGTAGTATTTCATATTAGAATTTTATACAACTAATTTATATAACCGTTTGAATATAATTCTTCACTTGAGATAAAAATAGAAAAATAAGGAAAAAAGATAAGGCCCAGTAAAAAAAAATCATTAGTTTATCATCCACGCCCACGTGGCGAATTTAGTATGCATCGATTTTTTTTTTTTTAAGTGTATTTTGAACACTCCTCAAGAAGGAAATTAATAGATATGAACTGCCATTTTGAATGAAACATTTTTTTAATATATTTTCTTTTCATATTAATTTTGCAGATCAGCCCATATGTCATATGTTTGGTGCTGTTCCTTTTGTTTACTGTTGATGTTGAAAACTGTTATCTTCCATTATCTTTTTTCTAAGAAATAAAAATAAACACTATAATCCCCCAACAGCTCACTCAAAA
This sequence comes from Mormyrus proboscirostris, assembly GCA_026779585.1. Taxonomy (NCBI): domain Eukaryota; kingdom Metazoa; phylum Chordata; class Actinopteri; order Osteoglossiformes; family Mormyridae; genus Mormyrus; species Mormyrus proboscirostris. The sequence goes on from JAODKF010000138.1 coordinate 5,108,866, forward strand.
ACTGGTCCAGCTGGGGCTAAACACCTCACTGTGTAACTGGTTGTTGGATTTCCTTACCGGCAGACCACAAGCAGTACGGGTCGGCAGTAACACATCCAGCACCATCATTCTTAACACGGGGGCCCCTCAGGGATGTGTGTTGAGCCCCCTCCTCTT
>JAODKF010000138.1:5183733-5194777 GCA_026779585.1 Mormyrus proboscirostris
TGAGAAGTTCATCTCATCGGGCACAGGCACCTGCTCTGACACAGGGAAAGAGAAGAACATACAAACTGTTCTCAAAGCCTTTGTCCTTTTCTTCTGACTAAATATAATAATAATAATAATAATAATAATAATAATAATAATAATAATATCAGTAATTACACCAATTCAATGCATGCATATAAGCTTACTACATTATCAACTTGGAACTATCAAAAATACAAATAAATATAGATTTTTGAGTTCTGTAGCATTTTAGTACAGTGCAGTCACAATAAAATCAGAAATGGAGCTCATCTCACCATTAATTCAAAGGCAGAATGAAAGTCACCTGAACACAGTGACCAGATTGTGGTTCTTTGAGGGGAATTTATACAGTACTTGTGGTATCTCGGGATTGCTGCGACACATGTGTGCTCAGTCCCAGGACCAGCAACTGAAATGTACACCCAACACTATCATGGGAGCACCACTGGAGGGCAGGATAAAGAGCAGCACTAAGAAGCAGGTTTACTGCGGTATCAGCTCTGAGCACCGTGACCTTTACGCAGTGACCTCTACACACACAGTGAGTTGCACATGTGTAGAACATGCAGTTCGAGGCCCACATGAACTGACAGAGCTCACTGTATCCACTTTGAGGAGCTGCAGTATTTGTTAACAATATATGTTGGACTGAATTCTTGTCCAGGTTGCATTTTGGTTTTGCCCCCCATGATACATCCATCATCTTCCAATTGATTACTCGTCGATCCCTAATGCTATGGCATCGTACTTGTGGGTACAGACACACAAAAGCACACACACACACACACACACACACACACACACACAGGTTTCTAATGATATCTTTGTGGGGACTCTCCATTCATTTCTATGGGGAAAACTCTAATCACAACCCCTACCCAGCCCTAAGCTTAACCATAAGTAATCAAATAAAATACAAATTGTTTTGGTTGCAGTTGCGGATTTTTATGAAATTGAATTTCCTCCTGTGGGGACCGAAAAAATGGTCTCCACATTATCAGAATAACAGGTTTGTATCACATTGTGGGGACATTTCATCTATCTTACAGTACAGCTAGCTTGCCATGATGAGCAGCAAGCTAGGTGTAGAGTAGAGTCACCACCAGGAATACAGCGGTGGGCTGTAACATTTGCCATTTATTCTTCATTTCCTTGCTTTACTATGTCGCTGTTTGCCTGTTTCAGCACTTTCCCATCTCTTGTATACGATCCACAAATTAATGTTTGACTAATACAAGCTAGTACCAATCTATGGCATTATTAAAAGTTTAATGAGCCAGTCTGCAGGCTTGATGTTGAAAAATGAAATTTAGCAGCTAAAAGCAAGTTGACAACAACTTCAAATGTATCGGGACAAAGGTTAGTTTTACAATCCTTAAATAAGTTGAATTGTAATAGTTACATAGCAAAGGCTGCTAATTAGCAAAAGCTTGTCTAACTTGTTGCTATTAGAATGCACTAATCAGCTGTAACATTAAAATCACCCGTCTGATATGGTGTAGGTCAAAGGTGGGCAATCTTATTCAGAAAGAGCTGTTGCGTATGCAGATCATCAATAGACCTCCCTAATTAGATTACTGATTAGAGGACTGATTGGCTGAAGAGTAGTCCTAGCACCTGGGTCTTGGTTATCCCAAGAAGCTGCATATAGACCAACCCTTTGCAGATAAGATTGGCCACCCCTGGTGTATGTCCCCCCTCGTGCCACCAGAACAGCTCTCACCTATTGAAGCATGGACTCCAAAAGACCTCTGAAGGTGTCTTGTGGTACCCTTCACCAAGACATTAGCAGCAGATCCTTAGTCCTGTCAGTTGTCAGGTGAGGCCTCCATGGATCAGACTTGTTTGTCCTGAACATCTCACAGATGCTCAATACGCAATTTGACCTGGGCAATTTGGAATTTGGAAGTCAACACCTTGAACTCTTTTCATGTTCCTCAGATTTTTGCAGTGTGGCATTATCTTTCTGAAAGAGGCTCCTGCTATTGGGGAATACCACTGCCATGAAGGGGTGCACCTGGTATGCAATATGACATCCACATCAATACCAGGATCCAAGGTTTTCAAGCAGAACATTGCCCAGAACATCACACTGCCTCCCATGGGTTGCTTTCTTCCCACAATGCATCCTGGTGCCACTTCTTCCCCAGGTAAATGATGCACACACACCTGGCCATCCTCAGGATGCAACAGTAAACATGACTAATCAGGCCACCTTCTTCCATTGCTCCATGGTCCAGATCTGAAACTCCTGTACCTATTGTAGGTGCTTTCGGTGGTTGACAGGGGTCAGCATGAGCACTCTGACTGGTCTGCAGTTATGTAGCCCCATATGTAACAAGCGCTGATGCACTGAGTTCTGACACCTTTCTGTCACAGCCAGCATTAGCTTTTTCGGCAATTTGTGCTACAGCAGCTCTCCTGTGGGATCAGACCGGACGGGCTATAGCCTCCGCTCCCCACATGCATCAGTGAGCTTTGGGTGCCCTTCCTTGGACCACTTTCAGTAGGTACTGACCACTGCATACCAGGAACAACCCATAAGTCCTGCCATTTTGGAGATGCTCTGACATAGTCATCTAGCCATCACAATTTGGCCCTTATCGAAGTGGCAGAGATCCTTACAATTGCCCATTTTTCCTGTGCATCAACTTCTAGAACTGACTGTTCACTTGCCTAATGTAAAATAACACCCTTGACAGGTGCCATTGTAATGAGATATTTATTATTCACTTTACCTATCAGAGGTTTTAATGTTATGGGAGATTAGTGCAAACAGTAAGTGCAAAAGCTTTTTATTTTTGTGCATTATTATAATAAATGTAAGGGCATTAACAGAAAATTGTTGTAGCAGGAAATCAACTTTGCAGTGAGAAGATTCTCACTCTGGATTTTTAATACCTGCTCAGAGCTGAATATTGCTAATTGTGGAGTTTTAAGGCTGCTACGTTTTGGACTCTTCAAAGGCATAACCCTAACCTAAACCCTGACCCTTTCTCTGACATGGTAATGAACCACAACAGCCCCCATTTTTATGACCTGTTAGCAGGATGCTGTGTTTGAAACATAGATCAACATAAACTGTTAGCTGAATATCATTCAGTTTAACAGCCTTAACTGGTTTTATGATAAAAATTTTTTTAGTCTTCTAAGAAACTGTGCAAAAAACACCCTTCTGGCCTTGTATTGATGGTGATAATTCCTTTGTATAATTATTTCTATTTAGGTATTGTTTTTTTCTCAAATACCCTTGTTATGCTGTTGGCAATGATCCTTCTGGGACAATTAACATCTGTTTACTATGGCTTAAGGGATCTGCTGACATTTCACGCTCCACAGAGTCTCGTCACGGAAACAGAGTGAACGCTTGAGCGAAACAGACCTGTCCCCATCAGTCCTCATTAGGAGCTGTTGAGAAAGGTTAATGGCAGCAGGACCCATGTTTTGAAAGAGCTTTTGGGCATACAAGACACTTATTAAGCACCCTAATGGGACAGTGGATAAAGTTCAGTGAAACGAAACAAGCCTCAGTTGGAAACCCGTGTGACTGACACCCTTTGCTGAGCTTTGAGTACCTTAACGAAAAGCCCAAAGGCAATGCAATGATGAGCAGCAAGACTGTCGTTTGGAGAAGAACCTTCGAGGCCTTAGCCTCAGTTCTTCACTGAGTGTTTGTTTGTCATACAGGCCTGTCAGGTCAGCAACATACGACTATAATGCGCAATAATAATTTATGCCATGACTATGTCTTGCCACTGTGGAAAACACAGTATTTATCTTCTCCTCTGGAGAGTGTATATTGTAGATTACGTGACTCTATTCAGTTTTTATATTTTATTTTCTATTTTATTTAAAATTTTGTTTTACATGTTTTTTTTGCCTGTGATTTATTACCTTTCATTTTCATCAAGTTTCCATCCTCTCTACTGTGTCTCTGTCTCTCTGTGCAGATGGAAAAGAAGCAATTTCCCTCCAGGATCAATAAAGCTTTTTTGATTTTGATACAAACAGCCATCTCTAAAACTTTATGTAATAAATGATTCCATATAACAATCACATAAGAATTAAGCAAGAAAAAAGCTCTTGGTGTGACCTTTGTTCTGAGGTGATGTTTTCCTCTGTCATCAGAAAGTCTCTGGTTCAAGTCTGTCAGAGGGATTTCACTGCTTGACCCCAATTGCTCCAGCGATACTGTGTGATCCTGCTCTCAAAATTGTGCATCATTTTGAATAAATGCATCTGCTGAATAATTCTATTGAAGACAGAAATGATTTCACACATTGATATATTGGTCTCATTTTCATTTACAACTCATGACCATAAAGAACACTTACCAATAAAAATAAAACACATTTTAAGAAACATTAATTGTGTTTATTGTATCCTGTGTAAGAATACAGTCTTCAGAAAACATTAAAATATGATCATTTTTAAAGGATTATTGGGAAACACACAAAAATGGCAGTAGCCAATGTGTAGCAGTGCACATCTTTAATTTGAGGCTTCGGTTTTTCAAATGTTAGTAAAAGGTTTTGATTCAAGCTATGTACACTGTACACATTTTATTATGTAATAGGAGACATATCTATGTCACAAAGAATGGTCAAATTCTGCTTCATATGTCTTTGTGCCTTTGTATATCAGTCTCTGAAAATACATATAGATGAGTTATCTAGGGTCCTTAAACATTATGTGCATGATAGTTTTTCACATGTTTAAAAACCTCTCTGTCTCTGTCTTGGGTTAAATGTGAGTATCTGCTTGGTTTCATTTGCTAAAATTAATAGTTTATTGTGCATTTATGTAATTTAAATGTATTACTGTAAACCATCTGCTCCACTATTTTGGTTATTAAATGGCATCATGGTTTTTAATATCATAAATATCATAAAATCAGTTATATTGAGCGTCTTGTTCATTAAGTAAAGCATGTTTTGGGATATTGGCGAATTGCACACTAACATACATGTGATACACAACATCATCAGGGACGCTGGATTACACAATTTGAAATATTTCAGTCATTTTATTTTGCACTCTAAAGTTCCAACACCGGCGCGTAGATTAATAACCATTCTTTCTTCTTTCAAGTAGAAGCAGAGGGGAAATAAGAGTGAGCCGGTGTTTCCCAGCCATATAAGAATCAAATGTAACATTCTTTAGTTATTGAATAATAAATAAATATTGAAAACGTGTATTATAAGGACGGTGCCTTGCCTCAGCATGTGGCACTCTTGCGTCATACTGCGTCCTGCCCCTGGGTTTCCTCCCGCAGTCAACAAACATGTGGGTAGGGTAATTAGCTTCTGTACACTGCCTGTAGTGTGTGTGTGCCCTGCAATGGACTGGCACACTGTCCAGGGTGTACGGCGGCTGTGTGCACTGAGCTGCCCGGGACTGGGTCCAGCTACCACCCACCCCAGCCCCCCAACCTGCTGTAACCCTACACTGGATAAACCGTTAGATGATGGATGGATATTTATTATTAGAAATGATTTGGAAACATTACACTGTCTCTTTCAGCACAGTTGGTGAATGTGAAATATACAGAACTCTTATTCAGGCGTAATTGATCGGTAGAAATGAAACATTAAAAATGTAATAATTTAAAAAAAGTAAATGCATATCACAAAAAAAAAAGAAATAAAGCCTGGACTTGATGAAACCATCTTGATCTTACAAACATTGCACAATTTACATAATAGCCATTCAAAAAACACTGCCAAGTATACAATGTAATACCAGTGCACATATAACGGGGACCTAATTCTGGATCAATTGTATCATGTATATTATTGTATAATGATTGTCTATTGTCACATGGTTCGAGGACCATCTTACACAAGTAACACTTTGTACTGAGAGAAAAAGAAAGCAAGACTGGGAAAATGGTGGTGACCACAGGGTACTCATTTCCGAGTCAGTAGCTCGTTCTCCAAATCCTCCAGTCTGGCTGTCAGAACAGCCAGTGAGAGCGGTTAAGGAACATCATGAATATGCACGTGCTGTGGAGCAGCCACATAGACAAACACACGGGAACAGAGCGTAACTTGAAATGAACACAAAACATACTGTGTGTCATAGACCATTAATTCTGGAGCGTTCATCTACATAGGCAGCTTAGAAAATCAATGTCTCGCTGGATAAATAGGGCAATAGGGCAATTTTTTTATAAAGTCGCATTATATGTGTTATATTAACATAATCATACTAATAGCTTTTAAATACATTTTAAATGTTTAAATGCAACTATTGCATTTGTTAATACATGTCCATATAATTCAGTTTTTTTTTTTGCTGTACTTTCCCATTCTATTGTAGCTGGCAATGAGTTAGCAAAATGAATAGAACTGTAGATGAACATATCAACAATTAACAGGATATATTTTGTCAAACTTCTAAACGAGGTAGAATCAACATCTGATCTGATTGGCCCACTGACCATTTATCACCTGTTATTTGTTTGGTTGTTTACATAATTCTAGGGCTGAAACAATTAATTTTCCAAAATAGCCAAAATATATGTTTATTTTGTGTTTTCTCCATTTACATTTAACTAAAAATTTCACTAAAATACGTCACACACTGTTATGTTGCATTCTTGTTTCATAAACGTTATTATCTTAATTATGTGCGTATAAATTTATACAATTAATAGCTCACTTAATTGTGCTGATGGTGGATAGAAAATTAGTCTGTATTTAGTTACTGAATGTTTTAACTCCAGTCTGTTCTTTGTAGGTGTGTAATACAGCACCGAAAAATCTCAAAAATCACAATGTTTTACTAACGATGTGCTCTGCTAACGTGGGCTGGTCGCTAAGGCCATATAGAACTTGGCTGTATGTATGACTTTATTGATACAGTAAAGTTTACGTGGGCATTCAGCCAGCCCTTTACAAACACTAAAAAGTAGAAGGCTTTGAAAATTCACTGCAATAGAAGCACCATTGTACCTCTCGCTGCCTCACCCTAATAATGGGTGCAGGAGAAAACAAGTGAATCTTTAACGCAAAAATGACTGCAGGAATGTGCCCTTCTCGGAGCCCGTCTGTTCCCCGGCTCCAGCATGGCACAGGGATCTACTTACCTGCTTTATTCTGATGAATGGTAGGTACTGAGGTATTTGCTGACAGGCTCTCACCAGGTCTGTCGACAAAGAGTTATTGTGGCCCTTGCTCATAAGCATTATAATTCACTATGATGGACCAAATGGATGTAATTTGTCTGCGCAATGTCAAAGTGTTAACTTCCCCAGGCAGATTTAGTACTGCCAGGAGACTCTGAAACAGCATCGAAACCCATATGTTACCCATATGCTAAATGTGTATATTATTTCTTTAGCCCCTTTGAAATTTAATCTGATGCCGTATGTCCTAATTTATCCAAATGTAAATATGCCGGCATGTCGTTGTCAAGACAAATATATGGTCAGCAGAGGGTAAATCTCTGTAAGTTTATGCGGGATTTTGGTCGTAAAAAGAAGGCAAAAGGATATTTTTTTGTGTCAGCTGCTCCAGCGCAGTCATGGTGGTCTGCTGGAATTCCACCTGGCTCTCACAGGTGCACGGATCCTTTACCTCTATCTCTCCCTGACTTTCCTCTGAGGGAAGACATACGGGTCAATGGGTGAGCACCTCCATGCATCACACGACCCCCCCGAGGCGGGTCAGATAACCTTCTTTTCAAAAAACCGTACTGCAGGTTTCACTGACGTCTCGCCCAGCCCCTCTAGGTGGCAGTAGAGACCTGTGTTAACATGCACGCGGTACGGTACCTGCACAGACGTTGAGTTTCAGGTTCTCTGCAATCTGCCCGATGGCAGAGAAGTCGGTGGCATAGAAGAAGTGCTTGTCGAGGGGTTCCGAGGCAATCTCTCGCAGCTCGTCCTCGACCGCCTTCCCAACACCCACAGCGTACATCGTGATGCCTGATGCCCACAAAACGATAATCCTCACTTTTTGGACGAAGAAGTTTCTTCACTACACACTGACAACATACTATAGAACCTGCACCCTAATTACTAAACCATCTACCAAATTAAAAAAAGCTACATAATATCAGTCTCATACAAGAAAAAGTAATTAATGTTATGTAAAATGTTCAAAAGAACACTGGCTTCCCCTGTGACCTGAATCTGGTTTTTTATGTCCAGAAAATCTGCAAATTTTAATCTATCTCAGTAGTCACATACATCAGGTAATTAATTGCTTATCAAGGCCCCAATTATTTGAATTTAGTATGTTACTATCAGAACTAAAACAGAAAAGCCTTTTGTGAAAAGAATCACCGGACAATGTCAAATGTCTAAGCTTCAGTTCAACTTTGATCTAAGAGTTAATGACAGAACTTAGCCGGCTTACCTGCATCCTTTGCATTTTTTGCCCATTCTGTGATGTCGTCTTGGGAACGGCCGTCCGTGAAGACCAGGCCCACTTTGGGAATGTTCTTGTTGGCTACACGGGCACCCTCAGCCTCGGAAAAGCTGTTCTCCACCATGTGTTTCAGTGCCAGGCCCGTCATGGTGCCTTTCTCCATGTACTCTATATTTCTCACGGCATCCTTGATGCCCTGGGCATTGGTGAAGCTGTTCAGGGTGAACTCAGTGCGGACGCGGCTGGAATACTGGACCAGGCCAATCCGAGTGCCATGGGACGACACATCCAAGGAGTCCACGACCTGGTTCACGAACTGCTTGACGAGCTCGAAGTTCTGAGGCCGCACGCTCTTGGAGCCATCGATCAGCATTACCAGGTCGATATTTGCAGATCTGCAAGCTATAGAGGATAAATAGTAAAATGTCTGACTGTCACAGACTGTGAACTTCACAAATTTCCATCCATCTTCCAACCACTCATCAAGTATAGAGCCAAATCCAGGCAACACAGGACATAAGGCAGGGATACACTCTAAATGGGATGTCAGCTCATTGTAAGGCATATGTATACATGGTCACATATGCAGCTTCATCTTGGCCAGGATGTCCCACACATCTCCTGTGCATCTTCATTACACTCACTGCAACCTCCTACTGGTTATCCAACATGATTTCATTGAATCGGACTCTGAGCACAATCATATTCATCATACTGTGGTGTGGATGTTTGCTAGAACTTTTCCAGTGTTGTACCTTGCAGCGTTAGCTGCCAGATAAACCAGGGCGACCTTCAGCTGCGACGGTATACATACTGCCGCATGTCTTGCCATCATCCTGCAGCACCTGGCCCTCGGGGCAGACACAGTAGTAAGAGCTCGGGACACTGACACACTGGTGCTGGCAGCCATGTTCCACAGTGTTGCACAGGTTCTCCCCTGAGGAGAAATGCAAACATAGGTGATTGTACCACATGGCATAGGTAGGCAAATGCTTGGGGCCTTGTCTACCAAAGGGCCTTGTGAACGTATGCTTTCCGTCTTTTTAACTTGACTCCATTTAAAAATAGGACACACCCAAAATAAAATGTTTATCACTCTTGAACTGCTTGTACTACATTTTTGAACTAGGGCTGATTAAAATCCTGACAGTCACAAAATGTTGATAGAACACAGAGGGATTTCTAAAAGTGTTACGTATATGGATAGAAAGTACTTCAACTGTTTTGCGCTGCCAAAATAATTTTGTGGTTTGTATTGGCATTATGAAGCATTTTGCTTAGTATGGCGACTGTGCATACACGAAGGGTTCAAAGGCAGAACGTTCAGTGACACGCCATAAAAATCTTATGTGAATCGGTATAGCAGCTTGACCCTAAATTTTGGAAAATAATTACAGTGTGTGGATAGTTTTTCTCTTCTGCCCTACGTGTGTGAGATTATTGAATGCCTCTCTCTTATTTATCCTATAACTCCTTGAAAGAATGTTTTAGTCGTCGGAGCTGCACAAATGCTACTTGCCACTGCATAATTAATAGGAATGTACTGTATAAAAACTACTCTGTGTGTTCCATCACTAAGCACAGCTCACCGAGCTGGGTAATACTTGCTGGAATCAGAGACAGTGACATGCTTGTGAGGAAGAAAATTAGATATAGACACAGAGGCGTGATTTTTTTTTTGAGAGGAAAGGAAAAGAAAACACAGCACTTTGGAAAAAGTATCCACTTACCACATGCAGCGTGCAATTCAGTTTGGTTGAAGGTGCTTGGTGCCCGACTCATAAACCAACATGTATCTTTCTTTTCATAAGCCAAATAAAGATGGCAGGGCACTCAAAATATACTGTTTCACACTCATGCCAACAACAGCTCTCACATCGTATCTTATATTATTTTGCAGGCACGGATGCCTCCTGAGTTTTACTGTCAGAAGTCCATCTTTCCCTCTGATAAAGATACAAGATGGTTCTGTTCTCCGCCATGTCGAATACTCACGCTGACAGTCCTTCCCGTTCTCCTGAAGTATGTATCCTTGATCACACCGGCAAAAAAAGCCATTGAGGACACTGACGCACTCGTGTTGACAGCTGTGATTCCCGAAGGAGCAGTAGTTGATCACTGAAGAGAGAAGAGAGACACTGAGTAGAAATGACAAGTTTAGTAAGAACAGCAATATTTTTATATTTTTCTGTTAGCGCTAACGTTTCACAGTAGAATGGAGAGCCATAATAGCTACCTCCTGTCTTCTGGACACAGAATTAAATGCAAAATAAAAAAAAGCATGAACCACATAACTGCTGGACAGTATAAAACTTGGTTCTCTTGGTGCGTGAGCATGTAATCTTCTGTTCACAAGACCAGAAAATGTTTGCCATGAAGGAAATAACAGACAACTTAGTAAAGAACCTAAGCACTGCAGTCCCCCAAATCCACGGGTGGTATGTTCCAAGAGATACCATAGATGCTCAAAACCCCAGGTAAGAACGAACCATCCACAAACCCCAAATCCAGTATGATTTTTGTGTACATGCATATGGTAAAGTTTAATTGATATATTAAGCACAGTAAAACCAGAGGTGTAAAGTACTTGAGTAATTTTACTTGATTACTGTACTTAAGTATTATTTTTGGGGATTTTTACTTTA
>JAODKF010000138.1:5194956-5222832 GCA_026779585.1 Mormyrus proboscirostris
CCTTGTATGTAGTTAATTCACTTCATGTTTTTAGAGATTAAAAATGTAAACAATCTCTAGTTTTCATTCTTGCTTTTTTAATACTTAAGTACAATTTTAATGCGGTACTTGAGACCCTACTCAACTCAAACTAACTGGTTTCTGAAACCACAGCTAAGGGTCACACACTGTATATTAACTTGTTTATAAACTTAAACCCCTCATGAAGTAAATTCCAGAAAATACCATGGATGTATATATGATTAGTCTGACAACTTTAAGTGTGCTATTGCCAAAACAGAGTAAACAAAAATATTATTTTTAATAATTATTTGCATTTTGTTTTTTGTTTTCCTGGGTAGTGTCATACACATCTGTAGAAATTATTTGGTAAAATGATTGACTGTGAAAGGCAGGTGACATTAGGCAGGTGAAAGGTTTTAGTGTTATCCATGGCACATAAGCTTGAGTAAGCGATTCCAGGCCCACAGTTAGTTGGAAACTGTGTTTGCCCAATTTCACATCACTCACCTTGCTCACATTCCAAGCTGCAAGTATCCTCACTTTGGCTCTGTTTAAAACGTAGATTTGCCAGCTTGGCTTAACTAAAGATATGTTGTATATATAACCACAATTGTTGAATAATAATTTTCATTCTAATAAATACACTGACCAGGATAAGGAGTTGAAATGGAGCTGGAGAGATGGATGGATGGATGGATGGATGGATGGATGGAAATTGCATACTTTTTTCAGGGTATATTATTTCTTATCTATTCAGGAAATAAAATTTTCTTTGTCTACCATTTTAAATTTCGGGACTAGCATTTTCTTGAAAGTGGTGGATTGCGTGAAAGGGTTCAGTCTTTACATACAGACCTTTCCTAATCCGATGAAATGAAAGGGTGATTGAATGTTTGTGCAAGAGTGTAATGATGCTGCCAGTTCCCTGGTGGCCACTGACTTGTGCAGGTCCGCTTGTCTCGGTTGAGGTTGTAACCAGTCCTGCAGCTGCACGTGAAGGAGCCAGGGGAGCTGGTGCAGATCTGCTCGCAGTTGTGCTTCCCTTCCGCACAGAGGTCCACCACTGTAACAGACACGGTCTCAGTTCTACAGTAACAAATACCAGCGTCTTCATTCTTAGCATTTACTGCTCCCCAGTCTAAGTCATTTCCAGGTCAGTATCCATGCAACAACAGGCCACATCTCTAGGGTACAAACAAGCTCAAGGAGATACATCCTGTCAGATACAATCATATCTTAACATATCATAGGCCACATGGTGCCATGAAGAATAAGGAGTAAAAGAGGTTTCATGATCGGTGACCAGAACGGAGCCTCCATTCTACAGACCCACAGGTAGAAACAGGCCCTTGAATTATTTTCGGTGGGAAGCCAAATCCAAGTTTCACCATGTCAACTGAGGCCATTTTCAAAAGATTATTTCTATGTTCCATGAAAGCCACAATAGACATGTTATATTTTACTGTATAGCTATTAATAATTCAAAGAAAGATTTCTGGCCATAAATCTGGAAGCCATGAACGTAAATCGGTGTCTTCCAGTCCGGCCCTCAGAGTCCACAGCCAGTCTGTATTTTTGCTCCCTCCAAGCTCCCTGCCAAAAAGTCCACATTTTTGCTTCCTCAAAAATATTAATTCTCTGTGAGTCCCCAAGGACCAGTTTGGGAAACACTGATGTAGACCATTACTTAACAGCTGAATGTTTCACCAGAGTGGATCCTGACAGTGCACTCAAAGTGTCAAATAGTAGGAGTTTTTTGTACAATTGGTACCAGTTCTTAGGAAACTTATAACTACCTCTGTCCTTTCATAAAATTTTTCTCGAACACTTTAGAACTCTTTAATTCAGCTGACAGAATGGAAAAAGGACCATGAAAAACATTTAGCTGTTCTTGCAATCACTTATCATTGCTTTTCTGGAATGAACAGTCAACAACTTGGAGCAATTTACTTCAAAAATTATGTTAATGGGATATACCATTGGCTCTGCTTTGTATCGGGATCAGATTAGTCTCAGAATAGAAAATTAGGAACATTTTTTCCATTCAAAGTTATGTTCTATTTTACTTGAAGCAAGCAGGGTCTAATTGGGGTTTATAGCATTCCAGCACTGTTTTGGCACCAGATTAAAGAGGCACCATGTCCTCACTGCTAATATAATGGCAATAGGGGCTCATGTGCAAAAAAGTCTCCACTTTCACGCAGTACAGAACCACTTCCTGCCTCACCATGATCAGAGCTGACTGTCGACATGTCAGTAAAGCGTGATTGTTTTTCGAAGTCTTATCCAAACATTTCCAATGTACTATTGCTTTAAGTTAGACCTGAACTTGTTGGTCAGGCACCTACTTCTGCCAGCAACTGTCCCATAATTCAAAGTGCAAAATACAAATATCTGAATGGTTTTCCATCAGACATTTTAATGAGATGCACTGAACACTTACTCTACTAATCTCTCACTCTTGCAAAGTTAATGGTAGCCCAGTTAACTAAGCAATAACTATTTTTACAATGATTTCAGAAATAGGAATAGTTATTTACATGTCTTTTTTAACATTTTTTATTATCTTTCATTTAGTAAAAAAAAAATAAATAAAAGAGTAAAAAGTGAAAAACATAAATGTATGATTCAAATCATCTGTCTTAACGTGACATTGCACCAAGCCTAATCTCAACTATACAAAAATGCTAAATTTATGCATGTGTGACCCAGGCCTGTAGTCAGAACTAAATTTCAGCAAGGGGCTACCTTATCAATAGGTCCCTTTTGGTAGTTTTCACAGGTGGGGGGAGGGGGGTGTTGAACACCCCCTCGGTAGATTGTGCCAATCGGGCAGCCAAGGCAAATTTTGCTACTTGCCTATGTGTTTGGTGTGACCTCTTATCTCAGGGAATATGTCATGTGACCTCATTCATGAAAAAACACATATATCTTAGGTGAGTCAATGATACTGAACGTAGGTCACCTGAGCAGGTCCTGCCGTCAGCATTCAGCCGATATCCAGGGAAACACTTGCAGTGGTAGGATCCTGATGAACTCTCACAAATGTGCTCACAGCCATGGGTTGGCTCCAGGCAGGGGTCCACCTCTGCAGACACATCAAGTATCAGCCCACGTCACTGAAGGATCTGGAATAACTTCCCTCCCCGGTATTCTTGCTGCAGCAAAAAGCTGCTTCGCTACTCCATGAAAGACGGCTACCTTTATCACACAGCTCCCCCCGGAACTGCTTCCCAAACTGGTGGATGAGGTCGAAGGACTCGACCAGAAACACGTGGCTCTCCAAAGGTGTTGAGGCCATGGCACGTAGGGAGCTCATATCTGCCCTGGCCACGCCCACGGCAAAAATCTCAATCCCTTTCTGCCTGGCGGCCACAGCCACCTCAGCCACGCGATCCTGGGGTCTCCCATCCGTCACGATCACCGCAACATCAGGGACATTGGGCCTGGCACCCTCACCGGCCGAGAAGGCCACAGTCATTGCGTACTGAATGGCCAGACCTGTCATGGTGCCCTGTGCCAGGGGGATGATTTCGTTGATGCTCTTGACCATGTCTCCCACTCTTGAGAAGGTCTTGAGAGAGAAGACATTCTGGACTTGGCTGGAGTATTGAACCACGCCCACCCGTGTGGCGTTGGGGCCCACGTCTAGAGTCTGGATGATGTTGATCATGAACTTGCGCATGGTCTCAAATTCATGAGGACGCACACTCCGGGAGCTGTCAATGATGAACACGAGATCCACAGACTTGCACTTTTGGGCTGTATCTGTTGATTTACAATAGCATAAAACTTTACTTTGACACTGACACACCTTTACATTGTAGATTTATTAGCAAACGTTCGTATCATCCCTACAGCTACTTGCATAACTCACAATTGAATAAAAGTTTTAATTGACTACACAATGCGAATGCAGCTGTATGAAAGACACCAACCTATTTGTGGCCTGGCTTGCGAAGAGGCAGCCAAGCAGAGGAGAGACAGACAGGTCCATAGCAGACTCATGTTTGAATCTTAGCTTGCTGCGTGTAAATGTTCCAGACGGCACTGTAAGGAAAACAAGCCTTTCACTGAGGTATCCCCACTGACACATGCATTCCTGAAAGGCGTCTTCCATAAAAAATTATCCCTAACAGATGTCAGGAAGGAACTGCATGTAACATATAGCATATTGCTACCTGCCGGCCTGTCCGGCTTTTAAAGCATTTATTTGATGGAAGGCAAATGTAAAAAAGCTCATGAACCAACAGTGTTCAGCCGAACACTTTTTAAATATGAAATACTGTATTGTATCAGACCAAAGGATTTTCTGAGGAGCCTTTTTTTTATCACAGACACTCGCTAGGACCAGCTGAAATGGTTCCAGAAAAAGTACTTTGATGCAGTTATTCACTAATTCGCAATGCATGCAATTTATTTTGAAAACAAATATATGGGCCACTTGTGCAGCCAGGATGTTACAAATGAAGAAGTTTGTTCCATGGTGCAAGTGACCAGCCTGGATGTTATGACAGCGATATTACAATCCTTCGGTATAAATTCCACTCGGAGGAGTGAAATTGGATTTAGTCAGAGCATAACTTTATTAATCCATAGCTATTCTGCAGGTTGACTAACTTAATGGATCATGTCCATGGACCTCAGTCATCCGTTGAGGAGACGGAGAGCATAACTCCGCGGCTCCTACAGGGGTCCCCTCGTCCCCGCCGGCCCAGGATTCACAGCACCGCCTCTTGTGTTGCGCCACAAAGCGTCAGTGTATCTCTTCCCCACATGGGTACGCCACTGAAAGGGTTCTGTTTCCTGGAGGCCCCTGACTGGAACCTCTACTGTTATATATACAACATATCCATTATATGTAAGAATATGTTAAAACATATACATTCTCTCTCATTCTTGCTTTGGGGCAGCTACTCCAGGAAGGGGAGTAATATAAAATAAATAGAACAACTATATAGCGATTCATGAATCTCTTAATGTTAAGACCAGTTCCAAGTCAAAGGATTAGCAAATCAGGATTTTTCCAGAATTATATGCGTAATATTATAATTTAAAAGGCACAACCTCCCAGGCCATATTAGGTAAAAGGTAAATATAAAGTGATCTAAATGGTGGTGTGTGCAGCTCTGAGTCTGTGATCGGAAGGTCACTGGTTCAGATACTGTGCCTGGCCAAGCGTTGTCTCTGTTTGGCCCCTGAGCGAGGCCCCTGACCCCTACTGCTCCAGGGACACTCAGTGACCCCGTCGCATCATCCTGACTAATGCGGAGTTTTGAACAAAGGCATCTGCTAAATATATGCAATGAAATAATCACTTGGGCTAATTAAATTACAATATATATTAAACAGATTTTTCATTCTCACAAAAGTTTTTAAAAATTGGGAAAAATTACAAAGCACTGTTCTATTAGCAAATTCTTTTCAAACTGGCAATGAGATTCTATCGAAGCAGGATATATTTATTCTCACATACTGAACTCTAATTCAGCTCCTTACCGGAACATATTATTCCACGGCAATATATCCATGCATCCAGCCATCGACTTATCCTGGTTAGGTCATAGGATCTCCACCTGTATATGGCCTAATAAATATTTACACCACCAATTCAAGTAAAATACACTTAAACCACTATTTTGGCATGACACGATAGGAAAAGGAAGTGTTCAGGCTCGCTTCTCCATTCCATGTGTTCAGTTTGCTAATTTACTGGAGCATAGCTTCCTCACGGGCCATGAATCACAGTCAGAATGATCACGTTACTCTTGCAGTAGCAAGTCGTATGTATGTAAGCTCCATGTTTATAGTCAACCATAGAGCTTCGTCTGGGGCAAGCTGAGAGCCACCCACGGTCCAACTGCCAGCCACAAGCCCTGGGGGCTTTTAAGATTTTAGATGTAACAAAGGCATATTTTTTCAGCAGAGGTTAATTGAAAAACTATTTGAAACATGTGTCACTCGCCAGCCATTGATAGGTCGATAAAGTCAGAGGCCTGACCAATCAGTGCTCTTTTCCAGAAGTCTAGTTGAACCTTAGTTTGTTAATTCGCTTCCTATATCATGATGGCTTTATTTGCTCAATACGAAGGCGGCGTGAGAAGCGCACACCTGGGGAACAGGTGACGTTCCCGAGAGCAAACAAAGGTTCGGCCGCTTAGAGGACATGTTGTCTCTGGATGCTCAACACATCCGGGCTGGGGGAGAGTCCTGGTGGTGGGGGCAGCTGGAAAATTACTACCCCTTTACATTACCTCCCTCCTCCAGAAACACCCTTAGGTCACAGACAGTATAGGCAAGACCGTGCGGAGCAAGGTGACGGAATCAATGCCGGTGCTGCCCCATGTCAAAGACAGCTGGGGATCTGAAGCAGAAGGTGAGAAGTAGATACCATGTTGGCAGGAATGTGAGATCAAGACTAGGGGAAGAGTCTGGACTGTCAACTGAATCATGCAGCATCACAGCGAAGGGGTGACAGAGGAGAGACACGGCGGTGAGTCTATGGCTTTGTCTGGAACAAAATCAGGAGTTTCCACTGAAAGGGCAGAAATCAGTGTAGCGGCAGAGAGAAATAGAAAAACAGGAATAGGGTAAAACAGACGGACGGTTTGGTCAGGCTTGCCGCTCAAGTCCAGTGCAAACACTGCGTGATGCTTCCACAAGCTTCCTCTTCAAACGTTTGTAAGATATGCAAGTCCTTTGGGAGCTCCCATGGGAAAATCATGCACAGTGAAGGTATTCTCTGCTGCTTCACAGAGCACAGTTAGGTTAGGAAGGCAGGAAAAGACTGTTACAGTCCCTGCAGCATGAATGACAGCCCAGCAGGAGGCTCTGATTAACACCTAACTGATTGAAAGCAGATGTTTGCTCTGCTACTGTTTGAAGGTCTCTGTATTAACCTTCAGACAGCTCAGGAACACCTGGTTACATACCAGACAAAGGCTTATTAGCACCTTATTGCTCGAGACCTTCCCACGAGAAGCAAATCAAGACACAACAGTTTGTGAAATAACTTCAAATTTTCAATTATTATGCAAAAACATTTCATGTTCTTGTGCGGATCGTGTGATCGTG
The DNA here is from genome assembly GCA_026779585.1 of Mormyrus proboscirostris. NCBI lineage: Eukaryota > Metazoa > Chordata > Actinopteri > Osteoglossiformes > Mormyridae > Mormyrus > Mormyrus proboscirostris. The sequence goes on from JAODKF010000138.1 coordinate 5,202,034, forward strand.
TGGATCACGAAACCGAATTTACAGACAGTGGCATTTGCAAAGAGGTAGGTAGAAAGCCACTCACAAAACGGCACAATTAGCCTGGGTTATCAAACTGGTGTCACAACTGCAAAGTACCACTATGAAACATTTGCTAAGATATCACTTTCAGATAGAATCCAAACTAAGCAAACTCATGCGCTTAAGGTATAATATAAACCAATTTGTTAAGAAGCAGCGGTGAAGAGCTACGGCACTGACTAACTCAGCATCATATTATCACGGTTATTAATTTCAGGTCTTCTGGAGCATTTGCTCATACAAATGAAGCATCCACCCACCTCCGGTTTTCCAGTAGACGACCTCGATGAAAAATTATATAAATACTATATAAATATCCCAGTTATTAAATTTCAGTAACCCGTTTGTTCAAACAACAGCGTAATGCTGACATGCCAATTCGCATTGTAAATAATATCTTTCCGAGTTTTATCTAAAGCAGACGGTAAAGAAGGTTAAGTAGCAGTTAAATCACAGCTGGTTGTCTTTCTATGTAGCATTTAAACGGCTTAGATGTTGAAAATATTTTTTTTTACTTCGACAAGGTTCTATTTGCAAAATTGTGAAGTTGTTAAACTTTTCTAAAAGAGCCCCGATATTGGCATCACCTGTGTTGGAAACGACCGTTTTGCAAATAAATTTTGCAAAAATGTATATGTAAAATTTTTAAATGTTTATATCTAAAAGTATATGTATCTAAAATCAATCGCTTGAAGCTATTTCATTACTTCAAATTTAGGTAGGCTAACTGAATAGCCATATTAATATCATAATAGCCTAAATCCTTAAAATAACACGGAATACGTTTTTTTTTTTAATGAATGAATGATTAGCTATTCCACCTCTTCCTTTGTTTTTAATTCACGCCCCCAGTGTCCAGGGATACCCGCGATCCCACAGACCTGTACACCGCTGGAGTCGCGCTTACTCACCTGGGCGCAATACGGGGGAGAGCGGAGCCGCAACTGTTAAGGTGGGACAGGTAAATGGGGCACCTCGCGCACAAAAACTCCGCTAAAGTCTCCGCAAAATGTCCGGTGAAGGTCCACTGGCCACCAGCCTTATGGCACTGAAACACAAAATGATGAAGTCTTGTGAATAATAATAATAACAATGATTAAAAAGTCCCAGGTTAACGAATTTTATTTTATCACACTAGTCAGATTAAGATGTTCTTTGCTATTGCTCTGCCTAGAGTGGACCGAAATCTCTTAGTATGAGCAGGTATAAAACCTAAGCCAAAAGGGTTAAAAGTTTAGACCCCTCCCCTTTGAAATTCGAGTGACGGGGTTCTTATTACTTTTAGGGAGGGTAGCTGCGCGCTTGGTTGGGCTGTTTTTTTTTTTTTTTTTTTTTTTTTAAATAGCTTCGATTATAATAGCCCATATTATGCTGGTGCAAAGGTGAGGTACTATGAAATGGGTGGACAAAATGCCATTTTACTGGAAAACCACTACCCCAACAGGACAATGAAAGGCTGTCTAGCATCATTAATATTACTAGGCAAACCTGAACTGCTATTAAGACCTGAAGTGTCTTCTGTATCACACTTTTACACAGTTCATATCAAATAATTGTTTTTATTTGGGGCAGATCTTCAGGCCTTGACAAAGAGCGACAGTGGAGACAGTGGCTCTCACACGGCACGGTGTGAAATGCCAGTGTGTCTGTGCACGTGACATCATGACCTCAGGGTAAAACCCAATTTGCTGAGTCCACCGCACAGAGGTGAAGCCGTGTAAACGAGGCCATCAACATTTATAACTCCGCAAATCCCAGCGTCAAATATCACGTCACCAAGATGGTGTCATTATTCCTGAAAATGGCTTCAAAAGTCAAAAAACAAGTCTAAGAAGCAATACTCAGGTTTTTACCCTATGTTTCATCTCCCACAACTGATTTTGGTCCAGTGACCACCATCTTTTAAACTGAAGGTTTACTAAAATGATATAAAGGCTTCAATGTGCATGCAGAATTTCCCAAACATTCTAGCTTAGCCTGTTGCTGGGGCAACATGTCGAAAACAGGACCCACTCTGCACAATTTGTATTCTTCTTGTTGCCTTTGCTTAATGACAGCTCAGCCATTCTTACTGGTGGAAATTTTCTGCATTCTACACCTTATGAGGCACATTCCTCAGCCCAGCCTCGGTGGTCAATAAAACGGGAGTTTCTCCCAGCGTTTAATGGGCGCAGCGTGAAACTGTGCGCCTCCCACAACTGAAATCTTTTGGACGAAAACTTAGGTGTTGTCTAAAAAGCGTCAGATGAAAGGATGGCAAGTTTTTGCATAATTGATCAGCCGTCAGAAGAAATCTATCCCACTGCCTGATTTATTCATGTAAAATAAAATAGAAAAATATATAATTTACTAATAACATGAAATTTAAGAATCCCCAGTGTTTCATAAAGGTGGAATATTTTTCCACCGGTCTGCAATGAGAAACTGAGAATGAAATGTATGAGGCTGGCATTGAGTGTTGACTCTTGGTCACTGGATTGTAAATCCCATCAGCATACAATGACAACCTGATGAGATACAGGCCTCCTCTGTTGCCCTTTAATGAAATGCCATTCTCACTTTCACAGGTATTAATTACCCAGGAAGAATACGTGTGACTTCCATAAACCCATGTTACATCTTTCCAGTTGACTCAGTGGGTGACTCTCAATGGCCCTTGAACAAGCCAGCATCAGGGCCACATTTGCCGTGGGTCCATGTCTCTATTCACATCTCTAATTCCATCAGTTGGCTAAATATCATACTGCATCAGAGCAAATATTTTTCCTCTGATCACCATATCTGTGGTTTCCATTAACATACATGCATTCCATTAAGATGAATAGCAAAGGGGAAGCCAGAAGCAGTAGCCAGGTTGCTACTGTATTAGTTACTTCACATCTTACTTTTCTGAAAGGTAAAGAGATGCCGATGGGATGAGGGAATTTGTTTATAATAAAATAGAATAGAATAGAAAACAATAGAATACAATAGAAAGTATTACCACATAACCAGGTTGGTGAAAATAGTATGATTCAATTCTGACATGGCATTAGTTGAGATGTGCTACATTCCTTGCCATATGTTAATGTAATTACTAATAACTAATAAAAATAATAATGGCTCTGGTCATTTGTAATCATTAATAGTTTTCCCCTTGGATAAATAAAGTTTACATGACATAATGTAATCAAATCTTTTTTAATAATTTAATTTTTTGATTATTTAAGCCGTCCGCTCTCCCCAGAGACAAATTATTATGCTGTGAAAATCTAAGATAGCTCAAGCCAATCTCATAATTCCAGTAATAGTAATTGATTTAATATTATTTTAATATTTCTGTACTTAACCAGGGACAACAATTCCGAAATAAAAACATACATAAAGCAACTTTATTCAAGCCGTTGTGATTTGTGTAGGTGGATTCTTGGGTGGAGCTTTCATTCTTGATAAAAGACTAAACAATGTGTGTAGCGCTTATATATTACATGCTTCTTGATTCAAAATGGAAAACTGATTACATTTCTATACTACAACTCTCTCTTCCCTCCTTTTAACAAGAGGGTTTGTGGGTGTTTCATAATTTAGTTCTGAATCATGTCTTGCTGTATTCAGCTGTACCAGAGAGAAAGTCTTGTGGAGCACCGCTGGCTTTGCGGAGAGGAGTGCGGGGGTTCGATTGTTTGAAGCTGTTTCTTTGGAAGCGTTTGCTGTTTCATCCTCGGCCTAAACGCTAGGCGGTCTGGTCAGAATTGCCACCACATTTGTCCCGCATCAGTTCTGAATCACGCATTTTAGGCTGGGGAAGTATTTTAGGTTATTTTTTTGCTGTTTAAGCTGCATGTTTTATTTTCAAAAGACATTTTTATTGGTCGCAGACTTGGCAACATATGGTTTATATCAGGAATTCAAGGTGACAGCTGAAACATTCAGAGAAACTGAAACCACGCTAATGAAGTTGCCCATTGATTTGTTTGAATTCTGCATTATTTTGGGGTAAAATAAAACATTAAAAAAATTCAAAGAAAATTTGTAGTGGAACAGTTTAGAAAACATGCCACATTGTTTTTACTGAACTATAGAATTCAAAGTTGGACTTTCGGTTGCTTGATTTTCAAACATGAAAATGATGGGTTGGATTCAAGTTTTTTCTCTTTAAGCAACCCAGGTCAGAGCTTATCCCAGCAGCCCAGGGTGACCCAGGATGCAGCACAGCAGTACCTTCAGTTCCACCCAGACCAATCGGTTCTTATCCTGCACGCCAAGGTAGCGCAGAAGTCGTATGGCAACGAGAAAAGGTGAGCTCAAATATTTCGTCCAGAAATTCAGGGGCCCATGTTTGTGACGTAACTGCTGATTTTTATGTCTTCCAGATTCCTGTGCCCCCCTCCATGCGTGTTCCTCAGTGGGCCAGGATGGAAACTCAAACAAGAGCACCTGAAAGGTACCTCCAAGTCACTAAAGTTAAAGTTAACTAGTGGTATCAATTGTTAATCTAAACTTTAGTCCAGAAAGACTGACTATGTTATATTTTACCTCATTTTACTCAGTTTTCCAACTTAAGAATTGCGTTGTGTTGAAGAAACACCTGTTTGTTGCTGTGTTACTAATGTTGGACGCATTGACTTCTCTCTTTGCATGAAAGTGCCCTTTAAATATTAATTCCATATACATGTAAACTCAGTATTTTATGCATTTAAACGATGGATAATTATTAATTGTGATAATTGCAGTTTTTCTCATTCTCATGTAGTCAATGGTTTAGCGGACTTTAGCTGTCAGCTCTGCGGCTACATGGGTCTTGACAACCCTGGAAGTGCCCAGATGGACAGCTTTAAACTGGCCTTTGAGGAACAAGCTGATGCAAAGGTAGGGACGAAATATTCATCCTCCGACTCCAGACACAAGGTCCTGACCTTCATGAGTCATTAGTTGCCACTTAGTTTGGCAGATTCAATTCAAGTCAATTCAAGTCAACTCAAACTTTATTGTCATTTTAAAATATGCAGGCATACAGCGAAACCTGAAAAAAGGCTTTACACAAAATATGACAATGTAAACATAAAAACAACAATGCATTGAATTAATATGCTGTAAATCATCTGCAATGATGAGAAAGAGTGGATGAAATTCTTTTTCTTGCAGAAGTTTGCCTGCGCAAAGGCTCTGTACATTTCTGACGCAGACAAGCGAAAGCACTTCCGACTGGTACTGAAGCTTTTTTTTAGCAGTGGACAAGAAGTTGGCTCCTTCTACAGCAAGCTGATCAAAGTGATTTCCAAGCCATCTCAGAAGAAGCAGTCGATGAAGAATGCTGACCGTGAGTCAAGGGCGCCGTTGACCATCATGGCCTTTGGTCACTGCCACCATGGAGATGACCCCACAGAACACATTCCCCATGACCTACTGGTCCAGGAGTAGACGAGAAATCTGCTTTCCTGACATTTGTTGCCCTGTCCCAGGCTGGGAACGAACATGCAGATGTCAGCTGAGATCACAGAGTACCATGACGTTGAATTTCTCAAGCTATTGCTAGAGAGGATACAATGCAACACGCAGCGTGTGAAGATCATGTCCCGGTTAAAGGATGGAAGAGACATAAATTCCTCACCCTGTGCGACTCACTTACTTTAAGCTTGTGTATGTCTTTGCAGTGTGCATTTTGTCTGGATCCAAGGTGTCGCTCTTTAACCGCTTGCGATCTCAGACTGTTAGCACCCGCTACCTGGCTGTGGAAGGAGGTGCATTTGTGGCCAGCGCCAGGCAGTGGGCAGCCTTCACCATTACTCTAGGTGAGTTACTCTCCTCCTGTGGTCCACTTAGCCAGTGTCGGTGCCAGAACTGACAACTGGGGGGACTGGAAATGGTAAGAATTGTTGATCTTTTAGGGGGCAAACGATCTCCGCCCAACTGTCCCTGCCCACAATCCCTAGCTAACAGGCTAGTCTTTATTTGGCATGTTTGGGTGATTCTTTTTGGGGGTGCACAGTCTGTCATTTGAGAGGGTTACCCCCTCCCCACCCCCCACTCCAAGTGGTCCCCTGTGGCACCCGACAGTGCTCTTAGTCAATGCTTTTATTAGCTAATGAAACTTCTTCTGCTACCACACAAACCACCACTTACCAGTGCTTCTCCTTATTCTATTATTATTGAAGTATTGCTGTGACTGTTACCTCTGCTAACATTGTTTGCGCTCTGTTATGTCGGCCTCTGCGAAGGTTGACTTATAGCAGCATAGCCTTCCGTGTAAGACACAGCCTGTTTGTCTCTGCTTTATAGTTTTCTGTGAATTTCTCCATTTACTGTGGTATACGCCGCAAGCTGTAACGACCTGCTCTGAGTAAATGTCATTGCTTTCGCGTCTGCAGTGGAGCGGCAGCAGACGGAGAAGGGGGAGTTCTCGCCACGGGAAGGCTACGTCTATTACGGCTGCGTAGTCCAGCTCATCTGCACCATCACCGGGGTAGCTCTACCCCCCATGGTAAAGACCTCGTAATGCAGACCTGTCAGCTCAAGGCTTTTTAGTGCAATCACAAGCTCGTGTGACTCTATTTAAATAACGGTGATCGCCTTAACAATTAGCATGTTGAAATTATGCGGTATAACATATATATGTTGCTAAAGCCTGTGATGGGTTGGCACAATGTTCTGGGTTATTCCCTGCCTTGCACTGTAGCTTCTGGGATAGGGTCCAGACCCCACAACCCTGCCTAGGACAAGCAGGTATGGAAAACAGATGAATGGATGGATGGATGGATGGATAAGTAGCTAAAGCAATACCATTCTGGACTAATTGGTTTAACTGGATTAAACGGAAATTAAATTGATCACAAATGTTACTTTCTAACTTTTTAAATTGAAGCATTTGCAATCATCATGAAACAAGAACATGAAGAAAATGAAAATTCATTTTAAGAAATATATCAATTGTGCCTACAAAGACTAAATATGGAAACTGTACTGTAAAGTGCAGACTGAACTGTCTCCGACAGCTTCCTTACTAAGCATTAATAAAATTTGGGCATTTGGGGGCAAAAGTGTGCATTCAGTGTAGGGTGATATGTGTGGTTTTCTTTAGCTTGAGGACTGCTGACTGACTAGGTTCTGTGGATGGCCAAAGATTTCTGCGCTTCTAGCTGTGTGCTTCCTCTGTTTATATATCCTTTGGGCAGCTTCGTGGTGGTTTTTGGGGGAAGAAGAGGTCTTTGTCGCCCCTCTGCCCAGGGCTGCGGTCTGCCGTGTCTGTGTGGCTTGTCTCTGTTAAGCTGCAATCCTGCTGACTGCCTCCACACTGGTCGATGCCAGTGATTGGGAGGTGCTGATTTCCCACCATCAGATAAACTGTATGAGAGATCTGTGTTTATTCTTGCCACAGAATCTCTACAAGTCAGCGGATTGAACTAAAGACCGAAACAGGCGGCTGTTTTGGTGCGCAGAACTCCTCAAATAACATTAGCTATTAGTTACTTGACTCACTGAGCCGTGGCATTCAGTTTGGGATGAGTGTAGATGTTAATTACCGAATGATTTGAAGAACCGGGGTGTGATTTATTCATTGTTGTTCTTCCTCCTGTAGGTGATTCGAAAGGTGAACAAGCAACATGCCATTCTAGATGTGGAGGAGCCTGTTTCCCAACTCCACAAATGTGCTTTCCAGTTCAAGGAGAGCAAAATGTACCTGTGTCTCTCCAATGAAAAAATCATACAGTTCCAGGTTAGTATCACAGGAACTTTTTGAGCTGCATTACCAAACCTTGCATGATGGTACTTAAGAAATGCCGGCACTATGTAGATAGACAAAATATGAGATGAGATGAGATGAGATGAGATGAGATGAGATGAGATGAGATGAGAAGCTAATATAAAATTTCAATCCCTAGGGGGAAATTCCTTGTGTGTTTATTTTTTACTTGGAAAACAGAATCAGTGTCTAGAGAAAACTAGAGTATATTTCTACACCAATATGTATGTCAGGATATGGCTCAGTTTTCATATTTATTGTGGTTCTCCGAGGCATCACCGTGCTCCAAGGAACCTGGCCGAGAGCTTCTGAATGACGGCTCATGCTGGACCATCATTGGCACGGAGATGGTGGAGTACACCTTCAGCGAGAGCCAGGCCTCCTTGCAGTGCTCTGTCACCCCCATCCCCATCATCAGCGCTCTGGAGGTGAGCTTCTTCTCAAGCTTGTACCATTCACACCATAAAATTGTCAGGTGCCCGTTTACTCTCCAGCTAACTTGACACCTGGTTCTTCAGCTGAACGGAGGTGGACATGTGGCCATGTTAGAGATACACGGGGAGAACTTTGGCCCGCACCTGAAGGTCTGGTTCGGAAATGTGGAAGCGGAAACAATGTTCAGGTGAATACAGAGTCATTATGAATACTAATCCTGCGCAAAGATGCTCCATTTCATCTTAATTTATAAAATTTCAGTTGTATTGATTTTTAAAGCTATGTTCAAATGTGTTAACTTTAATTTAACTTGCTAACAAGCCAGAGAGAAACAAAGCAAATATCTTCTCTGCTTCTTTTGCATTGTATATCCACAGGAATTTAGGAATCCCTAGAACGCAAGTGGAGAAATATACAGTTCTAGCATGGAAACCCCTGTAATCCTCGGGTCGTCTTTTAAATTATCTTTTAAACCCTGTAAACATTCTTCTTTCAGGCACCCCAGCCAAAGGTTTTCACTAGGATTCACAAGGCAGTAATGAGCTGCAACATATCAGCCACACTTTTATATTATTTACTTATCTTAGGTTCTTATCCATAATGAGGTCTGTGGTCATTGTTCCAAAATATGATTGTAAACAACAGTGCACATCACAGACAGCATTAAGGCCATTAAATCCTGACCGTAAAGTAAACATTCACACTGCAGCTATGCACTATAGAGTTGAGAAAGCAAGTTTTTTGAAAGATTAATATGCAGCAATACATTCTGTGTTCTTTTTGGATATATCAAGTGGAATCCCTCTGTGTTAATATGTGATTCCAGGACTCCCAAGTCGATGCTGTGTGTTGTACCAGATGTGTCAGTGTTCAGTGGGGAGTGGAAATGGCTGCGGCACCCAATCACCGTCCCACTGTCCTTAATCCGCTCAGATGGTCTGATCTACAGGAGCACCTTCACCTTCACCTACACCCCGGAGCACAGCCCCCCTGCCAAGCCCAAGGTGGCTCTTGAGCACAACACAGACTCTGACAGCCTCATACACTCTATTCACCAGGAATTCACCCGCAGCAATTTCCACCTTTTCATGCAGAACTAGCCGAGAGGCAGGGACAGCCTTAGGAGCCACAAAAGAATCCAATAGTCCAGCAATTCAACTGTCCAACAGTCGAGTGAAAAAGCAACTCCAGGCCAGATGTCCTATGGTCCAATTGCTCAGCTGTCCAAAAACTCAACAGACCAGCTGTCCAACAGCCCAGTAGCCTAGATTTCCAACAGTCCAGTAATAAAGCAGCTCAGATGAAGTCAGCTATCTGATTACCCAGCTGTCCAACAGTCCAATAGTCCAACAGGTCAGCTGTTCAATAGCGCAGGTGTCCAGTGATAAAGCAGCTCAAGTAGTGCAGCTGTCCAGCAGCCTAGTAAACCAGAAGTCCTATAGTCCAAAAGTTCAGATGTCCATCAGTCCAATAGTCCAGCAGTGCAATAGTCCCACAGACCAGCTGTCCAACAGTCCAGTAACAAAGTAACTCAAATAGTCCAGCTCCCCAACAGGCTAGTAATCTAGAAATCCAACAATCTAATATAGTAAATATAGCAAAATAGTAAAGTATGGCAATCACAGGTAATCACAATAGGCTTCATGTATATTCTTTTCAGCACATGATTTTTAACGTTTTTCTTTCAATAGTAAAAATATTTGTTTTATTGTATAAGTAGTTCATATATACATTTGCTTATTCTGTCATTGCATTGTTAATTGTTAACATTTTTGTGTATTTGAGCTGGTGAGAAGCTCCTTCATAAAATGGTGATGTTCTATGACTTTTTATGGATGTGAAAGCTGGACAAATGAAGAAGGAGGACAGGAACGGCACGGATGTCTTTGAACTTTGATACTGGCTGAGACTATTAAGAAAACAGTGAAATGCAAGAGGAAAAAACAAGTGGACTCCTGATCAAATCAAGCCTGGACTTTCACAAGCAGCACAAATGGCCTGATTGGACCTTATCTTACTTTGATCCTATTATGCAAGGACCTAGTACATGGGAAAAGACCAAAATGGCTGCAAATGTGGAACGTAAAAGAGTAAGACCAGCAAAAAGTTGGATGAACTTCATCCATCTGTTTTCAGTACCCACTTGTCCTATTCAGGGTCATGGAGGTCCAGAGCCTATGGGCACAATGCAGGGAATAACTCAAGATGAGGCACCCACCCATGGCATGGCATGCATACCATTCATACCCATAGACAACTTTGTAACTCCCATTCACCCTAACAAGTCTTTGGGCTAAAGGAAACATGTTCACCCATAGGAAATCCCATGACGACTTGGGGAGAATATGCAAACACCACACACACAGCCAGGACAGGGACTCAAACTAGGCCTTAGAGGTGGGAAGGAACAGTGCTAAGCACTGCGCCACCATGCTGCCCTTGGATGAACACCGTTATAACAATGAGCAGTGTTCAGGAAGCCTGAAGACCCAGACAGAAGATAGAAAGTTCTAGAAGATGATTGCCATCTGCTGTATATTAATATCAAGGATCAACTTAAACACCACCTATTGATAATGAAAAAAAAACAAATTCCTCCTGGATGAAAATGGGAAACACAATTATTACACAGTTGTAGTTGTGCTATATTGCATTAGTTATATTCATTTTCAGATTCAAATTGTGCTTTTTTCTTCTTTTATATAAGAGCTGGATTAGAAAATAAATCATAAATCAGGGAAATTTGGGAGCTTTTAAATTGCTGCCATGGAAGGATTTCACGACAACCCTGGTGTAAAATGTTTCCTGTGGATGCTGGGGGCTCAGCATGAAGCGTACTCCAGAATCACTTGTCAGCAACTCATATCAGTCTTAAACTGGGGATATTGATTATATTTTGGCAACGTGGTTGTATGTTGCCAAGGTGACCGGTGAATGTGAGTATAATCATGTGCTGTGAATGTAATGTTTATTACGAATGTAATTATACACCTGAAATTCAATCGCACACTTTGAAGGAAATTGTTCATTGTGAATGTAATCACGCATTGTGAGTATGACTTCATATTGTCAATGCGATTGTACCTAATGATTGCGTATGTGACAAATAAAATTTGAAAGAAATGCAAAAGGGCTGCTACAGATGCAATGATAATTACTGGATTATAATCATTACTGGAAACTGTCATGATCCGCTCCGTTCGATCCTCCTGTGTGCCACGCCCACCTCATTTCCTAGTGTTTATCCCTGATTGGAATCACCTGTTGCTTGTTACTGCTACTTGTCTCGTGTATTTAGTCCGCGTCTCGATCAGTCTACGCCAGATCTGTCATTGTCGTCATTCCCTGTCCATGCCTACCGTAAGTTCTCGTCCTACCGTTACCTGCCTGTCCGAGCAATAAACCCCTGTTGTCTCCTTAATACCGGCTGCTCTCTCCTTCTTACCTGCTCGTCACCCGCGAGCGTGACAGAAACACAATGAAAATACTACAGAGATGATATATTTCATTTGATTAGTTACTATATTTTGGAGCTGAGAAGCAATTTGAGGAGTAATTGAACTATCTGTTCCTACAATGCTGGGTGGACATTTCAACCACAAACCAGTGTTTCAACTAGAATAATCACAGACAGCCACAAAACACAAAGTTTTTTTTTCTAAAGAAAGAGTTTAATTAGCATAGGTAATAAAATAATATTTAATTCTAAAACTAAGCTGTGGTGCATTTTGACATACACCACTTTTTGGATTATGTTTGTGTTATGTCTACAGTTTATAAATGTCTTACAGAAAAATTCCATCTCTAGTACAATTATAGGTAAGACTTAACTTGAAGCTGTCATCTATCAGATATTATACATACCTTCTTAAGGAGTCATAATGGTCAGTATAATAATTGATAAAGCATTACTGCATCTTCTGTTGGCAGTCATGAGGCATTATTATGTTGATTATTATACTTTATAAGCACCAGTGAAACTCTCATTTATAATGCATTATAGATACCTTCATAATGCATTATAATAATCAGTATAAGAATTATGAATGCTTTGTACTAAATTTTGAAGGTATCAATAGTGCATTATAGATGAGAGCTTCATAAAGCATTCACAATGCACAATAAACATGGCTATGATTTTTTGTATAAATATTTATAGCAATATTTATAATGCTTTATGAGTGCCATTATAATCTGTTATGATTCTTATAGACAGGACATTCACAGAATGTGTTACCCAGCTATTTCAATTCCAGTTTCCGGTGTCACATTTTTCACATTGTTTTAGCAACGAAAGACCAGTAACAATGTCAGAGCTGAACAAATACGGTTAAAATCTACAAAAACATTTACATACATATTTACATTACTCTTTTGTACTAAAAGATTAAGTACTTAATACAAGTCATTTCAACATGCCCACTTTTATACAAAGGATCTTTTGACAAATGAACAAGAAAAAACCCCAATCGGAAGCCAGAAAAGGAACAATAACATAGACACTGCATTTAATGTGTCTTTCAAAATATTGTGTTAACATTATACTATCTGAGGAATCATGACTCACTGTAAAAGGGTACATGACAAATCTTTAAAAGCACAATTTACTCCTGGACTGTTTGTTTTGAGAGGAAATATCTCTTCAGCTATGGACTGCTGCCTACAAATTTAATTAAACATTTTTTTTTTTAATTCCACATCACGGTTTATCATTCCGCAGTTTATTAAATGAGGCTAAATGGAGTCAGAGGAGTCTGAGATGGAGTGTATTGGTGCTGTGCAGCTGTTCTGTCAGGCTCAAAGCTTAGACAGATAGTTATCATTAGGCCTGAGCAGATCATCATGCTGGCAAACAATAACAAAGGGCCTTTGTGCTACAGAGACTCTGCGCAATGAGCACTAGGATCCAAAGACGCAAAGCTGACAAATCTTGTTTTGTAAAAAGGGCCCTGGAAAGGCAGCACGTCCAGTTCTCTGGCGGGGCGCAGTTATACTGTAGTAGGAAAACAACGGCAGAAAGTAGTTTGTAGAAGAAATGCTGTATCTTTATTCCGAAAAAAAAAGCTATCTCAAATTTTTGTCTTGGAATATTTATGACGTTTTTAAAATATATGCAGCGAATTTCCTGCACATTTTGTCTTAAAAACTGTAACACAAAATATAAAATGACACAATAACAATTACTACCATGGCAAAAAATCTTCAAGAACATAGCTAGCTTATAAAACTGTCTGGATTAGCACTTTACAGTATCAAACTAATCAAAATATAGAAATAAATACAGACTATCGTTACTGTTCTGGTGTTGAATGACATCATCGCTGAGGACACTTGTTGGACAGGCTGCTTAAAGACAACGATAAGTTGTGTGCTCTGCATCCAAAGCAAAACCCGGAGCGTGGACTGAAGCTTGGCATTCGCGACGCCTACTCTGGGTGTTCTCCTGCTCCCTGTGGGCCTGTGGGCTCCTTCAAGGGGAATAAAGAATGCACTGTCCTGAAAGACCACGTCTGCCGTCATTGATTTATCCACACATTTCATCGCTCTCACATCAAACCCAAAAATTGCTGTCTGGTTGAATGCCGGACAACTGACCGTCGACATGGAGACATTCTGTACTTAAAAGGAGCTGTTTGACAAGCATCGAGAAAATAAGTCTGGGAAAATATTCAAAACATGCACGTCTTGGTTCTTATGAGCAAAACACACTAAGCTGTGTCGTGGGTTATGCTTGGCAGCAGTTTAGAGTGATACGTTTTTTATAAAAGGATCAAGCAATTATATGTAACCTGCCATGACTTCAATTTCAGGCTGTTCATTCCTGCTGAAATTGTTCACAATTTCTTACTTTTTCATGAAGTTTGTAATTTGCAAAATGTTCTTTACCTATGTACTTAAATACTTTAAAAATAAAGAATAAAATGATAATCAGGTCAGAGAAAGCCAGCCTACAAACGCTTTCGGTATTGCACACTCTGTACAATGTTGTAAACCAGCATTCTCCAACTGTGTGGAATATATTCTACTTGACAGAAATTTTACCTCGGCGCCATTACTTACAAAAATATTACTTTCCATATTTCACTGTTTGCAAACAATTTATACGAAGTGATAGAGTAACACCACAATTATACAGTTTTAAGGGAACACAGTTATTACTGTACAACTGGCTACAAACATAAACATTTAAAGATAAATTATTGCCCTTTTTGTCCTTATAGTAATAAATAAACATTGCTTTACAGGACACATGCAAAATAACACAGTTAAGACCAGATGAGTGAATAAAATGAAGAAATACAAAAAGATCTACAGTATTTGTAAGGCATTTTAATCAAATAATAAAAAATGTTCACAGTTGCTTTTTGGACATAATGCCTCTTTTTACTGAAAATGTTCAGTAATTTAGATTATCAGGCTATATTATTTGTGTGCAAACTTGTTTTTCATGTGCATAATATGATCTTATTACTATTTGATACAGTGCCAGTGCAAACTGGTGTAAGGTGCTGAGAAATCAAAGCTTAGTCAAGAAAAAACTGATAAAAAGGATTAAACAAATGATATGAGAACCCCATTCAATGACAAACTTAAAAAAAAAAAACAGTGCGACAGTAACTAAAACATAAGGATCAGCTCACAGTAACACAAAAATCAAAACCCCAAGACTGACACACATGGCTATTGAGCCTTTTAGCCAGTAGCTACCATATTTAACCTTTTATAACCTTCCAGCTAGGGGAAGAGGAAACTGGTGGGGGCAGGACCCACAATATTTAATTTGGCTTCTTTCATCCCCCAATAAATAGACCTTTGTATTTAAATGATAAGGTTCTGACCCCCTCAAAATCAAATGTCTTACGCTGCCTGCTTCATTCCAGCTTCTGGAGAAATTCTGGTTTAACTGACAAATGCGTTTGTGCGATAATCCAAAGCGACCAAACATACCTGCAGACGTGTGAACAAAAAGTAAAGAAAAAGTATGAGAAAACATAACAGGTACAACTATTTTAATAGACCGAGTGTGCCCTTTGAATTGTGGAAACGCAGCACTAGTACCAGTACTAGTAATAGTACGATCACAAAATGGCGACTGCTGATCAAAGCATTTACACATGGAGATAATAAAAGTGTTTACACATGGAGTAACTAATACCTTAATCTTTCCCAAAGACCCAGACAGGAGAACTCTTTGTCCAAAATGTTATATTTCTGAGTGAAAAGATTATTCAGGAATAGTGACACTCAGCAGTCAGTCTTTACAGACAGCACTGCTTAACATTGTAACTGAATCGAAACACGTTATTTGGCAGCATAAAATCAAGCGTTATGCTGTTCATCAGAGAGCCTTTGTATCCATTACTGTGATACTTCACCTACGTCTCCAGTTTAGACTCCAATGGGAAATGTTTTGCCTCACAGGAAGAGGGTCTGCTTTCAGTGTCAATACACAAGCTTGTTCCTTGCTGCACACTCACACTTTCACACACGAGTTTGTTAGAGTCTGATGCGAGGAACATTGGTGGTTCTCCTGAAGTGTATGGAAGGGGTGGGAGAGCCTGATCTTACCCAGCACACACCAAGACAGCAATGGTGATAGACTGTACCCACTGTCCTGGGAGCATCTAGCATGTCTGAGTACAGTCATTAATATTATCACTGACAATACTGTGCTAAAGGTTCCGGAATAACAAACCTACGCACACATTGTTTCCCAAAACAAAGCAGAATATCAGAAAATGGGCCACAAATCTGGTCAAAAGAACAGCAAGAAATTCAACTAATTAACTTGGAAGCTGGTCAGAGGGAGAGACATTGTATATATGCATCATAATTTCCGAGATCAGTCTTCTGGAACATGCTGAAATATTTATTTAAAAATCTTAACTTATATCCATATTAATAACCTTTGGCCTATATGATGCTATTTGGACTTCCTGTGCTGTCAAATCACTGGTTGTTTTCTCTTCAAGTCCCTCAAGAAACCATGAGTCTGACCAAGAAGAATACAAAAAACAATATAAATAATAGCCATCAATAATAATAGCCAACAGGAAACTATTGCAACACTTAACAGTGGTCTTGATCCTTCAACTTACACTGTCAATTAGTCTCATTAACTAACAGCTGGACCACATTAACTAGGCGGATTTGCACGGGGTAGGATTAAGGGGTACAATGTCAGTGAGTGCAAACCCCTGCTGTCACTCTTCACACATGCCCCCAGATGAAGCTGGCGGAAATTAAGGTACGGAGAGACCCCACGCTCGATGAGATCACGCATGACCTCAGCACAAATGGGCCTTGTGTTCAACCCAAAGATGCAAACATCTGGGAACTTTAGCTTGGACTTGGCAAGAGCTTGGATGAGACATGGCACAAAGGATACCGGTCCAAATGAGATTGGATCTCTGTGGCCGGCAGCCAGATGAAGAGAACAGGATGGAGGAAAATCTGACCACATCCCACAGACAAGTAGAACTTTGATGATCAAAATAAGACCACCTCAAGCAAACTATGAAGCAACACAAATCCACAGACCCGTAATTGTGAATATCATGAATATCATATAGCAAATTTTAATTATTATGTAAATATTATGTGTTATGTGATATTCAGTTAGCATGTAAGTAAAAATTGCATTTCTATTTATCTGTAAATAATTACAAAGAAAAACTATGGAGTAACAATAAACTTGTCAACACAAAAAAGGATGCAGTGTAAAAATAATTTGCTTAATTCACTCACTCGTACTAAAAAAATTCCTCCCATAAAGGGCCAAATTGCACTTTGTGTTCTCAGCAAAGAGGTGGGTGGGACATCAGAAATGAAAAGTAGTGAGATTATATGCTTCCTAGGAACGAGGGTATCAGGGCTCAAGGTTACCGTTTGGCAGAGAATGACAAAAAAGCAATAAAAAAAATACACAAATGCAAACATACACTTTATGCCACAAAGGCAAATTAGTCATCTGATCCGAATATCATTTTACATTATCATGACAGTTTAACAGTTCTCAAGCAAAATAATATCATAGTATTAAAGTATCGTTTAAACATTTTTTAATCCATTTGGATATTTGATACTGGAATAAAATTATATTTTTAGTTACAATCCAGCTTTTGTGACAGTAAATATTGCTTGACTTATCGCACAGTGTGTTATTTGGCACGTGGAATAAGCAGAGTTTTAAAACAAAAATATTCAGTCTCGGAGACGCATAACGTGCAATTTCATGGGGTCTGAATTTCCTCGGCGGTGGAGCAGGAATGTCAGAGAGCACTTCTTCGCCGCGGAATTTTCACGGGACGACTGGGGGGCAGAGGGGAGGGCACTGGGGGGCCGCATAGGAACAATGAACAAGTCACAGTCACTGGTGTGTGTCACTGTCGTGGAAGCGAGGACGGAGCCGGCTGGAATATTTACGTGTCTTTCGCTGGTTCAATGCCGACACTGCAAACGTGCTGCTCTGTGTTTAACCCCGAGAAACGATTGTGCATTTCACGCCGAAAATGATTAAAAAAGGAGGGCTTATGCTCAAAAAAGTTTTATAAAAAAAAAAAAATCTTCACCTCAGGCTTCATTATGAGTGGCCAAGAAAAACAGGGTAAACTCCTGGCGGCGGGAATGAATCTGCAAGTGGCTTTCGCTCCGCTGTTTCCTCCACATCTGTCTCTAGTTTCTGGCTGCAGTCATTTGGCTCCCTGCTGACTCTGTTAAGCCCCAAAACTACTGCTCCTCAAGGTACCTATAGGTATATTTTCCGTCGTCTGTGTCACAGGTATATACTCTGCCGTAAAAAGGCGAAACCCCGTAACTGCATGTTTTATCAAATCATGTTTTATCAAATCAGGTTGTACCTCGTGACAAAATATATTAGCTTAACTACGCTAAAGTTTTTAAAGAAACACTGTCGTTTACCCACCAACTGCACACAGACATATGGGTGGTCTGTCAAAAAATGTTGGAGCCCTTTTTTAAGTTTCAGTGTCAGTGTAGTTACGTATGGCAGTACTGTATGCACCACAGGTAGTAGATTTCCAGCATATCTACATTCTGTATAATTCTTGGCATGCATTCTGCTAGTGCTATAAAAGAAACTTTTAAAAGCACTAAGTAAATAGATGTGTAAAAAAAATCACAGAACCAAGTAACAGGTCACTTTTAAACTCTATATTTTACTATCACAAACTGTTCAATAAAATAAGTAAAATAGTCATCAAAAATATGACAAAATATTCCAGGTATCATGAAACTATGTCATTTTCCATATCATACAAACACACAATCATATGGTTATTTGGTTGATTTCTAAAATATATTAGTGGCCAATGCATTGACATAAAGTTAAAAAACTTTTTAATTTTGTAAAGAGATATGAGAATGCTTGAGAAAGAAATCAGTTTTAAATGTATGCTAATGTGACGCGATTATCGATAGCCAGCAGACAAAGTGATCCCTTTGAAGGCCGACATCTAAGGAATGCCTACAAAGAAATCACCAAAGAAAAGGAAAGGAAGGAAAGAAAACAGCTCCTTCGGATAGAGGGATTCTCAGAGGGATATACTTTACACAACGGTGAAAGGCAAGCAAATCGAGGCCAATAGCAAAAAGAAACTGATATCCAGACTAATATCCAAGATGCATACCACATAAACAGCATCACATATGGAGGAAGTTTGAAGTCATTTAATAAGAAAGTGTGTTAAAATATTAACTGTTTATACATGACATTATTCTCACATGAATTATTGTGATTGAGTAAGGACGCAGTGTTACATGATGCAGGACGAAGGATGCAGGTACAGGAGCTTAGGCAAGCAAAACGGGTTTATTCACAAAAGGGCAACAGGCCAGAAGGCAACGGGATCGCGGAGGATCACAAACTGGGAGGACCATTCAGATAAACAGAACCAAGAACATTAATGTCAGGACTGGGGAGCACAGGACTGGGAAACACTTGATTATGAGGACTAATGAGGGAGCAAACAAGGGGCAACTGGAGTGAATCACACAAGGGCAGGAATGAGAGGTAAGACTAACATATAATAGGTATGGCTTGTTAGGGCCACGCTAAGGTGAAAACAGGAGCGTTGGGAGGCAGGGTGTGACACACACGACTAGATTTGGGTGGTGCCTGCAGATTTAATAAAATCCACCTGGCTCCAATGGCACTAATAACCTGGTCATGAAGAGCTTGGGCTAGCTGGACAGAATCACAGAGCTGTGATCACTGACAGAATCACTGGCTGTGCCTGACTTCAGGGGCTGCATCCTTCAAAGGACACAGTCTATGTAGTCTTTGTCGGCTTTGTCCTTCAAAGGTTCCCGCAATGAATCTTGGAATCTTGGCAAAAGAAGGACGGATTCCTAGGCCTCATCTGAATGAGCTTTCAAAATGGGACGCCCTTTTCATGCCGCTGTGACACATTCAGTCCTCGAATGCAGTCTTAGAAGGATGCAGCCCCTGAATTCAAACACAGCCCCTGGGACGCTTGGGGTTAGGCTCCCAGTTGGAAGACTTTTCACTTCTGGGTTAGGATACAATTTCAGTTCACTGCGCCTTCTTTAGCTGAATGTTTTTCTTCATTCAGTTTCTATCAATAAAGTTATTCAATTTTGGACCACCACAGTCCTACACATTTCTCGTAGTCACCATAAGGGTGATGTCTACAGCTAAATTTGTCACTATGTATTTTAAATAGCTCTCTGTGATAAAACAATTTATATATGTCAGAGATGCTGTTTTTTAAGAAAAATCATTTCAGTGTCAGAATCACAGACTGATATGATGTTAATCTGGTATAAATGACACAAAGGTGGGTTACACAATTTCATGAAGAAAAAATCAAATTTGAATGAATACACTGCTAGAACTTGTAGGAAGTGTTTTAAGTTAATTCAAGTGAATTAAATGGATCTAATTTGATCATCCTCAATATATCTTCAACAATCACATGTAACAATGTGAAGTCTGAAAGGCAGGTGTGGAGCTCACATCCTGAGAAATACAGCATTGCTACTTAACACTCAATTTGATATGACTGAAAATATCAAAACATTTGCCTTCATTTTTGCACTACTTCTCTTTTATCTCATTAGTCCACTGTCTGAGGTCACTATTATCAAAGTTCTCTGAGTGTGAGGATGATAAATCTTGATATGCAAAGCCATCAATTAAACCATAGAACTACATTTTATAAATAATTCTGTGATTGTGTAAAGCGCTTTGTGGGTTCATGTTTGGCCAAATTAGTATTTTAAAGCTGATCTTGATAGAATAATTAACTCTGAAGTTGCTTGGTCAAGGCTGAGGTTAAACAAGAAAGCCCACTCAGCTGAAATATCTTCCGGGAACGTGTTAGGAATGTCCGGAACTTTCCCCAGAAGGTTTAAACACAAGTGCACATTGACCCCAAAATAACAGTGATAACTCTACTGTCTGGACGTGGCGTGTCATGCTTCCATGACAGTCTGTAAAACACAGTTTCCCCTCGGTACTTCACAGAAGGGCCCAGGAGGCTCTAGCAACCTCACTGTTTCTGCCCCAATCATTCACAGCTATTCATCTGTATGGAAGATGC
>JAODKF010000138.1:5234906-5254521 GCA_026779585.1 Mormyrus proboscirostris
GATCACGCACCACGTCGCACGTCATCCAAACACTGGGCGAAAAGTAAGCGGGCAGGTACACATGCCCAACCTGCGTCGATCAACTTTAAATAGCATAATTTTAAAGCATATTTTATTTTTCGAATTCACACTGGGGAACAGATGTAGCAGGAATTGTAACACAAATACTGCTTAAACCCCTAAATGGGCTAAACACAAGAGCTTCAGATTGTCAAACCAGTTGTACGGGTATAACTCAAAGTCACATCTACGTGGAGCCAAAAGTGCACTTCGGCTACCAGAGCCCACGTGACTAACCAGAACCAAATCACATGACCTTGTACGATGAGGTAAGGAGCGACGGCTTCATGCGCTCTACGTCAGCGTAATGTGCGCTCTTGCAGAGTCACTGCTAGTGCATCGAGTGTAAACAAGAGCTTGACAGAAGAAAAGTCTAGAAGTGCTCATTTCAGTATTGTTTGCCATATCGTTTTTAGAGTTATAAGAAATATATAAAGCTGTGGGGCTTTATGATTAAGGTGGAGCTACCGTAGAGGAACTTCGACAAAATACAGTGGGTCAGGACGAGACAAAAAAAGCGATCTGTAGCGGCGAGTGGCTGGAAAGTCCCTGTATGCCCAGGCCTGCTGGGTCCGGACCGCGGGCAGGAGCCCCTGAAGCGTGAGTCTAATTTTGTGCTTAAAAATTGCCCACGGATGGTATCCGTCTCAGATGCGTCTAGTCGTATGTATAGGCCCGAGTCTATACCGCGTTCCCGACGCTGGGAGTGTGAATATCACAGCGTGACCGTTGCGGGACCGCGTCCCGTCCCTAGTTGGCTTAGGCTTTGTGAATTCACGTCGCGTACGGATTAATTCCACTGGTTCCTTTCGGCCATCTGTGCTCACCACCCTAAACTCCAGCTGGGACGAGGCTCCTCGGGCTTCGCGGCGAGGCGGCGTTGGCCGAGTTACGCAACCCTCCGAGGAGTTGCATTGTGGCTCGGCGCTGGCGGCTGCTGTGCTTGCTGGGCTCATTTCTCCACTCGCTATCTGTTTAATAACAGGTTTTGTTGACGGAACCAGTAATTTACATTTATAGCCAAACCACAATTTTAATTTTTAATTCTGGGCGCCAAATGCAAAGATCCATATCAATCCTGAGAGCTCCACCTCCCCCTTTTCCAGTGTTTTTAAAAATCATTTAAAAATGCCACTTACTAATTAGTCAGTACAAGTGCGTAATTGTGATACCTTTAGTTGTGTTTTTCATCCACTCTTAAAAGGATTATGGTGTATATTTGGACCGATCACGAAAAAAACCCCGTAAAATAACTAAAGGATCGGGCGCCGTTCATGCTGCTGTATTTTGAACCCAGCCCCCCTCCCCAATACGATGGGTAGTTTACCTATGACACCCCTTGCAGACCAAGCGTGTGCTCAACACTTTCTTTATGCATAGCTAGATTTGCATATAATATTAAGATGCTAATATAAAATAATGGTAACATGTTCATATGGAGAGTTGTGTTTTCGTCTGCTGAGCTCTTTCCTGTCTAAAAACGCAATGGTGATTATCAGAGTAATTTCTCTTCGTGGATGTTATGTACTGCATGCATAAGGATGGAATAGCGTGTCGTGAAATGGTTTTGAACTCGTCTACTGTGCGTGGTCAGTTGTCAAGCAAAGTCAATACAAATATTCAAACTTGTCAGGCGGGACACTCCTAGGTCAGGTGAAGACTAATGACTCAGGCTGCTTAATGAATTCACTTTTGAATCATAGCATAGGTGTTAATGACTCATGTGCTTGTATACCTATACAAAGCTTGGTATTAAAGCATGTGATGATGTGTGTTCTTTAGAGTGGTTGTTCCCAGTGAGGTTTTCCCACGATGGAGTCTGGAGTAAAGGACCGCGAGGAAGAGACTCTGCAGACGGCTTTCAAGAAACTCCGGGTCGATGCTGAAAGGTCTGTGTTATCTTCATCACACGCTTCATCGTAGCGGAATTTTATTGCCACGTTATTCACATCTGATTGTTCTTTGCCCCCTGCTGCTGTCAAAGTGAATATTCTTGTAGGCAGAGCTCCAATTGCTTCCCATTAAAAACCATACAACAAGGCCTTAGTTATAATATTTACTGGGGGAGACACGTACCCCTCCCCCCAATATATAATTACAGCCCTAGTCCCCCCCCCCAGTTGACTACATGGCTATGAACCTGGTATACAAGCTTGAAATGATTCTGGCATGTTATCTCCAATGATAGGAAGGCCTGTTGACAGTTATATAGCTAATGTTTTGATGGATAATAGTGGCTGTTTATAAATGCACGCGCTAGATGAAAATGTCATTTATAATGTCTTTTAAATATCTTTAAAGGATTTTTTTTAGGTAAGCAAAATATTTTAGTAGATTACCCGAATATAAATAGTACCCTGAAATACACCTTTATCAGCACAGAATTCTTTTAAAGCCGAAATCTGTCACGCTTCAGAAATTACCTCTGGAATTTGCATATTACAGCTTGATTATCGATCAGTTTTATTGCTCATATCATAATTCCTCCTCATAATTATTTTGCAAAATGCCATCATCTTCTAATTTGCTCCATAAACCTACAAACTGTTCAAATGCAGGCTAATTGTAATAATTCAACTGAAAAAAAATCTAGTGAAAAATTTTAGACCAGATGTGTGTACCCGCACTAGTTTGATTGTATTTCTACATTCCCTCGTGTAATATTTACGCGTCGTAACGACCTGCCCTAATGGCATTTGTGAATATGCCTCTATAGCACAGTAGCATATGGGCCACTTATCAGGCTGTGGATTGATTAATATGATGAGCAGCAGAAACCTTCTGCTTATGATTCCTCATTACACCCATGCTGCCTGTATATTAATTGGCTTTTAAGCTCTTTAGAAATGACCCTAATATCATTCTGAAGGAAGGAACCAGGTCCTCCACCAGCTGTATAACCATCCTTCGAGTACATCAACTTCATTGAGTTTCTCAGTTTTTTTAGGCCTGATTTTATAAAAAGATAAATAAAATCCCTGCTAACTTATTACACACATGATTGACTTCTTGAAATAATATCATTAAAAAATAACAATATTGCTACTGTAAGAATGTTATAGATATCAGTTCAGTCTGCCATGGAATACCTGTAAATGCAGGTAGACATTCATACGGTAACAGACTGACAGAAGAGTGCTATTTGACATTATGATTTGTTAAATAGATTTCAAGTAATAGTCCATGTTATGCCGCTTGATTGGAAACTCCTGTGGCATTTAGACTTCTATAAAAGATGATACAGCGCGAGATAGTATTGTTTGTTTATTTTGACTCCAAATTGCCTCACTGTTGTATGCATATGTTCTCCTCTAAACCGGTGTCCATCACAGATCCCTGCATTTCTGCATTTGCATGTTTTCCACTTATCTGCATGCGATTGATCTGGGTGCTGGCCCTCACTAACGCGTGCGTCTGGGCTCCCGTGTCTGGTATCGCGCACTTGTCTGTGGAGTGAACGTGTTGTGACATGCGCCGGCTCTTCGTCTGTGAAAGTGAGTGTATGACCACATCGTGTTTCTGTTCCACCAAAAGCATGAATTGTCACCTGTCTTTCAGCTCCATAAATGCGGTGCATGTTTGTGAGGCCGTGACTCAGAGGACACCGACTCGGGCAAATTGTGATGGCGCCAAGGCTAAAGTGGCTAGTCCCAAGGAGAACTGGCACGGGTAACATGCGGATTTTTGCTTGAGCTGTGGTGTAGCAGGGAGGGGCTAAAGGGTGGGGCTTGTACCTCAATGGCCATTGGTCCAAGTCTATGAAGGGGTATTACTACAGTTTTTGTTTTTAGAAAGGATGACCAAAAATGGTCTCTAGTTGGAAGTACAGGTATATCTCAATTTATGTAAAACCTTCTTGCGCAAATCTGTATTTATCTTAAAATACCTGACATTAAGCACTTCTGTAAACAATGTAACAAGGTTATATCGCTGAAAATATATTTGAACTTTATTTTTATTGTATATTTATTAAGTATTTAGTTTGTATTACTAGTATTTTTGGCTTTATGTGTTTTTTGCTTTAAGGTATCTTGAATGGTATGGGAAGGTAAATCCAATTTATGTGACATTTTAGTTGCATAAGGGGTTGTGGAATGGATTATTTCGAACTGCCTGCATTGTTTATTTATTTTTTACATATGCTATTGGAATAGTAATTTTTCTAGGAACTTATTGCACCTTCCAAGTCCTTCTGATTCATTCATGTCATAAAAATCAGTGTCTCACACTAATGGAATGGATTTCTTTCCCTCCCTCCAATGACAGATGCATGCGGAAACCATCTAGAGGTGGAGTTCGGAGCCAGAGGCGCAGGCGTTCCAAATCTCCCATCCTGCATCCTCCGAAATTCACGTACTGTAGCTCCAAAATGTCACCACCGCCTGGCCACCTGAAGCACAAAAGCTTGTCGGAATGCGAGGACAGCACAGCCGTCCTCGGCGTCCCTGCCAAGAAGGAGCTGCTGTCTTCGGGGCAGTCCTCTCCGGTGTTTGGGGCGGCCGGATATGAGCCGTATGCCCACAGCGCTCAGGGATCGGCCTCGAAGATCAGCCTTAAACAGTGTGATCCTGAGGCCGGGACGAGCATCCCGGGCGCGAGTCTGGGAGCCGCACTCCAGTCGGAGAAGGCGATGAGCAGCGCAGCTTCGTCCGACTTCCGGTCCCTGTCCAAGCTACATGACGCGGGAGCATGCCCATGTCCCGAGAAGGAATGTCAGTGCCAGGGCTGGAGGGGGGTGGAAGTGTACTCCTTCACCGGCCTCCGGGACGTCATCTCTGAGTGCGAGAGGAACCTGTCAGGTGTCGAGGATGCGTATCAGACCTCCCCCAACCGGCGGACTGCATGTCCTTCCGGAAACTCTGGATCCCCACGCTCCTGCTCTGAACAGGCACGTGCCTATGTGGATGATATCACGATAGAGGACCTGTCAGGATACATGGAATATTACCTATATATTCCCAAGAAAATGTCACACATGGCAGAGATGATGTATACTTAAGGGAAATGTATATTGGTTTTGCTGATAACTGTCAGTCCATCCTGTCATAGAGTAATCTGTTTACTCTGTTCTTTTTTCCTGTGCTCAGAAATAGTGGTGAAATACACATCAAGAATTTCTAACAGCATTTTTTCATTCTTTTTGTTTCTCTGAAGACATTGGTTTACATGATACAGTTTTGCCAAAGCTATTGCAAATACTACATATGTGGTTTATGGTATGTGCTAACTTGTTATGCCAATTTAAATTATATTTTTCATGACCAATGCTGTCTCTGGAGTTTCCATTTCACTTAATAAACATTTTTTTGAAAACTGTTTCTTGCGCTGAGATGCCCAAATCTTTATTTCAGCTAATTAAATATAATTTCGATTACACTGCTGTTTATTTGTATATTGCTTTTTTATTTATTAAACAAGTTGTCTGGCAGTTGGCCAGATGACGCTAAAGTGAAGTAATGCAGCGGGAAAAAAACAAGCTCGGGTATTGCTTACTTATGTTCGGTAATATATTTCGTCCATTTAACGTACTGGACTTGCTTTAGGCACAATTATACGTATTTATTTTTCAGTCCCATATAATAAATTAAGCGTTAAGCTGTAAAAAATTAACTCCGATCTGGGGTTTCGTTAAACAAGTTTGGTTCCAATGAACAATTTTAACCAAGTTTCTTCTCATTTCAGTGTCGGTTTAAAAATCTTCAATTCCTTTTCCCACGTTGGTTTCCTTTGAGTCACGTACGTTACACTAATCTAATTTTACTGAACTTAATTCAAAAGTATTCAACTGGTAGTCTTAGGAGATTGATTTCGGGTAAATCTTTGACTTTTAAGTCTCCGTGTTGTGTGGGATCGGTGCCCTTCCGAGCCCTACGCTTCCTGGGATCGGTTCCGGTCACACACTCCAAAACGCCACTGAAACTGCACTGAACCGGATTGACTGGTTTCCAGGGTTCAAAGTTGCAATTGTGCTCCTAAAATATACAAATATACAAAACTCACAGAAGCACATAACATGGGGGCAAATGGCATTTATGAATAAAAAAAACCAATCGCAGTGGATGTAGATATATCCACCTTTTATGGCGCGACAATATTCTGATGTATTAAATTTGTTCAGTACCTCTTACTCCTTAAATGTTCAGTTTATGATAATTTCCTTCATGCAACTATTCGCGCTGGATCGTCTTTTACGTTTCCTGAAATGCGTCTCTTAACGTTTAATCATTACCACAATTATACTTTGAACTATTTGAAACTATAATTTTCTTCTGTGAAATGAAGACCTCTGAAGTATGCGTATTTTTAACGCCTAGTGGCGATTTTGCAGGGGTTTTGGCAGCATGCAGCTAATTTTCCCAGCAGTGCGGAAAGGCACGTATTAACTTAGGAATGACGTCAGGTTAGAGACGCCGCTTTTCCCGAAAAGGTGACAACATGCACATCAGTTTGTATTGTGTAAGATCACATTGGTATGTACGTATTACATATCCAATTTACCTGTTGGCTTCCTTTTAGTTAATTTATTAATGTTTTTGTAATTTCACTGTTTTTATTAAAAGCCTTTTCCGAAAGTAATCTCAACCGATAATTACCTTTTGTTGCGATCCGGTGGATTTGGTGTAACATATTTAGCTAACTTGTTTGTACAGGCACTTTTGCATTTTCAGAGTCCAATGTTGAAAGTATTTTAAATTGAGATGTATCCAGAGGCGAATATTTTAAAGCTTTTCTGCGTCGCCAAACCCAGTATTTAATGGATGAGTGATTGACACATTTTCCCACAAGAGGGCGCAAATCCCTCTGTTTTAGTCTTCGAGCTTGCAGCGTGGGTAGTGGGTATTGAAAACGACAAACAGGGCAGTCTGAGCACAGAATATTTGCATCTTGCGGTGTTTAGTCCTTTCTCCGTTTTGGAAATTCCATACAATTTTCATATGACTTTTAAGAAATAACGTATCCTGAAGTGCTTGCACAAATACACACACTCACACAAACACACACACACACACACACACACACATCTATCTAAATTGGGACCGTCCATTCATTTCTGTGGGAAAAATCCTAATCCCAATCACAACACAATCACAACCTCTACCCATCCCTAACCTTAACTACAAAATACGAGACTTTTGGCATTTTTACTTTTTTTGATTGCATTCACAGATTTTTATAAAACTGGGGTTATCCAAATGGGGACCTCAAAAGATGTCCCCAAAAGTAGGGAAATTTCAGGTTTCACTACACTTTGGAACAATTTGGTCCTCAAATGTTATCTATGCACACCCACACACACACACACACCATGGTTATTGTACCTTTGTGGGGACTCTCCATTCATTTCTATGTGGAAAACTAATCACAACATGGCGACCTTAACCCCTACCCAACCCTAAGCTTAACCATAAGTAACCAAACAAAATACAAGACTTTTGGCATTTTTACTTTTTTGATTGTATCCACAGATCTTTGTGGGTCCCCACATCAAAAAATTGTTTTTATTACATTGTGAGGACATTTGGTCCCCTTAATGTAATATATATCTAATCCACACACGCACACACACACACACACACACACACACATATATATATATATATATATATATATACAAAGGGTAAATCATAAGTATTAAGTTGGAACCAATAGCAGTATATTTCTGGTGAAAAATAATTCTCAAAGCAACAGGAGGCAACTTACACAACTTAAAGTGGTGAAATTCCTAAATTGCAGGTGCAAAATGATTTAATGTATCCCAGAAAACACCATATGCCAAACATATGTCAAGTCAAATGCCAAGTCAAAGCCGAAGAAAATAAAGATATATGGACCTTAACAGGATCTAATCTCTGGCGTCGTTACTGCCATATGTCTTCCTTCAACACCAGTCAAAAGTTTAAGTGCACCTGCTTGGAACCACCATCATCCATACTTTTAACTGTCAATTCACATCAGTACAAGTCGTATGAACTGATGAGTCCAAATGTGGATTACTCGGGTTCTAACTCTAAGGTGTATAGATGGTATGTGTATGAGTTGTGCATGTGTGGGTTACCATGTCAAGCTTGGAGGTCGCAGTTCCATGGTCAGGGCTGGCTTTGCTAGTGAAATTCTTTGTGATCTTTGCCAAATCCATGGCAATCTCAACCAGCAGAGCTATCATGGCACACTTCAAAGGCATACCATTCCTTCAGGATTATGGCTGTCTGTGCAGTCCTTCATTCTCCAGCCAGATAACAACCCAAAACACACCTCAAAATTGGGCAAGACCTATCTGATGATGAAGGAACCTGAAGGACAATTCAAAATAATGGCCAGACCTGTCTGTTTTCCAGAATAACTGGACAGAAGCCACCAGGAGCATTTCCATTCTGTTTTGTATATGTCGCTCTGCCGGTTAAGCCTCTGTTCCTGTGAACCAAAGGTTGTCAGTTCAAGTCCTGTCCTTGGCAGAATAGTTGCACCTTCCCTGGGCCCTTGAACAATGCTTTTCATCCCCCCCCCCAAAAAAAAATGTTGCTGGGGTTCCAAATAAATGGCCTAGACCCTAAGTTTTGAGCAGAACTTTGTGTACATCTCAAAGAAGAACAAGATGGGATATGTGAAAAGCAGCATTCCAGCATACCTCTACTTGTGCAAATGGAGAACAAACCGTCCGTATGTTTGGTGATTTCTTGCTGAAACTTGTTAACTGAAAGCCTCATGTTTGTGAAGCAGTTTTCAAGGCAAATAGTGGTTATTTTAAGAATCTGAGACTTAGGGACATATTTCAATTTCTATGAAATTTCTGCTTTGCTACTCCTTATGGGTTATTCTATATATAGTAACATGTTATTTTTTCATTTTTGTGTATTTGTTTAATGTACTGCTTACACCTGTACCTGGACATTCATTGGAAACTCAGCCTAGCTGCACCAATGCCTAGTCGACTGTTTGACAGCCACATATTTATAATGTACAATTCACTCACTGCATCTGTCACTTTGCACAAAAGCATCTGCTTTAACTGCTTTTCCCCCAATATACCCAGCCTCTGTCCTCTGTGCATGTCTCAACCAACCCAATTTCCCCTCTCTGACTTTGTCTCTAAGCCATCCAGCCCTTATATTTTCCCATTCCTAATCGTGTCCACAGCCGATCTTAGACCAGTGGCCTTCCGATCGCAGGCATCCGCTGCCCCTTCTGTTGTGGGCACTAGTGTATGTCCATGTATATAATGGGCACAGATCGTGTTCAGGTTAAACTTAGATTTCCAATACTCTTACTTTTTCATTTATTTACTATAGGAGGTTAATACAGCAGAGGCAAGCTGCAACGTGTCAGACCCTGTTTGTTTCCCAATCAATGATCACACCTCTTTCAATGGAGGAGTTGACAGAATTATAGTTTATGTGGTTGTCTGTGTAATTCCATTAATCAGTGACATACAGTAAGGCAAAGCATTTTGATTTCTGAGAGTAAGTACCAGGTGGCTGCTTGTCTTACCCAGCAAAACGGCTTTTCCTCAACATAATTATACAGTTATTCAGCTTTTCAATTTTTAAGCTGCTTTGTCTGCCCCTGAAAATGAGAAACTCACAAGGATAAAATATACACAGAATATGTTGCCCCTGACTCTTCTCAGTTCTTTGTTAGTTTTAGTGAGTATTGGTTTGACTGGTGACCTGTGCTTCAGTGGGTGCCATTGTTGGCTTACACCTCCAGGACTGAGGGTTCGACTCAGCTCTGCTCTCTCTGTGAGTTTGCATATGTGCGCCGTTTTCCTCTTTATATTCTTGTTCCCACCCTTAGTCCAATAAGGCTATTATTTAGGCTAATCGGTGTCTCTGATTACTTGCAATGTGACGGACTGGCGTATGGTCCTGGGTATAGCTCAACCTTGTGTCCCTCAGCTGCCCCCTGACTTGGATAAGCAGTATATTTCATTGCTTTTGATTCTGGTTCATACAATTTTTCAAGGACTTTAGGAGTCGAAATTGAATTATTCATGCGGTCGATCTCGCTGATGTCACAGGATAACAACGTCTTGCTGTTCGTGCCCCAGAACATCTGGTTCAACTTTAACTTTGTAGTTTCACCGAATCACGTTATTAATGACATGCAATGTGAAAACTTATACAATGTATACAATGAGCTTTTGTGTTTTTTTTGGTGGGGGGATGATAAATTTTATCTGCTTAGTAAGTGGAAAAAAGCAAAATAGAATCTCATAGAACAACAGGCCTATTCTACCTTGTGTCACAATCATTTCCTTTCTTGATTCTATTTTTGATAATCCTGTATTATGTCAGATGAGGGTCTGCGAGTTTGAACTTGTGTGACTTTATGTAAGCTAAACTGCAAAAATGAAGTCTATTATGATCTTAATCATGCTTCAGCTATCTTTATGAAAAATGTATGTGAAACAATGTACAACATAATCGAGTATCCGATTTAGTTCTTAAAAAACTTGCAAATGGGCTGTATGTGGAACGTTTTTATCAAAGGGCAAAGTCCTTTTACATGATGGGAAGGGTTTAATGTCCATCTAGGTTTAAACCACATGCCATGCTGAGGGTCACCTTGAATCTGTCCCTGGCAGTAGAGGGTACAAGGCCGGGATCAGGTGTGGATGGGCCATCAGGGAAATTTCCCAGTGGACTGGTCTTGGGAGGGTCGATGAGTCTTCCTCACGGCTGGTGATTGCCCTTGTGAGATACACAAAGGCAGACCACCCACGGATAGCAGCAAAATATATCAAGGGGGGAGCTCTTGGTTGAGGTACACCCCGGATGGGATGCCAACCCATTGCAGGACACAAACTGCACACACACTATGGGATATTTACCAGGTGGCCTAATGCACGCATTGAATCTGCAATAGACAGGGATAACATGCAAACCCCCCACACACACAGAGCCAAGGCAGGAACTGAGCTCCCCCGACCCCGGTGGTAATGCAGCAACATTGTTACCCACTGAACCACCATACCACTTATGAATTTCGCATCTAAAGGAAAAACAGCATTAAAAATAGTATTAATGTTTATATACCCTATATATCAGGCATTCATTGGAAGCTCGGCCTAGCTGCCCTTTTGCCTAGTCAGCTCCTTGATAATATATATGTTTGTCATGTGCTATTTGCTTTTATTTGTATGTCTCTTTGGATGAAATCATCTGTTAAATGAAATAAATACATCACACAGTTAGCCATTTATTGAAAAATTAAAAAATGAAATAAATAAATGTCGTAGAATCAAAATCCTTCTAGAACAAGACATACCAACCTTGATAGAGAAAAAAAAATAGAGCCTTGTGTTGTTCTTACTATTTTATATAAAATATAAGGTATAGAAATATGTAAAACCTGCACACCACATTTTCCTCTTGAAGTCAGGAATGAGGTTGAAACTATGGCAACACCATTAGGAATTCAAAGAATCATGAGCCAGTGCATTAGGAATGTTTGGTCAGGAGCTCATCTGCATCACAATGACGACTGCAACAAAAACGCAGTGGGTCATTACGCAGACCAGGCCCTGCTTTCATATCTCCATCCCCCTAAAATCGTCGCATCACATTTTTTAAGCATGACTTTCTCTTCAGAGTTAGAGGAATCACCATGTCTACATGTTGGATCCTTCAACATCTCCAGGTGCACTGTGCTAAGCAGGAAAAATGCAGCTTATCTACTTCAGATGAAGAAAAAAACCAATCTATGCCCCAGAACGAATGTTGTAACATCGATGTGGCATGTTTACAGAACTTTTTAGATTTCAAAACCTGTTAGGCGTGTGCTACCTCAGTTTTTAGTGTAAATATAATGCATAGAGATGTGTGTGTGTGTGTGTGTGTGTGTGTGTGACAGAAGTCTCACAGAAATCCGCCGTTTTCCTGTAATGTGAGAAGACAGGTCTTGCCCGGACTTGTCGTTTAACCTGAACCAGATCCCCCCCCCATTCTCACCTGGAATGTTGGCCCCCCAGATTAAATTTACTGTTGCACACAGGATGTCTTGATCTAAAGAAAGGAGCTCAATTGTTATCCACCCCTCTTTCCCCAGATCTATCACTTGAGGTGATTTCATTTGCTTTTCTGGGGTTACGCTTAGCACAATACACGCTCATTTCAAAGCGTAAATGGTCCTGGAGTGTCTTCTTTTGATTTTCAGACCTTCAGACGAATCTTGCATGTGGAGCCTGTTATATTTGTGTACCGCCAGTCAAGTTTTTACATGACCTTGGGAAATTTCCTGTCTTGGGAAATTTCTGAAAGTGTCTCTTCTATTAACAACAAACTACCACCCTCCAGATCCCATCCGGGGGCCAGTGCCCTGTTCTTTCATATATTATTACAGAGATCATTGGCCTTTCCTGTCTCGCTTTGCCTTGTTGACCTCTGACCTCCAATTGCTGGGATCGCGCTCCATTGAAGGTGGCTCTTGTCCGAATGGGTGACAGAACTGTTTTGAAACAAACATCCTAAACGATTCCATATGACACAATCTTTACTATCCTGAGAACTGGGAATTGGTTAATCATGTGTGCATCAAGAAACTTTGGAAATAAAAAAACACAGCTGTTAATGCTTTGGTAATGTGGGAAAAACCAAATGCTTGAGGACAGAAATGCTAACATTCAAAATCTTGGAATTAAAACATATGCCATTGAACAAAAATGAACTTTCTTTTTGCGCTATGTCAAATCACAAAGCTATAAGTATAATTCAAACGGTTAACAATGAAACATTGAACAAGTAATAGCATTATGTAATCCACTGTTTACTTTTGATTAATTAACAAATGAAAGTACACCATTTACATAATAATGTGGGAAGAAAATGCTGCAATATTTTAAAAGACTGTGTATATAATACACAAAGTGTCATCTGTATGCATGATAGCATATTGCCATTGATGTAGTCACCCAAAGAACGGGATACAGTTATAAGCTAGAGCTGCTGTTGTACTCAGTAAAGTATCCATGCCATGTTCATTATCCAATGACGCAAAATTTTAATCCGTCCTTCGAAATTCCCTTTTCACCAAGTGGCCGTATTTGGAAATATGTCAGGCAGGAAGGTTTTAGGGGAAAAGGATGCAATATGTGGGATATATATATATATATATATATATATTTAACTGGGGGGGGGAAAGTCCAAACAATCATTTATATGGAATGCTAAAATAAACACACAGCAGTAATGATGCAGGCAGCTCTTAGCTGTTATTATTTGTTCTTTATTATTTTTGTTTGACGTTTGTTCTTACCGGTTCTTTGTTGTGGTTAAAAACTGCTGCGAGGAAAAGCAACTTTGTTTCATATGTCTGAAATGACAATAAAGTGACTTGACTTGACTTGATCTAAAGGTTGATTCACTGCCCAGTTTTTCAGTGACATCAGATTCCCCGAACAGCTATACTGTTGGGGCACGCTGCTACTTTACAGGCTGCTTATCTCACTAATTGTCATGTTAAATTCACAAAATTAATATTAATGTTAAATAAAGGTAGCTGTTAATAGCAACCACGAAATATAATGAACAAATGAAAGTTGATATAAGTTAAATAAGGGATTTAATCTCCTGCGGAAGTATTTGATGTTGATTAAACGGCCCTCGCGGCATTGCTAACCTTCACGGTTCTTGGTTCTGTCATGTTAACAGCAGAAATTAAAATACAGAAAATGACTCCAGCATTAGTGTTTGTGTTTTTCTTTTTCTGAAGTTCTACGCTTTCCCACAGTTTCCAGTGTCCTGGCAGTACATGGAAAGCTGAACCAAGAATGAAATTCCGAAGAAACGGTGGCCATCCCGCCACCATTTCTTCATTCTATAAAAGCGAATCTTTTCAAGAAGTGAAAATCTGACAGGATGTGTCGATCATCTGCACTTCCCTTTACAGAGAATAGAGATTTCTTGGGTCCCTCCCTGGGGACTTCCGAATTGTCAGTAACAATTACATCTATATGTACATTCAGAGAATTGTGGCAACATGACTAGGAACTGTTGAGCTATTCCATAGTAAACAAGAACTCCTATTCAGAAACTCAGCTACTTTGGCTTGACTCCGATTTAAGACTAAGAACTTGATGGGCCGAATGGCCTCCTCTCGTTTGTAAATTTCTTATGTTCGGAACTCCTCTGCAACCTCCATATAAACATATGGCATAAAGCTGATTTTGCCTTCAGATAACTGGATCTTCACATTTAATAATAGTTTCTGTATTGTAAGTGTAAGTGAATCGAAACCATTGTTACAATCATTCTAGTGCTGCCAGCGCTGCTTCATGTTTGTTGAGATAAATGGCAGGGTGTAACGTCAGAGTAATAAAATCACCGTTGGGCCTGTGAGCAAGACCATTAAATCAAGTGCTCCTGGGATCCTGGTTGATCCTACTCTCTGATCCTCATTTGTATGTCACTTTGAATAAAGTTGTCTGCTGAATAAATAAATGTAAATATGTCAGCTATTGTCCATCGTGTCACTTTTTTTGGTATACTGATTACTTTGGAAAAGTATGCATTTAATCATCCCGTCGAAATCGGCATTGAAGAAAAGCGGCAAATCAGCAGGGGGAAGTAGCAGGTCCTCGGGTCAGAAAGGAGGGCAGCGGGGATGCTGTCGAGCAAAGAGGAAGTCAGAAAAAATATCAACAGAAATTCATCAGCCAACAAGCTGCGAGTACTTCCGCCCAAAACTTCCTGCTTTTTTTTGCCCCAGGATGATAAATAATCGGAGCCCCCGAAGACATCTGCTTCAGCTGCCCAGCACGAAGCAACCCTTCACATAGGTGTGCCAATCAGTCTAGCGGAGCACTTTCCGCAGAATCCGCTCATCCGCTAAACACCAGCCAGGAAGCCTGCCATCTGATACTTTTCCCTCATCGCCCACATGGCTGCTCTATCCAGATGTATCTAAATCTCTTGCAGGGCATAAACATTTCAGTGTGCGACAGATCAGTCTATATCACACATACGTTTTCTGGTATTTGTGCTTTGAAAGCCGTACTCAGATTAGAATTAAATATGGAGTGCTGCATACTATGAGTATGAATTTAACTGTGGGATCAATGATGCTCCCCTTAACCATAATCTTAAATAATAAGATTACTCAGGTGAATAATAATTAAAAACATGCAATAATATGCACATCTTTGACAGTAAGGAAATGTAATATTTGAAACAATAAAGGGATTAAATAACACTACTTGCCACCTTCATGTCATAGATGAGGCTTTCAAAAGGACAGGGCGTGTCTGGTAGAGGCATATCCGTCATCCTCTTTCTACAGCCACTCCTGATACGTCCTGCAATTCTCACATTTGCAGAGTCCCTCCCCGACAAAACTGCAGGAAATTCCATCCATTCCAGAGTAATTCCCCATAATTCCCGTTTCCTCCAGCTGCTACTAAGGGCTTCCTGTCCCCCCTGTCTCAGCCTGGCCTCACAGGCAGATGCCCCCCCCCCCACCCCCCTTGAAAGTTTGTTTACACCCAGTTAAGGTCACTCGATTACTCACGCTTGCCCTCTCTTCTGTTTGCTGACTCATTGAACTTTTGCTATGGTGTCACTGCGCTCTCCTCCTTTTAAATAATCAGATTAGAGCGATGATTCCGTGGCATTCTGGCATCCAAGCCGTTACACGCCAGTCTCCTTATTCCCTCTTTCAATACTGGGTTATTATATTATAATATATCAGCAGACCAAACAAAACATTTTAGTTTCTTTGAAGATATATACTCGGAACGGTGGGGGCCTTAGCGGGTAGCACTGCTGCCTTACAGAGCCAGAGACTGGGATTTGAATCCTGGCTCTACTCTCCATGTTGAGCAGGTTTCCTCTGGGCAATCCAGCAGTCCAAAGACATGCAGTTATGCTATATCGTTAAACTGCCACTGGTGCGTGTGGGTGACCTGTGATTGGCTGGCATCCTGCCCGAAATGTTCTCCACCTCAGGGCTCTGTGTTACCTGTTATAGGATAAGAACTTTGGGATTATTTGGTGTGCATTTCCACAGAGGCCAGGTGGAACGGTGGGGTACCTAGTGACCCCCAAAGTTACAGCTGCGGCCCCCAGGCGATGCGCTTTCCAGACGCGTTTGTTAATCTTATCTGACAGCCATACGCTGAGACGCACGTATGTTTATAGACTGGGTGGTGGACATGAAAATTAGGTGACTTTTCTGGTCCAAAGTTCACTGGAATGCTTGGGGCCATTTTTGTATTGCTTTTGTACGGGAAAGAGTCATAATGTCGCAACATACTCCCCAGGGTGCGTACAGCATTATGAAATGTCTCACTTATAATTTCTCAGAACAAATATTGCTCATTTTTCAGTTTTCAAGCAGACTTAGATCACCGGTATATTCAATGTTGAATCAGTAATTATTCATCTGCTGATTCAATCCAATGCAAAACCCATTAGAGGGAGGTAGGGAAGCTCACACATTGTTACTGAGTGTCCAGTCCATGTGAGTTTCCCACACTGATTATCACATGACCAACTAATGGGGTATATAAAGTAGACCTAAAATGGTATGAAGATATGAAGTCAATGTGAATGTATATGGACATATTGGCCCTCCACAGATTTAGAAAGAGAGTGAGTAGTACTCTGACAAAATGAGAGTGTGATTAGTACTAACCCATAATGAGGACTTACACTTATTCCTTTGGAGCAATTGAAGATGTTAACAGCCTTCGCATCCAGGCAATATTAAATGAACAAGTGACTGAACTTTTCATGATAGTTTCGTGCAGGATGGGTTGCAAAGAGCTGCTGAGTCACTGAGAACAGTTTTTATTGTTCATTGACAGCCTGGCAAACACACACAGTCACATTATATGTTTCAACAAACATTATCAGCAGAACGTGTGGCTGTACAGGAGAAGTTAGTGACTTTCCACTTGTCGATTGTCAAGGTCAAGATGTCTGGCAGCAAGTTCAGCTGTGAGCCACACAAAATCACCCAACATCGATGCCCCACCTGAATGGCAGCAAATCCGTCCCAAACGAGTAGAGGCTATTAAAGCAATAATGAGCCAACCAACTTCATATTAATACCATTGGATTCAAAAGCCGGTGTCCACATATGTTTAGCCATATTGTGTAGTTCAGTAAAGGATTAATGTTCCACTGACACGTCTGAAAAGTATTTATCTGCAGCTTTAATGCTGTTTTTAATTTACCTTT
Source organism: Mormyrus proboscirostris (assembly GCA_026779585.1). Taxonomy (NCBI): domain Eukaryota; kingdom Metazoa; phylum Chordata; class Actinopteri; order Osteoglossiformes; family Mormyridae; genus Mormyrus; species Mormyrus proboscirostris. The sequence continues at coordinate 5,252,141 of JAODKF010000138.1, forward strand.
GAGGTCAAAAGTCGGAGCTGGGAATGACAACCACCACATTCCAGTACGGCAAGTCGGAAAGCCATTTAGCGAAATCAGTTCTAGCCAGATACATTATTATTACATTATTATTACAAGTTGCTAACACTTACATGGTATTTTGTGGATAATAACACTGCAGCAGCATGTCCACAGATAGCGGCTGGACAAAACTATGTGTATGACTAATTTAATAAGGCACAAATAAGACATAAGTGCTAATAAACAGTATAAAACTACAGCTTTAACTTCTGTTGATAAAGGGCGCTGCCATCTTGAATTCTAAGGTTGCCGTTGTGTAGATTCCTCCGACTTTCAAAGTAGGAATTTCGATTTCAGGGGGTGTTCCTGTGGAATTTTCGACTTGGATGAATCAAGCAAAGAGACAGGTAATGTGTTACAGAAAATTTCACCAGATACAAATGTGAGCACATAATTAACCTTAAAATTGCTATATGAGATGGGGGAGTGACCCCTAGCTGTCTTGGCAGTCAGGGTCATGTGACAGGGGGTAGTCATGCTGATTGGTTCCACCTGTCTCTCTGTCTCACTGAATACACAAGTTGAAGTTATCTAACCCAGCAAGTAACTTGATTCTTGATTACAGCGTCCAGTGCAGTCCAGTGCAGTCCAATGCAGTTTCTCCCAAACCCGTTTGTTTTCGTTTTGTTTCCCACCAAAACAGCCTGTTTTTTCTGATGTTTACTTTTTGCATTTTCTTGAAGCCAGCCCTGACCGGTTCTACCCTAGTCCATAACTCTAGAAAAGCACCTCACCGATGAGTAAGATGTCACTTCCTACCAATCTGTGCCACGTATTTCAGTTCACTATCCTGACCTGATGGATGTTACTTACTTCTGTTGTGAAAAACAAAAGATCACCAACAGTTCTAGCCCCTTGGTTTGTGCATTTAGTGCCTCTGCATGCAGGAATGACCCCTGGCTGACCCTTTCTACACGTCTGTGTGCCAATATTATGCTGCACGGAAGAAAGCTTATTTCAGTTATTTATTTTTTACTTGACTGAAGTTCAAACCTACCCCGACACTTTAGACCTGCATTCAGGAGGCAGTTTGGGAAGGATCTCGAAAGGGCCTCCGGCAGGGTTTCTTCAAAATAAACTTCTCTCCACGTGAAGAAATATCAAAACACCAAGGACAATGCAGAAACCTAATTTAACCACCTTGTGGATATGAAAATAATGAGAAGTAAGCATGATCTGACCTATGTAAGCATGTAATAAAAGACAAATACAGATTACTGCCTACATTATATATTTTCTCTTTTCTTACAGGCTGGCAATTTTCTTAAAACAAGTAACAAAAGGGTAATTGTTCCTTTTTGGTGTAATATAAGTAAAGAGCATGTAAAGTTTCCCAAAATCTACTCAGTGGTATTACAGTGTCTTTATAAATACAGTTATCTTCTAGGGGATGTGTTGGATCCTCCCAGAATACGTATCCTGTGTCAGTTCAGGAGTATTACATTACACCCCATTCCTGCTGAGAGCGACCTCCCCTCTATACACTCTATACAGTATCCTACCTATTGACTTACAGAGCACAGGGCATTAGAGCAAAGACTGCTGACAATATCAAATATTTTCTTCTCACTTCCCGCTCTGAGGTTCTGTTTTTTTTTTGAAAGATGTAACAGGTTCGCTTCAATAGATCTCAGCTCTCAACTTCCCATAAACCCCAATATAATTTGTTCTATAAAATTCAGCTTACCAAACTGGTTCCAACTGTGTATACCCACAGTCCTTTGCAGTCCCATGTCAGTGTGTGTGGCCTCTAGCCTCTTTGAAAAACTGCGCCCCTGTTCCCTGAAGCTGTCTGTCCTAATTGGTAATCAGTAACCTCACCTTAAGGTGTAACTCCTGTACATAATAACTACTTTGCGTTAGTCATCTTTTAAGCCTTAATTTACTTTAATGTCTCAACATGTAGGACCCACAAATGCATTTTTTGGACCCAAAATGTCCTGAAATGCCTGGGATTTCACTTTGTTTCATGTTGACGTTTGCTTTCTAGTCGGAATGCTGCATATCTGCATATTTGCATTGCTCTGACACCTCTCTTTATGTCCTTCCTCCAGCGTCTTGCTTTTGAAAACCAAAATATGTTCACACTACTCATAGTCGATCCATTGTTGTACTCAGATTTAGATCTTCTAACTTTTAAAGCTCCCTGAGCAGTTCCCTTTCGAGATGGGTTTCATTCTAAACACAATGGGCATCCCCTTATTTAAACCATCACATCCTAGCAGAACCATCCGTGTGTTCACATTTGAAAACAACACAGCAGAATTACCTCTCATCCCTTCATGCTAAGCACAAAAATAATAAAAATGGGGGGGGGGGGG
>JAODKF010000138.1:5262757-5275615 GCA_026779585.1 Mormyrus proboscirostris
ACCCCCCCCCCCCCCATCCATCCACCCGCTGTGTGCCTACACCCTGCACAGGGCCCCATCGTTCACACATTCATCAGGAGCTTCTCAGATTCCTTCCACTCTCACTGGACTATTTTTGGTCTTACACTTCCAGCAGTTCAGGATGCTAGACAGAAACATGAGGTTCCAGTGGTAGAAGGCACTTTGACTAAGTAACAAGGTCTGGAAGAAGATCCAAAGTATTCAGGAACTGGAGAGTCAACTACAACTGGACCGGTAAAGCACTGCGTTTAGATTCATTAAAACTTTTCACTGAGTATATGACACACTTTGAAGTACAGTCGTTGGCATGTACGGACAGTTTGTGCAATACAGCCATACACCTACCATGACTCTACAGTTCAGTTAGGAACACAATACATCCACATGTAAGGATTAGAAGAGGTAATCTTGAAATTTTTTTAACCAAACTCAAGCACCGGACATCATTGCGACAGACACACAGCGAGAAATAATATTCACTAAAGTCAGTTTGCATGTGGGACCTGGTCGTGTTTTCACAGGAGCCAGACTATGTCTGAACCAATGTCAGCCTAGTACTCACTTGGGCAACAGCAAGAGGATAATTTTGCAGAACATTTCTTGGTCACTAAAAGAAATGAATAAATAAAATGAATAAAGTGAGCAACAAAACACTGCCATGCGAAAGGAGCTACAGCTGACATTCCAGCCAGGACAAAGAGTGCATTATTCCAGTATTATCTTTATATGATTACATACAATGAGTGTGTGCTTCACTGTAACGTCCCTTTCAGATATGTTCACAATGGTAAAGACAGAGCAGAGCTTGTACTTTGGGCGTGTCTGGCGTGCAGAAAGCCTCGATCAAATGACTTACATTAAGCAAAAGCCGTGGGGGGAAACTGTATACTATTAAGAAAAAAAGAAAAAAAAAAAAGGCTTTTTAAAGTAATCATTAGATCATTGACTAAAAGTTTCGAAACTGTTCTACACTCTCGCCTAACACACTGATTTGGAAGACTTAAAAAAAAAATTATTTGGGGGGAGGCGGAAGGTTTGGAGGAAAAAATTAACTCTTTTAACCCAAGTTCTGAACAAAACCTTCACTCTCAATGCCAACATTCCAACCTCCAAAAGGGATTTTATAGCCCAGTGGACAGCAAAGCAGGAACCATCATTACGTCCTGGTGAAAGTATTTATCGTCTCGTCTGCACAACTTTTCATCGACATTGAACTCATCCAAAATTGTAAAAAGAGAGGGAAAAAAAAAAAAAAACACACACACACACACACACTCTGGTGCAAATGATCTCATACCTTAAAATATAGACACTGCAATCAAAACAAATACAACTAAGAAACAACAGGAATCGTCGATTGTTGCACACAGTGCTGATTCCAATGGAAGAGAGGAATTTCCAAAAATGATTCTGAACATAATTTTGCCACAGGCTAATACTTAAACGCGTTTGTCCAGAGTTCACACTACCACAGGCTGTTAGAACCAAAACGTCACGGGCAGGTACTGGTCATACTGGGAAAGGTTAAAGCTAGGCCTGTTTGAAGATCTCACAATCGGCCACATCACAAGGAACACTAACGCATCCCCATTGGCAAGGGAGCAACCCGGTGTGCCAGATGATCGCCTGGACATATTTTAACTTTAAAGGGAACTGGCACAATGGCTGGACACAGAGAAAGAGGTCTGAGAAAGAGGGAAAAAAAGTGTGTGTCCTTGCAGCAAGGAGCCCACTATCTAAAAGGAGACTAATGAAGGGGCTTTGACCATTTAAATCTGCCCAAGTGTGTGAAATCCCACAATAGGGCCAGTCAAGGTCAGCAGGGGTCAAATTCCACAGGAAAATGAAAAAAAAAAAAAAGTAGGGGAGACCTCTACATTGGTCTGAGGAATGTAACACACTCTTCTTGGTTCATTGGTGCTTAAGAGGTGAATCTATGGAGTGGCACAGTCCGTTGGTGTAAACAGCCTGTGAGACCACTCAAAGCAAAATAGCATTCCAACCCTAAGTCATATAATCATGTACCATTGTTTGACCAGAAAGACAACTACTAGGCAATAAAGAACTGGACCGTGAAATTACACAACTTCTGGGAAAAGTCTGGCATTAAAATATTACAGAATCAAGGGATGAAGCAAAATTTAAAAAGTCCCGTCAATATGTCTTTGCTGCAAAAGCACAACATGGAGACAATTTGGAAAGTGCATGTATGCCACTGGGGAAAAAAAAAAGTGTCAGTCGTGAAATTTGCATCTGTCCCAGGGGAAAACCACCAGGTACGGACCCGCCATCTGCCTTCAACAGCATGGCATTTGTATATGGTCAGAACCCAAAGAACTCACCTCCACAAAGCACAAAGCGGACATGCGCATGATCTACAGTGCAGTGTCCAAAAAAAAAAAAAAAAAAAACACACACACGTCTGCCATTGATAGCTGGGATAAGAAAGAAGAGATGAAAACATGAGGGGGGGGAAATGCTATGAGTGATTGTTGTCCCACAGGAAAGCAAATAAATTCCTGTAACATGGGTCAAAGCATTTCGAGAGCCAAGTTGTAGTTTACAAGAGCATGATTTGTGCTCCTCGAAGGCGTCCCACCTCTTGAGAAACCAGATCGGGTTGGGGCGGGGGGGGCTGAAATGCGAGACTTTTCACTTAGAGAAGCCTCCCCTTTCGCAGCTCGGTAGCGAGCCAGGGGTACGATGAGGAGCCGCACTCCACCCCCGCAGAAAGTAGCCGGCCATTCCCCCGGAATGCACGGGGGAACTTGGAAAAGACCCAACGCAGCAGGATGCCGTCGACTTTTCGAAAGGAAATGGAAAGATCGCCTTCTAGCAAATTTGCAGTGATGACACGGTCTGACGTCAGCCGCCAAAGTTCATTGAACTTATTCTTGGAGAAGTCACGTTCACTCCTCAAAACCTAGTTTCTCCAAACGATTACCTGTATACTTAGCTTCCCGTGATATTAAGTTTACTATTTACAAAGCACCCCAACAAGAAGCAACTGCGAAAGACTTACGGCCATATGAATACACGGTCGTCGGACAGCACAGGATCACACCTGTGAATAGACAGGTAAACGGCCTAAAGAAGACCCTCCCGGGGTAGTCTGTAGGTGGTCATGTTCCTCCTAGTTAACCAGCCTGTTGACTGGGGTACGGCCAGACCACAAAGCTGCCAGGCGTCAATACAGACACGCTGCCCATCTGCTTTCCCCCCAACAAATACCCTTTGTAATCTTAAAGTAAAAGTAAAATTTAAGCACGTTGTACTTAGTGTGCCAAGTCGTCAGCACAGGATTTCGACAGCTCGGTGGTCCAAAACATACACATTTTTCTTTTAAATACCGTCCATCTACTCCCATAAACTACGTTGCTGATGTGTTTGTTTAGTATGTTTATACGTTCCCCGAAGACGACAACGTATAAAATTACCTACCTCGAATTTCAAATTTATTTAAACACGAATACAGTTAGTGATCTAATTGAGAATTTAGTTAACCGTAATCTATGTACAAAAATATGAGTTTTACTTACCGACTCAGCATATACAGATGCTACTAAAAGCAGGATGATGATTTTCATGTCTGCGAATATAACTCGCCGGAGATTAATCGAGAAAAAGCGGCTAAAAGCGATGGCGAAGTATAACTATCGGTGGCTCGTTCCAGTGAGTCCTTCTGAGATCTAAACACCGAAGAATTAAATAAAATAAGCCGCTGAGAAAAGTGTAGAGCTGCAGTACTCTACGCTTCTAACGCCGTGACCGTGCCGTACTAGAAAACGTACCGTATTTTGATCCCTTTTTTGGATCCGCCCACCAGGAGGAGGGAGAAATATGCACACAAGGGGAAAAGTTTGGGAGACTACGCAAGTATGCTTAACGACAATGGCTGGCAAGATAAGCGTAGTGACTCATCGAGAACAAAAATACAACTGAAGCTTTACGCCCCCTTTTGAATAAAGTAAATGCAAGCCCGGAGCTTTAGCATGTCGGTTTGGTAGTGGATAGCACCTCCGCAGGCTGCTGGCTCTTGCCCCACCGCGTTTGTGTGAGGGGATTGCACGGTCTCCATGTTTTTCCGCGGGTTTCCCGCAGTCCAAAAGCACGCGGTTAGTTATGTGTGCGGCGTGAGGTGGACGGGAATGTTTACTACGACTGCAATGAACAAACAATGAAAAACGAATGGATTGCATTTTACTAATTACTTGGAAGGTTTTGAAAACTTTGAAGCAAAAAATTAAAAAAACAAATTAGACAACTAGTGAAAGCTCCTGAAAAAAATAGAGGATTATACCGTTATACCTTTATACATTAACATTTAAAACAACTAGTTATTTATTAACTTTACTATTATTAATAAAACATTAAGTGATCCTATTCATTTCATATACTTTTTTTATAACTCTTTTTAAATATGGACACGTGGGATGGTAGATGGCCACATTAGTTAATGATGTAACGCGTATTTTCATATTGAATAGAGAGGTTAAGTTCCGTGTTCATTAGAACGCACAGAGAATTTCCCGACTGCGAAACGGCAAATGGAAAGTCCGCTGACGTAGTCCTCCGGAAAAAAACGCTTTCGGTTCTGCCCTTTCCAGAAGATCAGCAAAACAATAAAGTCAGCTGTATAAGTAACAGGAATATTATGGGGTTTCAAGTTATAACTTCAATATGCAGCAGTTATACTTTTATTTTCTCTTGCTATTGGAAAAGTACTAACAAATGTAAGAACGTTTAAATAAATGAAAAAATACGGCACTCCTACTTCCTCAAGGAGTCTCACCAAAGCCTAAGAGTTACATAGATTTCACCTACGTAGGTTTCATAAATTGTACATGGTAACATATTTAAATTGCACTACTTAATTCAGTTTCATTAAAGACTAAAATATAGAAGAACATGCATCACTGCACGTTTTGTCATAGCTACTCATATTTCTCTGCTCTGTGAACCTGTGTTTGTGAATGATAGTAATATTTGGCACTGCACAATTAAAAAAAACTAAAAATCAGTATATCCCAATATTGACCCTGTGTGTGATAGATGTTGGAAAAATCATGGCACACGGATCCGTCTCTGCACACATATTGGACCTCGGTATTTGCTACACTCTAGGATGTTTTGCAAATAACCATCGAGCCATCTCCACTTACAGCTCCATTTGGAGCTTTAGCAGACTGTATTCAAATGTCCAAATCTAAATCACATTTTGTAGCCTAACTGACTGAAAAACTGAGGTAGCAAAGTCATAGAAATTCGTCTTAGTTCACCCGCTTTTTGTATTGTAATATTCAAACTGCTGGGAATATACTGCTTTGACTACCCCTTTCTGAATGACAACAGACTATTATCAGTGATGACACATGCTGCAAAGGCAGTTGATATATGTGTCAAAAAAGGTCACTGCAATGTTAAAGGTCAGGATGATTCCAGATAACATCAGTTTGCTATCCAAGCTGAATGTCTAAAACTGTTCATCTTCCTGCTGCTCAATGGTAAGTTTTAAAGATTTTGATCTACAGCACATGTATTTGGCTGATTTCCTTGCATAGCAGCTAACTATCTACAATCTGCTATAAATAGACAGCAGATAATCCCAGAACACATCTTGTTACATAAGCAGTGAATATTAACAGGTTCCTAACCCAAGTCATCATCATTTTCAGGTGACTTTTAGAGAGTTTTGCTGTTGGAGGTCTATATGATGTGAAATTTTTCTTCTTTTTGGGATTTGTATGAAACTGTCTATACTGCCATCTATAATCTTTCTCATGCCTGTTTGTGTGTCTCATGGAGAGCTAAATTGGACAGGCAAAATGGAATAAATAATGTACTACTGTTCTGTTTTATTATTTATGATAATGAAATTGGCCTTATTTGGTGTTCATTCCCATTCCAACCACAATGAACATGAAACTATATAATTTATTTGTCCTCTTTTACATCTAGACCTTCATGAATAACTTTGCCCAAGCACCTCTGTTGACATAATGCTTTTTTGTGTAACACTTGCATAGTTATCGCTCAGCTGATCTGTTCTTTATGGCACATGATCCAGTTTGTTTGTGCAACACAGGCTCTACAAATAAACAAACAATGGTCACATTGTCTTTGACCTTCAGGAGTGACAGGGAGCTTGACCAAATGGGAACCATCTATATCTGCAGTTTGTCATTTTTCAATGACTACAGCTAGATTGTGACATTATTTTGGCATGGAGATACAGAACGCAGCAAGCTTATAACATAAACATATGGGCAGAGGTGGCTTAATGGTTAGGAAAGTGCACCTGAAACTGAAAGATTGCTGGTTTGAATCCCCGACCAGTAAGGCACCACTGAGGTACCTTGAGCAGGGTACCACCCCCTGGGTGCTGAATTAGCTGCCCCCTGCTATGTCACATACAGGTTAAATGCAGAGGACACATTTCATTGTTGTGATGTGTTAACAATGACCGCTGATAGACTAATTCTAAACACAAGTGCTATTGCACACTGTAACTGGGGACACAAGTGCTATTGCACACTGTAACTGGGGGTGCCGTGTGGGTTAGAACATGGGCTCCCTAACTTTTCAGCCCATGACCCCAAAAATAACAGCACCAGGGACTCGCCTCCCATTATGGTTAAAATGTAATATTCAAGATTTTAAAACGTGGGAACACCTGAGTTTCGATGTTGTGCTCATAACCATTTTCCAGATTTAGGGGTGCAAACTTGATGCATTTCAACGAAATTCACTCTTTTGAACCCAAAATAGGTCATATGCGTGATTCATGTAGCTCTGATGAGTTTTTAAAATGGGGCGAATTGGGGTCTGTGCGGAAAGAGTCATGGGTAATGAAATGATAACTTCACCTTCTAGAAATGAAAAGCTTCTGGCTTCAAACTGACATGGGCAACTGCAGCACAGTTGCAACATGGGTTTGTTTCGAGTCAGTAAAAATATGGCGGAAAACAGTAAAAGCACTGCAGAGATTTTTCAGCCTGATAAGAGAACTAAATCCGAAGTGTGGTCATATTTTGACTTTCAATCTTTGTGACAACCATCTACTACTTTATAGTGAGTGCAAGATAGGTTAACTTTTAGCTCAATGCATGATGTTGGAATTTCAGAAGTTCAAAAGTGCTATGATTTGTCTGTCTAATTTGCTAATAGCTTGTCAGTACTGTAAACTGAAGCTCACAGTATTATCTACTCTTGTAAAAACACGACACGTTGTCAGTGGTGTTGCAAAGCTCATGCTTGTTTTGCCTTAGCCTCAAAGCTAGCTGAATGCCTGTTTGTGAGTGCTGGCTAAAACGATATCCCATGAACCATTTGCTGTATTTTTTTGATCCCATTAGATGGCGCTCTTTGTTTTGGGACATGCTTTGTACTCGGGAAAAGGAGGCTGTGTGACACGAGCGAAGGGTCACCTGTGAGTGGGCTTTGCTGCTGCACTGTTTGTTGTACATGTCCATTAGGATGGCTATGTGCTACGATCTTCTCTGCTGTCATTTGCTGGAGAAACTTGTGGTCTGAGGTTTTGCAGTTCCCGTACCAGATGGTGATGCGGCTGGTTAGGATGCTCTCCATGGTTCTTCTGTAGAAAGTTGTGAGAACTGGGTGGGGGGTGGAGGGAGGTGCTATTTTTAGTCAGCCTAGGAAGTGCAGCTACTGCCTCAGAGACTGAATGAATGTCAATTTAACTACATTAATGGTAACACCAGATGTAACATAAATGAATGAGAGCATCATCAACATTGGTCTACAACAAAATTAAAGAAAAAAAAAACTGTAAATATAAATGATATTCTCAAGAAATATGGCCAAGCTAATATAATATTCTTCCCAAGGGACTTGTATTGCATACCACATACAATATAAATGCTAGAAATGAAACATTTTAGTAGGTACAGTCAATGATTCCCTAGCTTGCCCCCAGAGAACATCACCTTCCAGCTACCTTTATGAAAAACTAGTATCATATGTGGGTATTGCCCTGTGGATTCTGCTATAGCCTCCAGCATTGTGGGTTGGATTCCAGCCCCCTGGCTCTGTGAATTCTGCATGTTCTCCTTCTATCTGCAGAGGTTTTCTCCAGGTTCTTCGATTTCCTCTCATGGTCCAGAGTACAGTCCGCCTGATTCATGGCCTACCAGAACTCTGTAATAGTAAGCAGTTATAGAAAAGGGGCGGATGATGTCTCTAAAGTGCCCTTAAGGTGATACTTGGATGGACGGGTAGCTACTCCTACTGGTACTACACCTTGTGCCCCCTGGGAAAGGCTTTAGACTAGATAAGTGGTACTGGAGAACGGATGGGTGGATGGTCTTGCAAGTCAGCGGCACCACCCAGAGGCTGTATGTGTCATTTAAGTTCTGACACACTGGAGAGTGCAGTTTATATCAATTCTGCTGTGAGGCGAAATAATGGGACTTCTTACATCTTTTCACACATTCCCCCACTATAATCTTATGTATGGCCAAGAATTCCTTATTGAGGGACGATCCATATACAATGTTTCCTTCCTTGTCTGATTGCTTGAGGTTCTCAGAAGGAGTGATATCTATATTATCCAGTTTTAGGATTGTCCATGTGCAGACTGAAACATCGCTGTTCTGTGGAATCCAAAAGGCCGTCACCTCTCAATTCAAGTAAAATCATGTCAGGCAGTCCCCATTTCCTCATTACATAAACTGTTCCCACTGTGGTAACTGCATAACTCGATCTTCAAATTTCTTGAAAAAAATGTGCCAAGTGATAGCTGATTACCACCCTAAAATTCTATCAAAAGAAAAATGACTATTATCCATGTACTTCAGTTTTATTCTTGAAAATACATAAATAATATGAATGGACACAAGCATCACATTACTTTAGTAGTTCAGGAATTCCTTGGATAATCCTTTAGTCAAACATGGTTAAAGGCTATAATTATGATGAGGAATCCTGTTACACTGCCAAGAAGAAGAGTACCAATTTGTACCTTTCCTTGTCACTGGGGCTGTACCCTCAAGGGTTTGCCAGTTGTCTCCTAGATGTAGATAAATATACCTTTTAGTCTAATTTAAGGTACAGACGTTTGGCTCTGAGGAACATCCATGATACAAGAGTCCATTTCTGTATCTTAAAAGGTACAATTACCTACAGCTAGGGTACAACTGGCAGACCCTTGAGGGTACAGCCCCAATGACAAGCTAAGGTACAAACTGGTATTCTTTTTTTCTGACAGTGTACTGGTCGAGAAGTACCCACCTGGTATTAAGAAAATGGACAGTGTAACTGAGGAATATAAATAGTGACATGCTTTTGGTGTTTAACTCACATTTTGAGTACATTTATCTGCTACTACTTTGTAAGGTAATGTTTTCCGTCCTGTGTAATCCCTGAACGAGGAACAGATGTTGACTCGACACATCCTAACATACGCGAGAAATGCTCAGATAATCATATTTCCAGATTTCTGCAGTTCTTATCCTTTCCCATTGATGGCGCCTTTGTGCAATGTATTAGAGGAAGATATTTGCGTAATAACCGAATAGAACATTTACAACTTTTGAGAGTAATAGAAATAATAATTTTAGCTAATCCTAAAAAATATGATTTTTTTTTAAAAAAAAAGCAGGTTCCATTTCACGTTTAGTTTTTTCAAAACGCCGTAGGACCGCTTTACAAATTTTATTGTTTTATTCACATTCATCAAGAATGTATTTTTCAAGCGATTATTTGCTGTTACCTAGTGTGATTGCTGAGCACATTACAAGAAGACCTAGTGCTTTGGAATTATTATTATTTATAACTCAGAGGACCCTAAGCATCCAAGCCCGCTGCAGTCTGGTAGGACGTTTCGCGGCATCGGCACACTGACAACGAGATTCAAGAGCATTTCTTCTATCCATTCCGTTTCCAGCATTAACATTCCCCGTGACATTCATATCCACGGTACCTGCGTTTTATCGGCCACTGCGTACTGTTTAGGTTAGCACTGTCTTGTATTGTTTAGCACTGTTTTGTTTAGTCTTCAGTAATCGAGTGTAACTGATCAACTAATATATATCCCTTCACTGAGTTTCACTTTGGAAGGAATCATAATACCCCCTCGCTCCTCCCCGACAAACGTATGTCAAGGAGGACAGCAGGGATAACCATATTGGAAAATCATGCCTGTGTTTGGTCTAACTATTGGCTACACTCTAACTTGGCTTCCACATCAGGTACTCTTGCTGTTTGGATTTATCCAGCCATTGCTATTACTGGCAAGTGAATGTTAATAAGTGTTTTATGAATCACTTGTGACGCGCACCCTCAGGATAACGCGCGTTCATTTCACACCTGTTCTGCTACAGCAGTTCGGGTTACGCTGGGTTTGACCGTGTGGAAAAATCAGCAACTATAACCGGAGCCAAAAGAGTCTTTAATCCGTCTTTCACTACCTCTGATTTAAGATTTTTAAACATTTCAACTGGCTGTCCCTTCATTTCTGTTACAAATTTTGTAAGAGGGTGTATTTGGCCACTTTTCTACACCGTTGTTGTATTGAATTATCAAACAAAACATTAGTATGCAATAAAACGTTAGTATGCAATACACAATATTTACTAATTTTACGTTATACCTTATTTCCCAAACCATTCATGTTGCGCTGTCGTGATAGTTTTGCAATCGAAATGTTGGTAGTGATCCTAAAGCGCTTATAAATACTTCATGATTTTTACCAGAAGGTGGCATAATACACCTGAGTTCACAGCGCATCAGTGTGTGTGTGTGTGTGTGTGTACGCGGTGCTCCCGCATGATCCCACTACCGATACTCCAAAACCGCGTACGATCAAGGCCGTTATATAAAATTGCCTATTTATTTTGTATATAAACCTATTCCCAAGCTGTCGTATACTTTAAATTATGCCTAGAGTACAGAACTGTACCTATACTATGTGAATCATATGTAAAGACAGTACAGTAGTTGCTATAATGTAACCTATTGTTTAGGGGAAAATTATAAAAACATTGTACATGCACCGTACAGTACGGGAAAGGTACGAGATAAGCTCCGCCACCATCCAGTGCTTGCCAACAACTGACTTAGGATACTGGCCGGTGAGTGTGTGAATGGACAGAATGGTGGCACTCACTGCGCTCGATCTACGCTTATGAGCTTTGAAGGTGCATTTTGGTTACTTTTAAAGCTAACCGCACTATCAAAAACCTCGTAAGATGCGGACTGATATACAGAGCGGTTCTTGCGTAAATAGTTTCATAGCTGATTAGAGATAGTACTCTTTACGTATGTTTTTAATTAAATATAGTGATGGGTGAGGATTTGTCAGCATCATGTGTAATATGGACTGTATAATTGTGGTTTAATTTTACGATGCAAATTGGGCATGGCCGCAGTAAGGCGGACTTATTAGCGAGTTGGGAAACAGTGACATCATTTTTACACCCGCAGCGCTTCGCATGTACTTGCATAATAAGCACTGGCAGTTTAGTGCGCCCTGAGCTGACCTTGTGGTCATTCTGCTTTTTTTGCTCCAATCAGTTTTATGTATATGTATCTGTATACTCAAATCAATGTTTTAATGAACTGCGTGTAAGCCTCATAACTTTAGTTCCTTAGCATTAAGTAATTGACGCGAGAATTCTTATACGTTTTACCTTTATTGACACGACTGAGTAAAAAATAAATAAAAACTCGTTAACCAAAAAACTTTAAAAACTTGTAACGATAAAGCAGTGTATTGCTCTCTAACTAGGGCACTGTTTTTCCCATACGAGGTGTACGGTATGCCTCCAGGTGTTTCCCGAGTTTGCGTCACCATAATCTTGATTGACTAATTGCTTAATAAATAAGAGAATATGTATTTTGTACATTTAAATAAAGTATATATGGGTGACGCAGGGTTACCGAGATGGCTGATCACACTGGATAAACAGGATGGGCTGGGAGGAGTGCAAGAACATCATTCTGCGTCTGGACGGCAGCCTCAGAGGGCTTGGGATATAATTGTATGTCCAGTCTGTAATTACCCCGTTACCGAGACCTTGATAAGCTGTTAGATGATACATACAGATGGATGAAATCTCAGTTGATCATGTCCTGGGAAATAACAAAAAGTATGAAACAATTGTAGCCTGATCATTTGTCCTGATAATAAAAATCTCAACAAGCTCACGCAACAAACTTTTTGTAGGAAAGAACTGCTGATGTATTTTTTTCCCAATTCATTTCCATAACTGCCTGTCCAGTGTAGGATTGCCGAGAGCCTGGAACCAATCCCAGGAAGAACGGGGCATGAAGCAGAGGATATCCTGGATGGGATTGTAGCCCATACACAGATACAACAGGAAAATATAGAAGGAATAATTCACCTAAACTGCATGTTTTTGGACTGTAGAAAGGAAACAGATGGCAGAAACTCCTAGCGACCATACAGATTTATTTATTTGTTTACATTTATTTAGCAGATGCCTTTATCCTAAGTGACAGACAATTGAGAAAGCAGGGCCAGACAGTCCACGGAGCAACTTGGTGGGGGTTAGGGTCTTACTCAAGGGCCCATCAGTGAAATCACGCTGCCGAACCCTGGATTTAAATAGGGAACGTTCCGATCGCAGGCACTGATGGCATTTCTCAGCATGCGCTGTCTTCTGCCTGGGTCATCAGGCTCCGCACCGGCATATTCAGTATATAAGTATGTATGTGTAGGATTAAGGATGGAGGTGGTCTTAACCGTGCACATCCGAGGGGCCTGTTCAAACTGTCACATGAGACTTCACATGTCCTTATCACCCCAAGGCCCATGTCACGCATCTGGCAAGCAAACTACTAAAGCTGTACGGACTG
>JAODKF010000138.1:5275632-5289855 GCA_026779585.1 Mormyrus proboscirostris
GGTGGTAGAAGCTCTTCTCCAGTTACACATCAGCAACTTTCCAGTCGCCGTTTGACACCTAAGCCCGGGCATTGAAATCTTAGGGGAAAAAATGGTCTCGAATGTTCTTATGAAACAAAAAACTCAAAGATAGATGAAGGTAAGTAAACGGCCTTGAATTAAAGGGTGTGGAAGTAATTATTAGTGATTGAGTTCCATTCATGTGCTTCATTAATGACAGCGTGCACAATCGGCACTCTGTGCAGACACACCAGTCCCCTGCACGTCAGTTTATTTTATTCTCTTAAATCTAACAGTTAATACCTTGTATATTTCCAGCATAATATTGTGTCTGGCAGGTAATGCCAGTAAGTGTATCCTCACAAAAATAAACCAGCAAGCCCTGTGCAGCGTGTAACACAAGGGCTGTGTGCAGCAAGGAGGGAGCGGTGACGAGGACGAGGAGGACGGGATCCCGCGGGGACAGGTAAGGTCAAGCCAGATGGCTACTGTTTGTAAGGATTCGAGAACATGGAGCGACTGGGTTGGGGATCAAAGCTAGCTGCATGGAGGGCCGCTCTAGATCAAAACAAAAGAAATACTTCTTGACACGTAGGGTGCTAAATGCAGTGAAGTGAGCCAAGAGTACTAGGCGTTTGAAGCAGAATTCCTGGTAGTATAGTTAAGAAAGTACTTTCAGATTCAAGTTAGCATTTGATTCTTCCAGCTGTCTAATTGAAACACCCAAACCAGCAAAAAAAAAAAAAAAAAAACTGTCAGTGACCTCTTTTGTTCATCCATTCATCTCCCAATGGCTTTTCCAGTAGAAGGTCACATGATCCTGAAGCCAGTCCCCGGTAAAACAGCGCACAAGGCAGGGGACGCCTTAAAAAAGACACCAGTCCATCACAGTTAGCTTAACAACATGTTTTTTTGATTGCAGTTTTGGGAGAGCAGGCAAAGTCCACAGATGCTTGAGCCCCAAACGCTGGATGCATGAAGCACCAGTGATACCCATTGAACCGCCACAATTTAAGGATAGGAAATGTGGTTTTCTGAAGTCTTCATTTGACCTGTTACTGTACCAGATTGCACGTCAGCCTTTTCACACTTTACTCACACTTCTGAGGTCAATGCCTATCAGGAACAGACCTGAAATGTATGTCCACTGGTGACATAAACTGTTAAACCCTGATAAACATATTTGTGTCTAAAACATTTCAAAATAAATAGTAAAGAAAAATGAACATTTCTTTTTAAGGCATTAAGAATATACCGTATAATATACAATACACCAGAGTACATTATATTCTGGGCATAGATTAAGGTAACAGGGACAGGCTGAACTCTGGTTCAGTTGAGTCACAAATTAAACAAGCCATGCCCTCATCTCAAGACTTCCAGTTCTCCGTGACTAAAGGTTAAAGCGTTTTCCATTCCCTAACTCGCTCTCGCTCGCAGCACTCCTTGACGTAATAAGAATGCATTTAAAACACGCAGTATTAGTAACAAGATGGCTTTTGGGTCATCATACACCCCCAGACCACAGCTTTGGAACTCGATTTTACTTCCAGCAGTTTCGGGGTATCTTCGGACCTGCCCTACCTGCACGTTCTGGAGATGTTTGATAGGTAGGTCGAGGTTATCACCTTTAAGACCATACGCTGGCTGCAATCTACCACTAACGCCAAAGGTCTGGCGGTGTTTATCTTTTTAGAACAATTTTAGGAAGTGTCCCGATTCTTGCTTTCCTTATGCATTCTGATTTATTGTGGCAATTTCACATGGATAAAAAAAGAGACGAAATTGCAGAAATCCGGAGCCATGTAATACAAACCCACGTTTTCATTCAGCAGACCTATCTGAAAAGCAGTTCATCAAAATGAAACGTCTGAAATTACTGACTGCATCGTAGTATTTTCATTAACTAAAATGTCTGTATACTTTAAGGGCTGGTTTTAAAATTATGATCTGTACCCACTAAAGATTTACAGGTGCACGGCAGAATTTCCCCGAGACACGTTGATAAATTGCACAGCATTCATTCCACACAGAGTACATTTTATTCCAGAAAGAAATACTGCACTTATAATAAGATAATTCAAAGTTTAACTGTCAAGGTTAAACGAGACCAGCGGGAAACTAAAGGCGGGATGTTGCTGACTCAGAGTCTTGGCGATTTTTATGGCGACTGAGCCTCCTGACATCCTGTGTTTTAGCTCCGTAACACTCTGCAATCGCCTTACTGCGATTCTAAGCACAAAGTCTCTTTCTGCCATATTCCGCAAGCGCATATCTTACCTTGTACATCACAAAATGCGAAATTTAATGAAAACGCATAATATCCTTGGAAGTCGAAAGCTATTGTTTCAATTAGTGTTTTGCATAATTTAAATTAGCAGCTCTTTTAATATTCGTAAATTAGCTCAATCAGAACATACCGTTTGCGTACATTTTTAGGAGAAATTGAGTGCATCATATTTTGCGTGTATTAAGAATTTGATTTAGCGCAGAACAAAGAGCCCAAAGCATTAAACAGGAGAAAGCTAATAAAAAGAGTATGGAAACACTAGGGGGGGCCTCGGCACCACTGGCAAGCATCAGCCGCCGGAGAAAAAGAAAACATTTCCATCGCAGATTGGAGTCGAATGGAGTCTGAGCGCTCATAGCCACAGGCACGTAAAGCAAACACCTGGAGTTCAGGTGGAAAAGCAGCGCTGGGGGGAATAGACGCCCCTTTCTTTGAGAGCTCGCGGGCACGCAATATACTGTAAGACCCGTTATCTTTGCCGGGGAGACATTTGGCTTTGAGATCCATATGACCAGCTCTCATCAGGATCAAGTTTTCACATTTTACACCTGAGTCTACTTTTCCACGGAGGTATATGTTTTTAGAAATATATGCAGTTTTCAAAGGACGGTTCTTTGCACGATTGTTTATTCTCATGTATGTGTCTTTAGTATTTGTACTTTAAAGGGTGTAGATTTGAGTGGGTTTGGCTGGTACCAATGTACCAATAAGGTGGGAGCGCCAGGTGTGTGTTTGGGGGAGTAGGGGGTTTGGGGCTGCTTTGGTCCATACCAATGTTGAAACCAAATCTACACCATTTTGTATTTTGCTGTATTTAGAGCAGAGAGCATAAAAAACTTTGCAAAGAAAAGTATTGTGTGGATAGTTACTCAATATGATGGCAGGTTTAGAGATATTTTTCCATGGTCAGGTGATACATCTTTTCTCCTGAATTCTCATGGAATTTTTTAGGGTGTTTTTTTTTTTGGACCGAATTTGGTTTCTAGCTGGCAACATATACCATTTAGCTCTATGGTATGATGTTTCTTATAACAGCTCAAACAATGGTGCTGGTACAAATGTATCGACCTTGGCCTTTATATGCAGATGCACATTTTATCTGACCTCGATGTCTTCCTTTTGACACGTTGACGAAAGAGAACAAGCTGGGTTTATTTAACGTGTGTCAGGCCCCAGGTGTCTCCCAGAAATCGACCTCTCACCTTCCACTTTCCTAATTATTCTATACCACAGAATATGACCTCACATTCCATAGTGTGCACCTCTCCTGGGTTTGAGAAAAACCTTAATGTGTCCACATACTTCCATCTCTCTATACTTGGAAAAAAGTCTTATTTTGGAGCAGAGATTCTTTGGAGCCTTATAAAGATGTCCTGCCAAATTATGTCTATTTTCATAATTGGCAGTGTCGTGAAATAATGTGTCATAGTTCTTGTTTGAGAGAGACATATTGTACGGTCGAGGCCCAATAAACCAGAGTCGACCCCCTCATACGACGCCACTATCTCCGGCTGGTTGGTTTAGCTACTTCTGACACGGCCGTGTTTTCATACACAGCCCACTTCGTATGAGGAAGAGAAGAGACGGACGTAGCTGGGGAGGCTGCAGGTGCGTGTCTCGCAGATGATTGTTAATGACGTCATTTCGGAATCATTCCCTGCCGTCGCTCGATTTCCCCCTCGCTTATTACACCGCATGAAAGCAGAAAGTGCTCCAGGCTGCATAGAGCAAATAAAAAGTTAGGAATACCAGCCAGCAGCATCATTTTAATTTGGCGCATGTGCGCTGGAGCTGTAATACTGTGGTTTTTATGGACTAGGCAAGTGCTGATTTTAAAAATGATCGAAAATGTCAGAGATCAGCTGATGAGGTGTCCCATTCATCCGTCCATTTTTCAGCCACTTATTCTGTTCAGGGATCATGGGGTGCCCGGAGTCTATCTCATGCAACACGAGACAGAAAGCAGGGACACTTCTAGGGGTGTGAGACATCACTACCACATATTAGGTGTCTAAAATTGAGCCCGTCCCAGGAAGCCCAGAGCAGGTGGCCCTGGGTACCCTGGATGAGATACCAGTCCATCACACAGCATACACACAGTCACACACTATAGCCAACTCCAAGTTCATTAAAATTATATATGTTAACACTTTCTAAGTAAAGTTCCGGGTCCTGGAGATCTGGACTCCATCCTGAGCAGCACAGGATGTGGGGAAGGTTACGCCCTGGATGGAACATCATTCCAGCACAGTCCGGGTACAGCGATGAAATAAGCAAATATCCCAGAGTCTTTTCCCTACACGCATCAAAGATTCAGGAGAACAGCAGCCATTCCAGGATGCTTCCCCATAGGTATCTTAGCACCCAGATGTTCAGCTGCATCCAGGGGAAATGAACAGGACGCTTACACCCTTTAGCGACTCCTGAAATATTTTGCGGCGTACGCGCTTGTAATTCTGTTTACTTCATCCAGCTGTGATATATGCTGGATTGGCAGCTGCTCAGCCTTTGGGGAGGTAAGGATTGTGCTCACTGTAGGTAGTCTTGTTAACCCTTAATGTCATTACGGCAAACATTAAAAGAGCACTATCCAGATGTATTATTTAGGGCTTCTCAGCATTCAAAGTTCAATCGGACAGTTTTGTTTATATTCAGTGCAGGTTAAGATAATACGGGTAGTTAGCACTGTGAAGCGTGTGCTGTGTTATTTGTCATCAGCTGTCGCAATGCATCGTGGGTATTTCATGATTCGCATTTGTCCTTGGCACTGCTTTGATTAGTGACATTTTAGCCGTGTGGCTCTACACAATCAATAATGCCTCAATGAGCTGGGCTGCCAAGCTGAGCCTGGCTTTTAGGTATGTTCTTTGGCCTTCATCTTTACTTGTTTCAGTGATAAATAAACCTCAGGCCTTCTCCCCCTATGCAGTTAGCCACAGAAGGTTCCTATTTCTGTTCACTGGTGAAACTTAAAATAAGCACATGCGTACATTTCGACAAAAGAGATGTTCTTGGTATTGTACAGCTACACGATGCGAGGTAAACCACAGGTCAAGGCACATTTCCTCCCGGCTCGCCGTAACATCCTGACAACGTAAATTTTCATCCCTCAATGGATAGCATTGTGTCCGAGAGTCTGAGTTCTAACCTTCATCAGAGCATTTCAATGCACTTCACAGATGTTTCTGTTAAAAAGTATGGATAACTTCTCTTTTCGCCTCCTGAAAAATTAATGTTTCCCGTTTAAATGCATAAAAAGAGAGAGGATTTGCCAGACCTCACTATTTGGAGAAACCAAATGTGGAAATTGTTATTCTTGAGGATGCTGAAGGAGGAGAAGAAATTGCACAGTAAAATGTGGATGCAAAATATTAACACATGGCACTGCACTTTTGCAGTTTTGTGGGGACACCGTTTACATAACTTAAAACAAACCACCAGATTCCCTAAAAATGCCAGTTGACTCATTCTCATATATTTTTAAAACGCCATTTGAATAATCTTATCTTTCACTAAAATTTATAAGCGTGTTGTGGGTTTTAAGAGAACTTCCCAGAATATGGTATCATTCCCCAACAATCTGGCAACCCCGGGGAAGATGCCGCTTCACATGACTAAGGATTAGCTGTTTACCAATCAGTTGACGGAAAAACATCTGCAATACATTGCCTTGATGCAGTTTCCTCCCTTACTTCCAATTCATTCACTTTTGTCCACTACGGGTGTTGAAAAGGCGGTTTTCAGTAGACCACCTCTGAGAGACCCCTTCATTCCTCCGCTGCAAGCGAAAGGCATAGCTGACTCCTAAACGCGACGGTCCGAGTACACAGATAACACAGAAATGCGATATTTAAATTATATAACAATTTATAAAAGTACAATATTTTCATTTTGCATTGTGGCCACGTACCCGTGGTTTTGGTGGAATGTAATTATAACATACATCGCCTACTATCTGTTGAAGAAGAATGTCTGCTGGCTTTTCATTTTATGCTCGTAGAACTAATTTGATCCATAAAAGTCTGGCAGCATCAAAGAAACCGAGGAATCCATAAGTACTTTGATTTAAAAAAAACGATAAAATGCCCATCGTTATCAGTACCCAGGCACTTCAACAAAGTGTATTTAATCTAATTCATTACACTTTCCCATCGACCAAAAATAAATCCCATTTAGTTTAATTTTAGCTGGGGTATAAAATGATAACAGCTTCCCATTAAATTGTTTTCGTATATACTTCATTTGGGTTTAGCTGTACAATTTAAAAGCATTCGGAAGTCCTTTTAGACTGTCCTTTTCACCTTTTTGTTTAAAGAACCTTAAAGCGCTTTAGCAAATGGTTGCTTTAAATGACATAATGCAAAGTGCGGATCCCGGTGCATTTTTCATGTAGAGCATGACTCATAGTTGTGGAGAGAGCTAAGATTTTAAAAGAAATATTGCACTTAAATTGGTTTAGACCGCATGACGTCAGAGAGCAATTAAACTTTTTTTGAATTCCGTTTTCAATTCTTGAATTCAGGTTTGTGAAGATTTCTGAGCACCTGCAGGTTTGTGTATGTGAAATATTTTCACTGGACGAGGTTCAAAACTTAGAGGAAAAAAATCTTAAGCGGCAGCATTACGCCATTCTTCCCTCTTGGAAAAAGTGGGATTTAAACAAGTGTCGTACAAGATATCGAGCAGAATTGCCGCAGTATAAGGGAAGTTAAGTTTCTCTTTTCAATGCAAACCGTTTCCTCGGGTTGCTCTCTCCACACTGGGAAGCGCAGGCAGAATCGAGCGATTTGTATCACTATGGTACTGAATAGCGACGCGAGGGAAAACAGTTTACACAGTTTAATTGTCAAAAGAAAACTGAACTCGAGACCTAAGTTTTTCTTGTGCAAACCCGTGCATGTTTACGTAATTCAAACTGGAAGAGTCTGTGAATATTTCTTTCACGCTGGGATCCAAATGAAGATCAGAGGATGAAAGTACTGAACCGTCTCCCTCTTTTATTGGGGTGTTGGACTCTGTTATACCTGGAATTCATCCCAGCGGCTTTGAGCCATACCGGGAAGACGCACCTACCGGAGGGTTACACGGGCGGCGGCATCGAGAGGGCTCAGCTCAGGACCGGGGGCGCTGATAAGTTTATGGTGGGGGATTATTCTGCCCGGAAACCCACGAATGGAGCGAGGATCACCCGCATCCGGACAGGACCCCCGCTGATCAAAAGCGACACGCTGATTTCGGCACAGGGCAGCGCAGCATCCAGTCGTGCGCGGTTAGCTAACGGTCTGGGAAGGAAAGAAGCAGCGCTCTCCTGGGTACCCAGAGATGCTACCAGAGCCAGCGCTGCAACTGAACCATGGGCGTTAACAGAGCACGGGGGCAAGAGCCCGGTAGGAAGGAACAATATAAAGACTGCTGTTAAAGCCTCCAGTGTGCATGCAAGGCCCGGGCAACTCACAGCTGCTGCACAGAAACACATCGGTCCGCTTGCTCAGAAGAGCCCCAAAGTCGCGGACAGAGACTCTCCAAAGCACCCACTGGTGACCCCGCATGATTATATGCTGTCGCTGTACTGGTCACTGTCAACCGGAGAGGTGAACAGTAGCGTACTACACGAGGCTGGCATGGCTAATACCATCACCAGCTTCGTAGACAAAGGACAAGGTAAATTTATACAGTTCATCCTAGGCAATATACTGTAAATGCCAATGCGTGACGCTTTACGGACAACTTACGGGTGTCCGTGAGAAGCCTAGTTGGGGCTGCATTCCTAATTTTTAAGTAATAAAAGTAAAATCAAAGGGTATTTATTTCCAGCAATAACTTTTGGATTTGAAGTTTGTTTAAATCTGGTTTGTCGATGTTGTTGGTTCATTGCATAGGCTGATCATAAACACTACCATGATGGATTTAAGTCAGAGATCATACAATACTTTCTCAGTCATTCAAGGTGCAAAACAATGTTGGCAGAATAGATGTAAAATTGTTTACAAACCATCAGCCTAGCGTATATCTTATCACCTACCAAAGGAGAATATTAAATAGGCCTAATGTTTAAAGACATTAATACAAACCTTAAGAAATCTGTTCTCCGTCAGTTGGTAACCAACCAGAGAAACACCGGTCGTTTCCAACCTCTGTTTACTTGGATATAATAGTGTATCATTTTCTCTGTAGTAGTCTATATGTTAGTCTTTATATTACTGTATTTATGAAGTTAGGTATGAGCGCTAAAACAGAAGGAATAATGAGATCGTTCGATCTGTGGTACCTATTAGGTAGACTCTCCACCCCCCTCCGCTTTTTATTTTCTAGCATCTTGAGTTTTTAATTTTTTTTTGGTATATTTTTTATTTCTGTAGGTGACCTATACTGACTTTATAAGTGTTGATTTTACTTTATATATAATAGTTACTTCTAGATGGCAAGTTCTTCATAAATGTTAGTTTCATTATAATAAAAATTGTGGTATATTGTAAAAGTTAAATTATTGAATTTAATTGATTAAAAGAATTAGTCAACGTGATAATCCATCTGATTAGCCAATGCATCGGTCCAACACAATACATTGAAACGACGATCGTTTAAGCAGCCCCATCACACGTAATCCATTTTAGTATTTACTACTTTACCGAAAATAAAGCAATATTTCATAGTTTTGGACCACTCTTGCAGTGACCATTGGCTGCTCATTGACTAGCAGAATGGGTGCCCGTTGCTGTCCTATTAAGCAGTACTTCCCCGTTTTAAGTCGAAGTGAAGTACCGCAGTTAGACGTGAAAGGCTGGGGTCAGAAATCTAGGTCCTCACAAGTATTCCACCATTATACGCAAAGTACAGCGGATTATTAGCGCACTAAGAACATTACTGAAAGCCCCCAGCGTTTTGCTCCTGAGTGCGTCACTGCACTGAGCTCTCGGCGCTGACGTACGGCTTCTGCAATGTAAATAAACAGTCTATGAGACTACAAGTAGGTGGCCTCAATCTATTGTTTTCTTTACCAAGTAAAACTATTTAAAAGAATGTTTAAACAATGTTTGTTTAATATTTCTCGCTGTTAAACGTTTACATTTCGACTAGTTAAAGTACTTTTAATTTTCGCTTTATTTATACAACTTGTCTTTTGCACATTTTAGCTGTGACCTCTTCTGTACACGGTTCAAAGGGTTGTTACTGATCCCTTATAAGATCATTATTTTTGTTGAATGTCTGGATTTCAAAATATTGTGTGCCAGTTTTTGACAAAATTTCTTTACTATGATGACAAGATAAAGACGACTAGGCCTGTTATTGTTACAATTATTATACCATTAATATTGGTATTACTTTTGCTGTTTTAACTAACTCAGTAAGTAACCAATAAGCCAGAAAATCAGAGCCTACATATGAACTTGTTTTTATACTCTCTTTAATTCATTTTCTAAACATCCATGTTTTTCAGTGATTCCAAACATTTCATATATATATATATATATATATATATATATCACACACAAGTATACACACACACACACACAGAAATAATGATTTCTAGGTATTACATTATTAAGGGTTATGGAGATCAGGTGGTTAGAAGCCCATGTGCCTTTTTGGTTCTGAGAAATTTCCACCCCATGCAAGTTGAGCCCTGAGTTTAGCATCACAGAACTCAGCTTTCTGGTGAACTAATGGAAACATCACAAAGGCATCAACTTATTTCTGGAGAGAAATGCCTATCAAAGCTTCTCTATTTCAAAGAATGTCAACTTATAAGAACCCAAACAACCACAGGCAAGGAGTTCTATTTATAATATAGACTATGCCTCAAAATTTTAACGCAGCTTATTTTTGTTCGGTGTCAAGCAAGACACTAAAAAATAAAGAAACGGAAGTGAATGTTTAAAGACAGATGTAGTATAATTTCGTATAATTATTTTTGTAACAAAATAATGACACATAAGCATAAATCTGTGGGCTCACACTTGGCCGAAGTGCTATTTCAGTGCATGTGCATTGGAGACTCTGTCTTTGAATGGCCAGCAGGGTAGAATATGGTGAAGGGTTGTGTATGTGAGTCTGTCGATTGACCAAACAATGTGCACATGGACTATGAACGATGAGTAACTGAATACAAATAGCGAATATTCCTGGTGGCTATTTGGAACTGTATAGAACAGTAGTAATGCTTGGATCACATGACGACAGCAAGAAGTAATGCGTGTATTAAATTTTAGAATCAGTTAAAGTTTATTCTCTCTGTACTTATTCAGATGAGCACCTCCCTCAGCTGCGGAGACAGAAGTATCACTTCAACATCAGTTCCCTGGAGAAGGAGGGCTTGTTGGGAGCGGAGCTGCGGGTGCTCCGGAAGCGGCTGGCAGATCCCCGCAAAGCCCGCTCTGCAGGTGTCTTCAACCTGAAACTTTTCACCTGTGCCGCAGGTAAGCAGAAAGCGACCCTGCTGCAGTCTCGCATTATCGAGGACAACGATGCACCAAAATGGGAGGTGTTTGACATCTGGAAGCTATTCAAGAACTTCAGGAACATGGCCCAGCTTTGCTTCGAGTTGGAAGCTACAGAACGGGGCCGCGCTGTGGACCCGAGGACGCTGGGGTTCAGCCGCATGGGCAGGCAGACTAAAGAAAAGGCCTTTTTCCTAGTGTTCAGTAGGACGAAAAAACGGGACTTGTTCTACAATGAGATCAAAGCCCGCTCTGGCCATGACAACAAGACCGTTTACGAGTATCTCTTCACCCAGAGGCGCATGCGCAGAGCTCCAACACCTCGAATCAGGAAGCCGGCGAAAAACCCCAAGCCACGGTGCAATAGAAAGCAGCTTCATGTCAACTTCAAGGAGATGGGTTGGGACGACTGGATCATAGCGCCCCTGGAGTACGATGCCTTCCATTGCGATGGGGTGTGTGACTTTCCCATACGCTCCCACCTAGAGCCCACCAACCACGCCATCATTCAAACTCTCATGAACTCCATGGACCCAGACTCAACTCCACCTACTTGCTGCGTTCCCACCCGACTCAGTCCAATCAGCATCCTGTACATTGACTCGTCCAACAACGTGGTCTACAAACAGTATGAGGATATGGTGGTGGAATCGTGTGGGTGCAGGTAGCAATTGAAGGCCATTGCTTTATCGTTCCATTCTGCCCCCACATCGGACCAGCGTGAGATGCAGATCAGCTGGTTAGAGATCTTGAAAAATGTTATTGTTTAGGGCACTGGACAGATCCCTTCACTAGACTGTTAAATAAGATTTAGCCGGAATAATTTAATGAACCTTTCTGCCTTTTCACCAACGAATGACAATTCATTCAAAGCATAATGTACCGCACGCACCTTGAGCAGAGAACTGGCACTTTGTTTCCCAAAGAAATATGATTGTCTGGTGTGACCTGGAGACAAGTCCGTTCTGATTTTATCTCGGAAGTCCACAGAGGTTACAAATTATGCCATTAGCAAATCATCACTATTTGTTATGACTTGAAAAATGATATCCATTGCATGTCTTTCTGAATATCATCTATGGATTGTGTTCTTCAGATTTTTAAAACATCATTTTGTACTTCCTGTATTTACATTAAGGAGAGGCCCCTCCTATGTCTATTCATCTTTTAATTTTCTGCAGTTTCTTTGTGCTATTAAATTATGCTAAGTAGTCTACATGAATGAATTTCCAGCCATGATCCACACTTGACAAAAACTAAACAAAAGACTTATTATGAAAAGAAAATGAAAAAAATACACTACTGATGTTCATAATCTTATGTAATCCCTTTGTGTATGACCCTAACCATGTCCTAAAAGTCATATAATATTAATATGCAGTACCTTATACATCCAATAAAAATCACAAAGAACAAAACTTGAAATCACTGAATTTTTGCTCTTATTCTTTTGCAAATGAAAGTAACGGAACAAGCATTCATTAACTTCCAGCATTAATGTGATTCTTTAAAATCTTATTATAAAATAGTTTGTGTATTCAATACATACAGACATAATGCTGTAGTACTATTTACATTATTTGAAAAATTTGAATTGCTTGATTTTTGTGATTATTAATTAAATTGTGTATTTTTTTGCATAGTGAGTAAATATTTGTGTTTTGCCTGTTATATCAATATATCAAGTTTGTCTTTGATAAGATTAGTTACTGTTGTGGTAAAATTGCATTTTCACCATGTCATCATGAAATACATGCAGGAAAATTCTGCGTATAGCAGACTGGAGGCATTCATCATATTCATTTATTCATAACTACCTTTATTCTCTGTGTATTTGTGGAATCAGTCTTCTTTGTGGGCAGGTCGACCTTACACATGCACGGGCATCAATGCTTTTTGCAAATGCTTCTTAAACTTTTAAGTCAATATCTGAGTAACATTTATTTTTCCATTTTAGATGACTTGAGGAATGGCTTAGGCTAAACACATTACCAGTTTAAAAAAGGGACTCAAATCATATTATGCATGCTGCTGTGTAGATAGTTTTTTTGTTTGCTGAAATACGCAGAGCTTAAGCAGAAGCATGAATTGTTTACAGGATTTTGTTTCATTGTCAGCGTTAGTGGTCTTAGATTGTTGTTATGTGTCAAACTGAATCAAGTAGTACAGGATCAAATGGTATTAAAGTCAAGTCTTGTGTTTCTACAAATAACAAGGAACATGTGCAAGATCTCATTCAAAGGGTCTACAAGAGTAACCTAATTTACTAGAACCCTTAATTGCTGCCCCATTACTCTATATCAGTTTCAAAATCATATTTTGGGGCACCATATAAAATGTGTCCTTATGTGTGCGCTGAAAAAAGGACCCAGTGTTACACTGAACAAAGGTCGTCTAAAGCAGTGCCCGATGATCTGGTCACAGTTTGTTACAGCTGTAGTTTAGAAATCTTGTTGGGTTTCATTATCAGATCTGGCTTTGCTTCCCTGACCAGTGTTTAACATTGTGTAAATGTAGTCTTGAATTTCCTAGACAGATGTTGGAGGAATTTTTATCTTGTGGCAAGCCAACATTAAAAAAAATGCGGGATGTGATGTCTGGCAGTGAGCATAACACCACTGTGCCCAGCTGCATTGCAAACCCTCTGCAGGTTTCCTCATGTCACCAAGAACTCACCTAAGAGCAACAAAACACACACGCACAGTTCCGACGCCCATATCAAAAGAACCATGTATGCGTAATTTATATTTTTAATGTACTTCATGACCCCTGACAACACAAGCCGTTGATGTCACTTGAGCTAAATGTATTCCTGAATTCTTCAGTATCCAATATGAGCAGACTAGCTATTTGCTCACACAGATACTTCCATATTTTTTGCTTTGCAGGGTAATAGTTACACTGTTATTTCAGCCATTGCTTTCACAAGTTCCTGTGCCAAACTAACTGGCCCACTAGAGTTGTTGAAAGATGCCAGCAGCTCCTGATTTGTTCTTTATTTATTTCTTGAAGAAGCCTTTTGTTTTGCTAACGTTCTAAACATATCCCACATGGTCAGTGTCTCTGTCTCGAATAATATTTGATGAGCCGTTAATAGAGATCGGGGCCATCGAGGATTGATTTTCTCACGGGCTTTTGTTTGTTAAGTTTTTTGATGATTTCATCGCACGTTGAGTTTGCTAGAGATAAAAAGCCTTTGATGTGTTCTTTTTTAATAACGAGTAGGAAAGAAGCGCAGTGTGTAGCACAGCAAGACGCAGGCGTGGCAGCTTTAGGAGCGCAGGGCTGCCCCCACCCAACTTGGCGGGAGTCTTCGATTTCCCAGCGTTTTTTCGTTTCTGGCGAGCAAACTCGTCTGCTTCTTTTTATTTACATACTTCGCATGACAACGGAATTGTTCGGCGTTTCATCATAGCCAGACGAATTAATGGCGATTTACAGCTTTTGAAATAAATCTGTTCTTCACATCTGTGTGGAGCTAAAGGCCGGGTGGGG
>JAODKF010000138.1:5289881-5302524 GCA_026779585.1 Mormyrus proboscirostris
GTTCTCTATGACTGAAACTACAGCCAAGTACCTGTCTCCTCGCCTCCGCTTTGCTTTCCGGTGTTGGTGCACAATGTGGCGAACACCTGCAGAAAACCAGAGACTTGTCCAATTGTCATTGAAAATTAACTCCCGTGTAACATTTGGCGGCCACCCCAGGGCTATGAATATTTCCTGATTTACATGCATTTTTTAAATAGTGTTTGTTGTAATGGCCACTAAAGGTGCAAGTAGACTTCCTGCTGATGCTAATCACCAACAGCCAGGACCTACCGCTTGTACGACTGGTAGATAAAAAACGGTACCGGTCTTGCCATTGTCTGTTTCGTAACTGTCGCATGCGAGCGCTACTCTTTGCAGAAAGCACGGCCCGCTTGCCCATTTTCCACATCACTGAGAGGTTAAACGCGTTTCCTTGTTAAACAACAAAGTTTTCCAATATGTGTTATCCATTCATGCAGTGAAACCGACTTCTCTGTAATAAAAACCGGCACGATTTGCAAAAACTGTACTTATTAGTCGTCTCTATACAGCAGTCATAAATAATGAGCTGGACTATTCTGTAACTGCTAGCTGAATAAATACTTGCTCCTATTTGCTGTGATGTATTTGTTTCATTCTTAGCCATGATTTGGACACAAAAGTGCTTTATGCAAATGCTCTTGTTCAAAACTGTTACAGAAACCCTTGATTCAGATTATCAGTGATTAGATCAGTTTTACCTGCAGCTCTGAACTGTCACAGAGCCTGAAGCTGAAATTTGTACCAGAGGCCACCGGTAATGGAGAGGATTGGCCCAGCTTTGATGCATCATACATGCTGGCAGTCAGCTGGTAGACGGTGAAATATGCTTTGTTGGGTGAATGGTAATGCTGCATGAGTAGTGTTGTACAGCCCTAAACACCTCCTTGGAAAATCAATAACAGTTATGTGGAATACATGGGTTTATACAACATATATACTGGTTCTACTTGCTCCAGTGCAATGTGTTACAGTTTTATAAATATATCTCTTATAGCAGGTGAATTACTTCTTAGCCATGGTTAGTTTTTGAGGTGCATTTTAATGCTGAATTGCATTGGAATGGTCAGTTGTGTACAATGGTTATTTGTGCATTTGCTGGCAGCTGGTCTTCTGTCCCCTCCATCAACACGGCATGGTTTCATACAAACGATAATAGCTAATGCTTATAATTAATAGTAGAAGTTCCTCAGGAGTTTCGTGCTCTGCTTGTCATCATTATAATTGTGATACTGTAAGCAGCCGTGTTTCCTGCACTTACTACCAGGCTTCCACCCACCATAGGCGACAGGCTACTGGACTCATGCTTGTGCTTCTCTTTTCTGCGTAAGTTGAAGTAACCATGTTGTTGTTCATTCTTAGGAGTGTAACTCTAGATGCTGCAATTCACCAAGCTCCACTGTGTCGTTTCAGGGCTTTTGGACGATGAGGAATCTCCCTTCATGAATTGACTTTACCCTTGAGATGCAGAGGGAGGTCCAGAATCTGGATAGTGTTTTGCATGCTCTGGTCTCCCAGGTTCATGAACTGCTGACACCAACTCAAGGCTCACGATGCCTTTTCTGATCAGATAAACTTTGAGGGGCAACAGAGTAAATGACCTCACGTCATGTATACAGGATACAGCTCTGGAAAAAATTAAGAAACCACTCCGTGTTTTTTTAATAGTCAGCATCGTTAAATCCTGGTTCTGCTGGCAGAAAGCGACACTGCGAGGCAGGCTGCTTCCAGGCTGAAAGTTTGTAAGACAGCAGATTCAAGAAAAACGTGAAGCTGGAGACACTGGCAATAACCAAAAACCAGGCAGATAGTGGGCAGAAATAACTTTCTAATGACAAAGATGACTGTCAACTTATCCAACAGTGCCTCATGAATCGGAGGATGACCTCAAGTGAACTTCAAAATGAATGGGGACATTAAGTGGTGTGAAGTGCACTGCTAGGACAAGTTTGTGACAGGCTCCTAGAAGCAGGACTAGAAGTCTCATAAAGCAAGGAAGAAGCCCTTCATCAATAAGAAACAGAGAAGAACCAGACTGCAGTTTGCAAAAAAAAAAAAAATCTATTTTTCACAGGCACACACCCATAAATTGAGCAATGAGCAAAACTAAAAATGTTGCTTTGGTCTCTTAATGGTTTTCCAGAGCTGAACCTCTCCATTCACAATGTCCGGGGCTCAGCGTATGCAGACCGCCATGTGTTTCAGCTCTTAGCCCATACTCAGATTGCTTATGTTGCACAAGATGCAATCGTCCAGTCCATTGCCATTCACTCTCCGTACCCAAGCTGAGCTGGCCAGCGCTATACCCAGTGTCGATGCAGTTTGTGCATTTATTGCAGTCTCTGTGGAGGTGTTAAGAGAACGTTGGGCCGTCGCAGCATCTGGCACCGCAACGGTTTAGCCAAGGGCAGCCAGTGTATGATGTGGCATTCCCCACTGCCTGCGGAGCACTGCTGCTCTCCTGGCCGGTAATGAGGCTTGTTCGGTGCCAGCTGGCTGTGCCCCTTTGCCTCTCGCATCCACCGCTACACCTCTGTTAGCTCTGTCAGGTCACAATTATGCAACAAGACCTCAATCTCGATCCGGGCCCGTCCAGAGGCCTGAGCCGGCGCTGCTAAGCCAACATCACCCGACGGTGTACTTTGGACAGGCGCCAATCTCGCAGTGAAAACTCAGAGGTCCTCAGCGGTCACGAAAGGCAAGTTCTTGCGGTTTGGATGACTGGGTTGTAAATGTCCATGAGAAACAGCCTCGGGTTTTTTTTTCTAGGGGTGAATGACAACTGTCGCAGAGGGTTTCTTTCAACAGACGACTCAAGGCAGCCGGCAACGTACAGTATATGATGCATTCAGCCTTCATGCAGAGTTGGCAATGACCTGCAAAACGCCATCAGTGTTTAAATGTTTCATGTGTCTGACCCGCTGAGTGACTCTTAGTGCTTGGCTTAAAATCTCTGTGCTTTTTTTCTGGTCTTGTGCACAGTAGATCTCACAGTGTTCCATCCTTTTCATGGTCGCACCGCTTTCATACGCCACAGTATAATTTGCCTCTTTACCTTCATCTTCAGTGCTCAACACCTTTTCACGCAGAGATGGAGGAAAAGGGTTCGAGTTCGCTTATTTTTTTTAAGTGAGGAAATATTGCCTTGTGTCAAAGTTCGCTTTGACGACCTGAATCTTCTGAATACCAGCCTCCTCCAGTAAAGTGAGATCTTTTGTAACACTGTAGAAATCAGGATTTTATTTCCAAAAAGCAAAATACTGGAAATGACTGGCACAATGTCAACTGTCAGATTAATCGTACCTGAGCTTGTGTTGGGATTTAAATAGAACACAGATATGTTATTTTAATTTTATTTCATTTGGCCCGAATATGAAACTTAAGCTGCCCTGGTAAACAGAGAGTTATGCCATTTTAAACAATGCTTACCTGTTAGTGGCTGAATAACTACCTAAACCCCCACATACACAATGATGTCATTTCCTGCATAACATGTGACCTGAAACCCAAGTTCAACTTTTACAATCTGATGAGTATTATTTTAACCTGAAGAATTGCATTAAACAGAAAATTTAAAGAATGTGTTACAGAGTGTAGTCCATTAGGATTTGGTTTGTTACATGTGACTGTGTTTCTGAATGACCAAATGTACAAAACTTAAATTCCAAAATAATGTACAATAATATTCAAATTATGTATAAAGATTTGGTTATTTTTACAAAAATGCTAATTTTAGGTATCACAAATATCTGTGACAATGAAATATTGTTTGTAAAATAACAACGTAGTAAAATATATTAAAATTCAGCACTAAAAACACAAATGCATCGTTCATCCATCCATCCACCCTTCACCTAACTGCTAATCTTGGTCACAGTCATGGGGTAAATGTACAAATGCATGAAACAAATTATATGTAATTTTCTATAACATTTCAGTGTCTGAAAAACACCATTTAATCCATTGCTAATAATTCAGGGTGTCCATAAATGAATGTGCAAAATATACATGTAGTGGGTTTATTTCTCCTGCACCCCTGTCCTTTACCAGAGCTCAATATCAGCCCTTTAGGCAAACATGTTCTTAGCTTGTCCTGTTATGTTTGGCCGTCTCTCCCCCCGGCCCTTAACACTTCCCCCTCACTCGCCACACCGACAGGCACACGCTCCTGCTAAGGGGCGCACACACTTGCACTTTATTCCATCTCATATGCTAGTCAGATTTAACGTTGATCTGGAAACATGTGGATGTATGAATGTTTGCTTGGGAAATCTTTCTGGATAGATACTTATGTGTGAGTAGCTGGCGAGACTTGTGCTTAAGAGAAAAACATGAAAGTGTGCCTTTACGTATCTGAGGAAAGTTGCTGATGAAATTGTATGATTTACATTTTATTTATTTAGCAGATACTTATTTTACAAATCTATGTACAATTGAGTAGGCAGAGTCAGACAGTCCTTGTAGCAATTGTAGGTTAAGGATTTTGCTCTGAGGCCCAACAGCAAAAGCGCTGATTTGGATCAGCAAGCATCTGGCCGTAGGTACAGCATCCTAACTCACTCAGCCACACACTGTCCCCGGTCTAACCCTGCAAAGGACTGCTTACAAAATGTTATCCTGCTCTTCCAGTTTAACGCACATTTCAATCAGGGAATTTATTATTATTATTATTGTTGTTGTTGTTAATAATAATAATAATAATAAGGGGGATTCTGATTAAATAAATCATAGTGGCAAAAGTACATTATTGCTAACATTATAACTAAAATTTTCATCTGTGTGTCATATGAATCAGCACTGGCAAAATATACCAAGACCATCATAAGTGACATTTTCTCAGCTAGCACCTATATGGTAACACTGTGGTGATTTAACCCCTTTAAACATTCCTAAGCATTAATCATGCTTATAATGTAATAGATTCTTTATGCAATGCATCATCCACGGTTAATGGGAACGTATTATCTTCTAAATTGATTAATTTATGGATGACATTTTGAAAATACAAATTCAGAGGAAGGTTTTCTTGTTATCATCGACTTACATCATGCTGCGATAAATGAACAAGACAGTAGCAACTGCTAAATATTGGCAGACTTGCTAACAGATTTCACACTAGTCCTTTATCGGCACACAGGCACAAAATAATCAATATATGGGTTGTCATTCATGAAGTTCTTACTGAACGCGACTGCAGCAACGTGCACGCGCATACAGTACAGTGAAGTTTAAACACGCACAGCGCAATGTGAGATGGATGGCACATGTCCCTAGGGTGATCCTGTGAGCAAACCTCCTGACGACCTCACAGAAATACACAACACACTGCCAGGGCGAGCCAGTTCCCACAGTGGGAGGAACCTGAGGAGTGCGAGACAAACATCGAAATTCAACACCAGCAAAATCAGAATAAAACAGGGGCATAAACGTTCATGACCTGTCCTCACGGGTTTGACAGCATATTTCTGACCGCTGCCATATGCCTTTTTTTTTTTTTGTATATCATATTAAGTTTTTATGACACAGATTTTTTTCAGATATTGGAATTTTAAGTCTAGATCATTTTAATCGATTCCTTTTTTAAAATTCATATTCCTACATATTTTATTTAGAAAACACTCCGTATGTTGCAGACAGTATTGAAATAGTTTTTTGTTTTTTTTTTTTTTTTTTTTTTGTTTCTCCAATAAAATCTACTTTCATGTCACATTGCTTGACCAGAAGGTTTTTCAAGATAATTATCTTGTTATTTCAAGGTAACGGGATAAAAAATAGTTGCAAGCAAGACCTTTGTTGGTTTCAATAGAAACTAACTCTAGTAATTATATAGTTTCCACCAGAATGTGGCTGAGATCCCGCAGATGTATAGTCACATGCAGATAACAAATACACAGGGTAATACCAGTACAAAAAAATAGCATCCATATTTCTGTAGTGAGAGCTGATTCAGTGTTTGTGCTGGGATGTAGGAAAGCTATATGTTTCCTTCGGATTAGACAATTCTGCACAGTCTGTCCCAAGCACAAAAGCCCCTTTAAAGATGCAGATTCTCAAACCCTTACAATTTGGCCTGACGTTTTTGTGTGATATAGTCACTCGCAGCATACGCACGTGGCTTCAATTCAACAGCTGCCACATTTCACAGGCACCTGGGTCTGGCTATTTCTCGTTGACATCACAACGTACACACCTGTTTGTGGATGGCTCAGTTTCAGAGAGACAATGGCCAGGGCGGGCGTCTCCGAGGCCGTCTTACTGGCAACTGCGTTCTTATACGGCTCCAAGAAGGGGGTGTTTCAGAGGTCAGACAAGCAGAAGTCTCCCCCTTAAAAATGTATCCCAACTGCAAGTACGGATAGTCGCCAAGCAAGAGTAGAACCAGAAAATGTGTTGCTGAACTGCGTGTGCTTAAGCCAAAAGATGACCAGGTCTGATTGTGTATTTGTTCAAACACTCCTATAGGACTGTTTGTCTCTAAATGCTTCTAAACCACATGTATAAGACAATGTCTTGTGAAAATGTTACATTGTAATTGTATTTAATATCCTACCTTGGCATAGGCCTACATACCGTGGTTACCGCTTTAAAATCTATAGATATTTGACCATGATTTAATAACATGTGGGTATAGTATGTAAAACTATCTATGTTATGGTATGTTTTAAGATTTAATTAGGCTGGAAGATTTACAAAATAAATGCAGTAACCCCCATATAACCTCTGTTATAATATGTCCAAAAATAGTACATAACAGAGTGAACATGAACATTTTAATAAGGGCTGTCTTGTTTTCCCAAAAAACATTGCAGCAGAATGAAAAAAGTATCGGTAATGCAAGTGGAATATGGTCAGGGGATCATTTCTGTACTTTTACTTAAACTTTGCTCCTGAAAGTAAATTTTAATATATGATGTGGTCCCAGTCATTGCGAGTGCGGTTAAAACATAAATACTGCTCTGGGAAAAAATAAGAGTCCACACTATAATTTTTAAAAATGTATATTTTTAAATGAAGGTAAAGTAGGAGACACTGGCAATAACCAAAGACCAGCCAGGCAGAGGGCAGAAGTGACTTTCTAATGGCAGAGATGACTGTCAACGTATCCAATACAGCCTCATAAATCAGAGGATGACCTCAAGTCACCTTCAAAAAGAATGGGAAACATTAAGTGGTGTGAAGTGCACTACTAGGACAAGTTTGTAACAGGCTCCTAGAAGCAGGGCTGAAGTTCCATAAAGCAATGGAGAAGCCCTTCATCAATGTGAAACAGGTAAGATCCAGACTGGAATTTGCAAAAAAAAAAAAAAAACAATCTATATCTTACATAGTGAAATGAGTGAAGCCAAAAATTTTGTGGTGGTCTCTTAATTTTTTTTCTGAGCTGTATATTAGTACATAAAATTAGTCTTGCTCCTTGTGAGTGATTTTTAAACAGAAATGCAGTAATATTTACTGTCCCTGAAAGAATCATTTAAACATGAATACCCTGACAGTCCTGTCTTTACTGTATAAGTGACACTTAAGCAGAAGTTAACTGATAGCCCGTTAATGGCAAACATCTCCTGTTCTGTTTGAAGATAAATATACTAGCATAAAGTATAACTACCCCAGGTCATTGCTTATAAGTGCAATCAACGCAAATAATAACCGTTTGAAATGTGCAAGTTAAATTCTGGGATTGGCTCCTCATGGAAATTTATGAGAGCCTGATCAGAGGTTTCTTTTTATTGGAATTATTGCTCACAATTTCCTTGGGTATAGCAGACAGGTGTCATGTTTAATAGAAGCCCTTTTTCTGTAAAGCAATTAATCCGTGTCAGCGGTTCCTTTTTGCCCTTGCTTCGTTTTGGCTCCTCTTTTTTGTCAGTAGGTTTAAAGTTTGAAATACAGTAAGCTTCTAAGCTAAAAATTTTTGGAAGCAAGTTAATCAACTCCACCCTCACCTCCCCCGCATTAACAGATGTAACAACCAACACATAAAAGGACTTAAATTTTGTAGTGTAAGTGACCCTAAAGTGCATGTTTCTATCTGTTAATATGGGGTTAATTTTGAACTACTGCCTCTTGGGCTCGGAGGCCAAGGAACAGTCTTTCCTTTTTACCCATTTAAGTGTGGCTGGGTTAATTTTTATGCCTCTCTAAACGTTCCTGCATCTGGCGTTTAAAGTAAACTCCGCACGGCGAGAAGGCCGTGGGTCACATGATCCCAGTGACATCTCGGCCATTATTCGTCATTAAGAAAACACGGTGTTTCTCACTGCAAGGTGCTGGGCAAACACAGTCCTGTGAAATAAGAAAATATATGCTTCCTTAGAGCCATTTCCTTTCACACGACTGCACTCCGAAGTTGTGTTTTCAAGTTAGTGATTTAGAAGTTTTCTCTGTAGTGTTTTAAGAGCGGGACTTAGTGAAAATGCTTCGTACGACATAAAAACTTCCATTCAGGAAGTTACCTCTAAATCTAACATATCTTATAGCTTAAACTAATGAAAATAATGTCAGAAGAATGGGGTGCTATTGTATTTAGAGAAGTTAGCTGTAAGTTCATTGATAATGTATAGAAAAAAACTGCATACTTTTGCACTATATACTGTAGCGTACTCACAATCAACCATTCATATTCAGTCACATAAGTACATATTTAATGATTGTCAAATGCCAAAAAACAATCACAAATATTAGCTGTTATCAAAATAGCAATTCTTAGTAAAAATGCGAACTACTTGTGAGCACCAGTTTGTTCAGCTGCAAGAAAGTACTTAAAGCTAGTATCAATGCTGGATCAAATATTTTTTGTTACAGTGCAGTACTGTATTTTTTGCTTGCCATAATGAGAAATGCATGGAAGGTGCATGGTACCTTTATGCTTAATGGAATCCAAGCTTTTACATCATGAAAATGAGCACGGGAAATCTGGATTACATTTTAGATTACATAAAATTTAGACTACACATGTTGCATATGGCAGAGAGACCTTGTCCTGGATAAATGGCTTTGGAAGAAGAATGGATGGGTTCTGCATATGTGCCAAAAACACCATTTAAGGTATTGACAAAATGCGAGAAAAGTCTTTCAATGTCCCAACCGGGGAAATATAGACAAAGTAGAAAAAGCAAATGAGTGTGCTTTCTGTGCATTAGAAAAACAAAAAAATGACAGTAGGAGAGGAGTTTTCTCCACAAGGAATGTAACATGAGAGTTTGAGCATTACAAACCAGTCACCTCCCTTATAAAATAATAATGTGCATAATAAATAAACTCATAAAGATAAACAACAGCTTCTTTTAAGGGATATAAAGCTATTTAAAATCTGTCCAGTAGTACACCTAGTTTTGGCCTTGCTTCATGGTACCTTTAGAAGGTGATACTGATCGGGTGAAGGTCACCTTTCTGACTTTGAACGACTGCCATTTGGCATCTGCGGTGCTCCTGTGACATTTCCCCAAATCTTGCCTGCTGTAAAGGGGGCCAGTTCTGTTGGTGTGCTTTGTTGATGTCATATACTTATCACTTTCTTTAGAGGAACACCCATAACATCTGGAGAGTGTCTTAAAGAACTGTTCTAAGCATTGCTTTAAAGTATGAAGCTCACATCTTACTTTGTTGGAATGGTTATTTTCAGTTATTTCGGACATTAGTTTTGCTGCTTCGCATGACATTTGCGCATTGAAATGAATTTGCTATCATTGATGTTTTCATTGCACATTTCAGGATTGGAGTGATCTGGTCACTTTTTCAAGGTGGTCCCCAGGTTAAGAACATCCGACTTATGAACAGCTCGTACATATGAACGGACTGCCATAAAGCCTATTACAAAACAATTCGGGTTAAATACAATGGTTCGTAATAACAAATGCGCGCACTACTTCTTGACACTTGTGAAAACATTGTGCAGCTTCAGCAGTCTGAGGTACAGTGCAGTACTGTATGTAGTTACTGTTATTACTGCATAATTATTATTAAGTACTGTATCATTATTTTTTAAATTTATGTACAAGTTCGACTTAAAGATAGACTTAGGTAATGGATCTCGTTCGTAACCTGGAGACTGCCTTTGGTAACAACTTGAATATGCGCATGATGAGATCACGGATGAGCTGAGAACCTTTAAGAGAGGGACCTATCTGTTGCTGAAATGGAACAGCCTACCGTGAAGCTTTCTCAGTATAGTGTCTGCAGGAACTACGCCTTAAAAGCTTCCCAGTTGCAGTCCTAACTGCTGCCTGTATCCCAGTACCCTGGCAGTAAATACACCGTACAGGTCACCCATTATTTCCTGCCTTGGACACAATTGTGGAGTGTGTTGTGTGAATACTCCATGTTAATGCTCAAGTCAAATAAAAACAAAGAGCACCCGGAAAGAAAAGAAGGAAAAAGTCTTCAAAACCCCACCTCATAAGTTATATATGTGTGATTTTTTTTTTGTCCATCTGTGTAACATTTTTGTGTCCAATAAATGCATTCATGGCTCTCGTTTCCAAACTGAATTACATACATCACATAAAAAAAAATAAAAGAACACTAAATGAATCCTCTTGAACTATAGAAAAAAAACACATGTATATGGAGAGCATAGGCATTATTATTATTGATTAGCTACACGTCACTGCATAGTATCAGAAAGCTCTGAATGCAACCTTTAGCATTATACCCTAGACAAATATACAGCAGGATCTTGTGTCCTTTGTTCTTTAATTGTTAGATTAATTTGCCTGACATCTGGACTGCGTGGATAGATATACAGCTGCAGGACAGCAGATTAGTCAGGAGACGACTGGATGGGTGAACCTTGCTGGCCCGGTGATGTCTAAGATGGGTTCCACCGTCTCATGTCACTGCGCTCAGGTCTGTTGTTATTCCCACACAGGGTCTTGTTGAACAGTGTCCAAGTACTCCACACTGAGTTTCTCAACACTGTAAATAGAAGACAGATGGGAAACAGCACAATAAAATCATAGCCAAGAAAAAAGGACGGGGGTGGTGGGGGGGGGGGAAGCAGGAGAGAGAGCAAGACAAGGTAGAAGCCTTCAGAGCGCCGGCAGCATAATTGATGCTTTTGTTTTTTTTTGGAGCTGCAGGAACCCTCGCTTTCGAAGGTGTTTAGTGGAAGTGGCAGCTGTGGTGAGGAGGGTGAAAGAGGGCCTTTCTTTCTGGGGAATCGCTCCGAGAGCACAGGCTCACTGGGAACGCCTGCCACCTCGGGAGTATAGGGGGCAACTGGCTCTTTTCTCTTAAGGTAATCGATTACAAGTGGCCATGCATGGGCACGTGATTGGCTCGATTAACCGCAGTCAGTTTATTCAACTGAGCATCTCCCAGCTTTAATATCTCCATGTAGTTCTGAAGTACTAGTAAAG
Organism: Mormyrus proboscirostris; assembly: GCA_026779585.1. Taxonomy (NCBI): domain Eukaryota; kingdom Metazoa; phylum Chordata; class Actinopteri; order Osteoglossiformes; family Mormyridae; genus Mormyrus; species Mormyrus proboscirostris. The sequence goes on from JAODKF010000138.1 coordinate 5,301,260, forward strand.
TTTTATGGGTGAAGAGAAGTTATTTCCAGTCTCTTCTAGGGTATTAGGGGAAAAAAAAATCATCCGGGATGCTTTTATATAAAATACCAGCTGCATAATCAAGGTGCTTTGGCTTAAGTGAAACTTTGTTTAATATCACGGCCATCTGTGTTTTTTATTTTACTGAATTCTGCAAGGAATGTTTTCGTGAAATGTCAAGTAAGAGCATACTTGGGTGTTGCCTGCCATATGTTTCATGCAGAAAAAGTTTCACTATCTATGAGTTTCTTTGGTGAAACTGAGCTCTAAAACAATTTTGGAAGCAGAGCTTTTAAGTAAAACAATTTTAGTTGTTTTTCTGAAGGTTATAAAATATAGATATTTCTGACATACAGTCAGAGTTTATCTGTTTGTAACACTATACCCTCCCCAACCTCCTCAAGGGTTCTTCAATTGTACATTATGAATGAGCCCTGATTCCCATTATGGAACTGGGAATGTTCTGGAACAGTATATTAGCAGTGAGCATGGAATCACATTATAGAACATGGATTGTTCTGGAATGGTACAATAGAAATGAGCACTGACTTTAAATGGGGCCATTGTATATGCAGGTTTTTGTTGCAAATCTCTAATTAGATTACTAATTAGAGGACTGATTGGCTCAAGAGTTCACACACCTTGGTGTGAACAGCTGACCTATAGCTTATCCCAAAAACCTGCATGCACACCGGCCCTTTGTAGATAAGATTGCCCACACATGTTCTCAAACAGTCCATTACGATTGAACACTTACTCTCAGTATGAAATAGGGATTGTTCTGGAACTTTACATTAGATATGAACACTGACTCCAAGTGTGGAACAGAATTTGTTCTGGAATAGTACATTAAGAATGAACATCCAATGAATGAAGAATCCAAACGGAGAACAAAGATTCTTGTAGAACTGTGCAATAGGAATGAGCACTGATTCTAAATGGTATACAGGGACTGAGCACTCACTCCCAATGTGGAATGGAGATACTTCTGGAACAGTGCATAAGCAATGAACATTGACTCACATTGTAGAACTGGGATTGTTCGGGAAGGGTACATTAGGAATGAACACTGACTCCCATTGTGGGGCAGGGATTATTCTAAAGCTGTACATTAGGAATGAGCACTGACTCAAAATGGGGAACAGAGGTTGTTCGGAACAGTACTATAGAAATGGACACTGTCTCCCATTGTGGAACAGGGCTAATTCTGGAACAGTACTATAGGAATGGACACTGTCTCCCATTGT
>JAODKF010000138.1:5308826-5320629 GCA_026779585.1 Mormyrus proboscirostris
ACCTCCCCCCCCCCCCCCCACACACATACACACCCCCACGGCTCTCACCTCTAATGAGCAGGGCCAAAATAACAAAAAGGAAAAATGAATACGTCACGGTCCATGCATGGCCAGTCCGGGAGAGGTCCTGGCTCAGCCGTGTTTATATTTCAGGCAGATCCACGGACGCCCGCAAATACAACGCCTAAAATTACAAGTTATTACAAAGACAAACAATGCACACTACAATAAGAACCCAGAAACTTTGCAATTCTCCCTAACAGCCTCTCCCCCCCATGTCTGCACACCCGCTGAGCTTAAATCCGCCTCACACGTGCATCTATAAATGCTGGCATAAGCAATTAGCGGGTCCTTTATCGGCTGCCTCCTGCACCTTAGCGGGGGGGCTCCAGAAAGTAAATGTTCACATAGGATCATGTGTCCGCTCACTGGTGAAGGTCGAGGCGCCGTACAGCCATTCTATTATGCGCCGTCCAGGATTTCAGGCCTTCGAAAATCCATCCATCTTTTCCTGGGTCCTTTCACTATTATGAGCTAAGAAAACACCGCCCTCAGGCTGGCTCCAGGCAGCCCTGTTAGAGCCATGTTAGCTAAACCGTCAGCAGTTTGAGAGAATCCCACATATTGAGCTGTAGGTGGTGGCGGGAGGAGAGGGGAGGGGGAGGGGGAGCAGTCCAGTACAAACTGTGAATTGCCTGTGAAGGTATCTGCTCCGTAGGCCTCCGACGAGCGAGTGCTACGATTTAGCGTTCCAGCAATGTGTGTCGCCCCGGGCTGGTGCGGCTTATCAGAAAATAACGACACTATTTAAATGAAAAGTAAACTGTGTTTTTTACGATTTCAACAAATGAAATCGCCCCGTCCTGTCCAGTTTAGAGGTTGCGTGTTCTGAAGCTTCCTCGGTGAGCTGACGCTGAAGCAAATGTTTTCACTTTAAACTGAGCAGGATTTTGGGAGGGGGGGGGGGGGTTTGAGTATTAACTCCACGGCCCCACACTGACAGCTAACGAATGTGAGGACGTTACTGACCACAAGGCGGATTGACACTCCAGCGACCAGAAAAAACCCACACTGCTCTATTTAGGCTAGTGTGGTGCTGAGGTACCACCTGCTGTGTGGTTCTCATCCCTGAGGTGGTTTGTCGTGTGGTGGGTGCAGCGACACGCTTACCTAAGATCATCAGAAGCCCGTGCATTTTTGGTAACTGCATGTCCTATTTAATGTTGGGGGGTCTGGAGCAAATCCCAGAGACTACATGCACAAACCATGGAACAACCCAGGATGGGGCACCAACACAGAGCACACTCACACACCATTCAATCACTCATGCACACCTATGGATAACTGACCTCAGCTTGTTTTTGGATCGTGTGGGGGGGGTTTGGGAGTAGAGAATCCAGAGAAAACCTCACAACGACACAGGGAGAATATGCAAACTCCACACACAGAGCCATGGCGATGACTCAAACCCAGGTCCCAGAGGCGTGAGGCAGGAGTGCCAACCACTGCACCACCATGCCGCGCCTCAGGGATAAAATATGCATAATAAATGAAGTTTAAAGAATAATAAATAAAAAAAAAACTTTGCAAACTGCACGGAATGTACCATTATGCTAAATATAGTGCAAAATGTCTGTTGTGCAAATGATATATATAGATATTCAAAGTGCGTTCAGAATGCAGGTGCTTAGAAGAGGCAGCACTGTGCATGTGTAAGGCGGTGTGTGAGAATGAGCACGGGTAGTGCTCAGTTTGCATTTACCCTGGTAACAGGGCGGCACTCCTGACTCTTCTTCTAGCCCCAAACCCATAAGAATCCATTCTGTAGCCCTTATTGAAATCATTGATTTTTGTGAGCTGAGAGAGCAGCAGGATTGGCTTTGATTAGACGTCGGCTCATTGGTACGTTGGTACATCAGCTGGGCGGAGTGATCCGTAGCCCCTGGACCATATGGTCCAGATTTGTACCACCAAGCTTACTCCCTGCATGACGCAAAAATTCACCTGAACACTTAATTTGTTATTTTTCTCCAGAGACTCACACCCTGAATTGTCATATCCAGCAAAACTAAATTAACAGAAGACGTCAGTAAGTGAAGACTTTGGCTCTGAGTGACCTTAACTTATTGTGAAGAGGGGGCTGAGTTATATATACTGTAATATAGTGTACACATACTTTATTAGGGACACCTAGCTAATACTAAGTTGGATCCACTTTTGCTTCCAAAATCAACAGACAAGTTGTATGTTCAGAGACGTCTTTCTGCACTTCACTGTTTTGTCAAGAAATTATGTTTGCACTTGGGTCCTCCCTGTTAGTGTAAACAAGTCCCAGCGACCTCCTGTGACCTCTTTCATTAACAAGGTGCTTTCAGCCACAGAATTGTCCCTGTTCTTTGTTCATCACTCCATTATCTGTAAACCCAAGGCACTGCAGAAGAGAGGCTGCTTCTGTAATACTGGAACCACTGCATATTCCATCAATCGCTTAGATCAGCTATCTTGGTTGGCAAGTGAACCTGCTTGACCCTGTTTACAGCCTGTATGTATTCAGTTGCATCTAGTTTGATGACTTGCCAGGTATACTTCATCAACCGGCCACTGAGAGTGTGAGATTGTGTGTATATGTACATGTGATACATGTTTTTCTTGCTCTCCGTCCAATGGGCTTTCAACAAGGTGGACAGAACAAATCACAGAACCCAACCCCCCCACCACCACCACCACCACTCAGTGACAGACTTATAGCTAAGAGCTTCCCGTTGGACTTTCTCACAGGAACAGCAGCAGGCCAGGAATCCAATGTTTCCTGTGTTGTCTTCATCAATCAGTCTTTATTAAAAAAAAAAAGCAACAAAAAAACAACAAAAATACTCCTGTTCTTCAACTTAGGGACCTGGATGGAGGCAATTTGCTTCCTTAGCAAAAATGTTTTATATGCGTAAGAAATATAGAGCTACCTTGTTTAACTGCGTTGTTAAGAGTGATTTCCAAAGAGGTTCTGCGTAATGTTATGATAGATGTCATGAAAGGTAAAAATTTGAAGAACAAATGTAAAACCAGACAATACAATACTTTGCAGTATGGCATAATTCACATTATTGGTAAAAATAACATATAAATGGTTATTTATTGTTAATTCCTAAGACTAAGATATGACATAAATATATTTGATCAGTTCATTTTTGTAAGCAGATTCTTTTCACATCAGGTTTGCTGTTGTGTTTATATTGCTTCAGGACTAGGCAACGAAATAACTTCTTTTAAGTAATTCCAGATTAAACGTATGTTTACACTTATTGCATCCATGGAGAGTTGAAGAACAAACCTTCTTCTAACAGGAGTGTCCTTACTATGGTCTGTACAGATTTAACATTTTATTAAATTTCTTTTTGAAGTACAACTGTGCAGCTGTTCATTTTGAAAGACACAATGACATCACTGTAAGCTGTTCACCTCAGTTTAGAATTGTACATGCAATACACCATCAAACCTCCTTCGCAGCCGTGATCAACCTGGAACATGGCCCTGGTTATTTTGTAACTGCACTACTTACAGAAAATTTCATTCATATGTTTCATTATTGTCTCGTATGTTTGCTTTGTCATGTTTTGTGTAAAACTGTCTTTACGCTCATGGACAAATCCTATTTCATTTCTCAGTGTGCCTGCATATTTTTTAGAAGACACTAAAGATTGACTGGACATGCAGTGACATATACACTTTCACTAATGTTGGGACCGTAAGTGTGACGCTATTGTGAAGGAATTTTAGATGATATGTATGTTTTTACTCTGGTTGTTATTCAAACATCACTGATTTCAACTGAGATGAACAGCTAATTCTGAAGGCAAGGTATTAATTATGATGTATCTATAACAACTATTAATTATCAAATATCTATAATGAACGATCCTTTGCACATTTAGCGTTAGGCTGTTTCAGGTCATGGTCCTGCGTCGGGCCTTGGATTGCGCCACTCTGTGCATCGCCAGGGGTTCCTCACACGGTGATGAAGACTAATGATTCCTGCCTGCTGGAACTCCAGTATATCGACGGTGCCAGTGTCAAATGCCCTGGAGGCTTGTGACTCAGACACGAGCAACGCAGCTGTCTGGCCCTCTGCCTCGCCACCCTGGGGTCGTTTCTGGCACAGCGGTGAGCGAACAGGTGCGATGACCTCCGTAGGTTTTGGAAGACGCTTCTGATCTGCTCGCCATGTGCGACATACCTCGGATTGTCAGCAAAATGGGTTTTTTCACGCAGGGCAATACGGACTAATCATCCTCCCACCCTCGTCGGCATCCATGGTGTCCACGCTGCGCATATTCGGCAAGGCCTATCTGTCTCTCGCAGCACTCACGAAACGGGCGCCCGTCAAAACGTGGGTGACACGCTTCTCCCCAAATGCAAACATGAAAATGAGAAAGTTGTGTAATCAAATGAAAATCAACAGCAGGGAGGAAATTTCTCACCTTCTATAAACAGCCCTCTGAGAGCGACCTACAGACAGCTAAAGTATTACCTCACCCGCTCCCCTCTGCGAAAACATCCCCACTTCAAAGCCCTGAGTGTTTTCGGGACTTTTACGTGTATAATGTTAGGTTTATGTATTATTTTTCTCAATCTTTCGTGCGGCAGCACATTACATACTTTGTGATTTTTGGACGGCCATGCACAGGAAGCCAGATGATGCCTGGGTACCTTTTGAACAATTTGTAGATGCAGTGATGCGTGGTCTTGCTTACTTTATGGCCTGGGAGCTCTGAAATCAGGTCCTTATCCAACATTAATGTCATACCAGGCCACTGCCAACCACTTGTCAGCTAGGGGGACTTTTAATTTGCATATTAGCATACTAGCAACGGCTGGTTAGCTCAGGGCTGGCAGTGCAGGGTGAAATAACAGCGGGCAGAGAGGCCCCAGTATGGAGGAACAGCTGTCCTGTTTGTCGTGAGACTCGCGGGCTTAACCATATGGTCCAGATGCTTCGGTTCTGGCCAAACCTTCTCTGACCTCTGACGGGGACACCCTCTCTTTGCATTTATGCCCCAGTAGCAAAACAGGAGGGGGGGAGGGCGAGTTGAGGGGCATCATGGCAGGTGGTCTGCTAAAGAGTTTAACAAGGGGCACCCCCCACCCCGCCCAGCCAGCAAATTTAACCAAGTGGCCCTTTTGATAGCAGACGATCATACAAAACCTGCAAAAATTTACTAGGAACTCCCTCTTCCTGGCTTGGCAAATTTGACCAAGCACCCTGCCTCACCCCTTCAGCCCTCCTGCTGTGAGACCCATCCTCCCCAGCTATGCCCCCAGTTAGATTGTGCTCCATAACCTAATAAGGTCTATGTAATCTGTCTTTAAGTGAATATAAATATAAAATCTACATACCCCTTTGCCCCATGTAGGGTAGCAGGGCCTCTGGGCTTTTCCCGGAATCAGCACAAGTACAACAGGGAATAACCTAGGACAGGACACCAGCCCATAAAAAGACACTGACCTGGAATAACCTAGGACAGGACACTGGCCCGTCGAAGGACGCTCACATGGAATACCCTAGGACAGGACTCCGGCCTATCGAAAGATGCTCATGTGGAATAACCTAGGACAGGACACTGGCCCGTCGAAGGACGCTCACATGGATTACCCTAGGACAGGACTCCGGCCTATCGAAAGATGCTCATGTGGAATAACCTAGGACAGGACACTGGCCCCTCAAAGGATGCTCACATGGAATACCGTAGGACAGGACACTAGCCCATCAAAAGACGCTCACATGGAATAACCTAGGACGGGACTCCGGCCTATCGAAAGACGCTCACGTGGAATAACCTAGGACAGGACACTGGCCCCTCGAAGGACGCTCACATGGAATACCCTAGGACAGGACTCCGGCCTGTCGAAGGATGCTCACCTGGAATAACCTAGGACAGGACACTGGCCCGTTGAAGGATGCTCACGTGGAATCACCTAGGACAGAACACCGGCCCATCAAAAGACGCTCACATGGAATAACCTAGGACAGGACACTAGCCCATCAAAAGACGCTCACATAGAATAACCTAGGACAGGACACCGGCCCGTCGAAGGATGCTCACCTGGAATAACCTAGGACAGGACACCGGCCCATCGAAGGACGCTCACATGGAATACCCTAGGACAGGACTCCGGCCTATCGAAAGATGCTCACGTGGAATAACCTAGGACAGGACACTGGCCCGTCGAACGACGCTCACATGGAATACCCTAGGACAAGACACCGGCCCATCAAAAGACGCTCACATGGAATAACCTAGGACAGGACACTAGCCCATCAAAAGACGCTCACATAGAATAACCTAGGACAGGACACTAGCTCATCAAAAGACGCTCACATGGAATACCCTAGGACAGGACACAGGCCCGTCGAAGGACGCTCACATGGAATAACCTAGGACAGGACTCCGGCCTATCGAAAGATGCTCATGTGGAATAACCTAGGACAGGACACTGGCCCGTCGAACGACGCTCACATGGAATACCCTAGGACAGGACACTGGCCCGTCGAACGACGCTCACATGGAATAACCTAGGACAGGACACCGGCCCGTCGAACGACGCTCACATGGAATAACCTAGGACAGGACACCGGCCCGTCGAAGGAGGCTCACGTCGAATCACCTAGGACAGGACACCGGCCCGTAAAAGGATGCACACCATTCACGGACTGGCGTAGCATGTTTTTGGACTGTGGGAAGGAACCCAGAGAGAACCACATGGCAACAAAGGAACAACATGCAAACTGCACATGTAGATTGGGGGTGAAGACTCAAGCCCTAGTCCCAGAGATAACAATGAGGAAACAGTGCTAACCACTGTGCCAACTTGAGTATAAATATTAAAGGCCAAAATGCAATAAACAATTATTAAAGTGCACTTACAAAGATAATGACTGTATTACAATACTAAGTACTCTATAACTGCTTGTGCAACATACCTGCACCAGTTATTCGGCGTTCTTGACTGGCTGGGAGCTGGGAGGGAGCAAATATGTGGCATGTCTGGGAGTCCCTGAGCACCGGATTGAGAAACACCACGGTTTAGGGTTGAGGAAGACTTGGAGCCGACGCAGGGTACAGGGCCACATGTTTTCAGGCTGCAGGAGGAAATCAACACAGACACAGGGAGAGCATGCAAATTCTAAACACACGCAGACTTGGGGGGAATCAATCGGCCAACCCTGGAGGTGTGAGGCAACAGTGTTGTCCTCCAAATCACCATGCTGCCCATCAAAGAGCCAGAAATGACAGCCACTCTGAAAGGCGACTGCCACTCACTTTAAAAGATGGTTTAAAAAGGAGTGAACATTTGTGTGACTGACAGCTTTGCCCACAGCAGTGGTGCAGCTGGACGACGACAGCAGAGCACTTCCACTGAGGGGAATATTCAGCTCTTTTATGATTTCACGATCTGGATAAAACAATGTGGCAGTTTTCCATGAGGCTCTGAAAAAGAAATGGATGTGCTGTTTGGAGTCATGGCTGATTCATGATCCTCCAGCATATATATTAAACCGTGGCTTAGACACTTTGATGCGTGTGCCTCAGTGCATTTCAGTGAAGGCATGGATCATTTTTAAGGACAGCAGGGAAGGTGCTTTGCTGTTTTTTTTTTCTTTTAGCAGACCCAGTTTGCTTTGGAAGGCACAGCAAATAATGCCAAACGGGGACAGGAAACATTTCAGCATGGCCAGATATAATAATTCCTTAAATGTAGTGACTTTTAAGTTAAGTCTAAGAACGGCAAAACAAATACAGTCGGTGTGTGCATGGCCGTACTTGCTGAATATTGATTTAATAAACAAAATTAAGTTAGAAGGGTCTGTGGAAAAAAACAGTGAAATCATTACAATTTAAAATTGAGACTGGAAATGCAAACTGACATGTACTTTGTCCAGACAGCTGTTGTGTGTCATTTCAAAAATTTCAACGTAAATGTCCATTTTCCATAACTACTTATCCAGCACAGGGCTGCCACGTTAAACATAAATGTGATCATTATTATTTTTTTTGTTATTCATTACTGGGGGGTTGAATTCTGACCCCCCCCCCCAAATGGATTTCATTTGGGTACTCTGGCATGCTCCCCCATTTCAAATAACATGTGGTTATGGTGAATCGGCATGTCCATATATGGACATATGTATGTCCATATATGGACATTTAGACTATAGAGTTTCTCTGAGAATGTTTGCCTTGCAATAGACTGACATTCAGGGTGTTTCCCTGCTTTGTACCCCATGTTACCTGGCACAGACCCTACATTGGAAGATGAATGGATGGACTGCATTTTACCACAGAAACCATTATACTCACAAATAAACACCATTTATGTTGTTTATCAAAATGATTAAATCCAGACTTATTTTGCCACTTAGTAAGTACAGGTTAATTTAGGTAACATAAGAAAGAATAATTTGTGGGATCCCAGAGTTTTCAACAATGCAACACTTTTTAACTTAACTTCTTAACACTGTTTAAAATGGTCTGGATCTCGATAGTGGCAGTAGCTCTGTTCTACATTAGGTGCTGCTGCACTCTATTGGCTTGTCTGCTTTTCAACACCACCTGACCTGTCCTTTTCTAAAAGACAACATGGCCTGCCAAAGCCTTAGCATACTGCTCTACCACATCAAAGAGCATTTCCTTTATTATTATTCTGGCACAGCTTGGCTTAATGACGCTTGCTAACCCCACTGCCTGGACCAGCTGACTCCCATTACATCTTCTTTAGTGTGCATGACATCCCAACTTCCTTTCATCAAAACAGAAGCGGCTTCTACGTGGCATCTGTGCAAACTCCACACATGTCACTCTGAATAAAGGAGCAATTCTAATGCTATACAACCAGACTCTAAAATTCATTAAACAAAACATCTGAAGATTTATACCATGTCCAGGGCTGGACCGGGATTTAATTTGTTGCTGGACTTTAGAGCCCCCCATGATGATTTTTGCCACGTGGGAGGGGCCCTTCAGTAAGTTTTGCCTGTCCACAAACCCATCAGCCCACCGGGAAGAAGCCCGGTGTGCCAACCCAGCCCTGACCTCATTTAGACAACCAAAATATTCCCACAACAGACATCATATTATCTGTATCCACCTTTATGCCAGTAAATTTTATTCCCAAGAGCTGAGGAGAAAACGAGAAGAAATGAGAAGTGTGGACTTCTAAGTTTGACCAAGAAGTTATACTGTTTCCTCTTGCTCCTTGTGTATTCGTTAACTGACGGTGGAGGCTAAGATGTATCAACTAATAGCCAGGACAGGCTTCCCCATCAGCTGGAAATCAAACCTGTAACATTTGAGACTGGAGACACACATCCAGTCTTGCAACCTGTTCACGCTACCTAGTTTTTCCGACTAAAGAAACCAATCTCACCAAGGCTGTGTTTTATTCCATAACAAGTGGGTCACTGTACAGATCCTGCTATGTTGGCATACCTGAATAAAAAAACCCAGAGGCCAGAGATAGTCACTCGTTTTTCGCTACCTTGTTCTCGTCTGAGGTTCTGAGAAAGCTGAATGAGACTAAATGCTATATGTACACTGCCTGACCAAAAAACAAGAAGACTTCAGCACATCCCAAAGACTTTCAATGAGGTTATGGTCAAAGGTGGCCAGATCATCTGTGATAATGATTCCTCATGCTCCCTGAACCACTTTAACAATTCGAGTCCGATGGATTTTGGCATTATCGTCCTGGAATATACCCATACCATAAGGAAAGAAGAAATCCATTATAACCTATATAACATTATACATTATATATACATTATAACCTGGCCATTCAGTAGATTCAGGTACTCAGCTGACTTTAGTTATTGCTGCATAACGTTGCTGAGCTGTAATAATGATCCAATCATTTTCTTAAGTACTTTATTTAAAGTTATTTAAATTCAAACTGTGACCTTTTTTGGCTGGGCAGTGCATGTCTAGGGCTGGTATCAAGTGTGCAAGTCTAAACAATTGCATTTATATCAGGAGATGATGTTACTTTGTGCACTTCTGAGACCATATAAATACTCCTCTCATCCCGTTAACTGCCACCATAACCCGGGCGCCCCAGAAAACCCATTCACCGCGAGACGCTGGTGTGTCACAGATTACTTTCTCCGGGAGGAATAAAGGACGGACGCCCGTTGTTTGCAGCACGGACGGATATGCAGGTGACACACGTTCCTTTGACTTTGCTCCGGGAGGCGGGGCAATGATTAGAGTTATACAACGTGGGGAATAGCTGCGTAGAGGGGACGGCAAAACTTATTTGTCCCCTCGTCTTTCACTAGAGGCAAAATAGTAATTTCGTTAACCAGAAGATAAAACATGTATCGGCGAGTTTTGCATTCCGCGTTAAGAAGCGTTACGATAAATTCCTCAGCCTCAAGGGCCGCTGTCTTAAAGGTAATTGAGTTGGGTAGCGGTGTGCTTTAAGTTAGCTGTCTGACCTCATCGATAAGTTTATTAAGCTATAGCTGTTCTATAAGTCGCGAATAAACGAGTTGTAAGGAGGGCAAATCCGTTTCTGTATGTTTTTAGCACTGTTAGCAGTTTTAATACATCGGGTTTATCAATAGCTGCACGTTTAGACTCCACGTTACAAAGCTCCATCTACATATCGACAGTAACAGTACATTTGTACATTATTTTGGAGACAGCTTGTCATATTATGTTATAGGTTGCACCCACAGCTGTGATGCTTATCACTTTGCACCTATCCTTTGTCACACACGTCGTTTGTAAATGAAATAGATTTGCACTGTATCATCCTGGGTCATTCGAGATAGGGGGCTGATGCAGTATGAGTAATTTATTAAACAATACAAAGGTTTTATAAAACCGTGAGAACAATCGCATATTATTGGCATTTAAGTTAAAATTCAGTTTTTAATAGTTTATGGACAGATGAGTAGAAGATGATCATTGCACGTACAGAATCCTTCTGTTCTAACTTTAAAAATTCTCCGCAAACACAGGTTGTAGAGCAGCAAGCAGCTGTTCTCAGATCAGCAGCAGCCTGCCCAGGTGCATCCCGAATACAGCATCGGCGGTTTCACGTCACCGGAGAGGTACGCTGCCACCATAAGATACTTAACGTGACCTAATTATACTAATTATACCCTGTGGACGCGTCAGGCACTTTGGGAACATGGACGGTGCACCTCACGTTCTACACCACAATCTGAAATGTTGCACTCATATATAGCTAACAAATAAAATGTATCTCTTGAAAGGCCGACCTTACCAGAGGACAATGTATTAATTTATCAGAGAGAAGGATTCACAGGCAGACTAATACTAATAACATGAATGTTTGGTAATGCATTTGCAAATTGTCCCTTTTTTAAGCTATAAAAAAAATCACAAGCGCTGTGGTGAATGTTCCTTTAAATGATGTGGGTGTCACTGTTCATTGGGTACCAAGGCTTGTTTGAAGCCTACAGCCAGTTGTGCTTGTATGTGATGAGGCCTTAAGACTTGCCCTGTAGTAAGTCAGAGGTAGAAAACTACCATCATTGGCCAAATGTACACATATTCTTGTAGGTGTAGGCTTAACACATTGTTTTTTTCCTATGTGGAAAGTTAGTAATTTATGTTTAAAAACACATTTACTTATGAAATCATTAGACATCCTGTGTTCCACTGAATATGTCACATGCAGGGGTGTAGCTTGAAATTCTGGGCTCCCTGACAAAATATCACCTTGTTCCAACCCCCCCCCCCCCCCATCAATTGTATGTATGATTTTGCATATTAAAGGGTCC
>JAODKF010000138.1:5331030-5350075 GCA_026779585.1 Mormyrus proboscirostris
CCCCCCCCCCCCCGCAGGACAGTGGGTAATGCCCCCCTGCCCTGCGGAGCCCCCAGAAGCTGTCCCATTTTGTGTATTTTCACAACGTGCATGATGGAAAACACCAGCACTTACAGAAACACCTGCAGGCCCTGGCAACTTGTACTGTGTGTTCCGGAACATTCCACAGAAAGGTCGCCTCTAGTGGGGTTTTTACTCGCGCAATCCCCCCTGCACAGTCAAAGCACACAGGATGTCACTGTATTTCAGGTTAAATTCTGTCACATTTTATTGGGGGGTGGAGAGAGAGAGGATATTCACCAGCCAATAAGCTTGAAGTCATCACTTCATAATGGAAAACAAGTAGCAGTGATTGGAAGGTCAGAAGATTAGCATGTGTGTGTGGGGTACCTCCTGCAGTAAGTGCAGGTTCCTAAGGGCCTGGTTGACTAACAGGTTCGGCCAGGGGTGACATGACACACTTCACAGGATTTACAAGCTGGGTGGAGTAACAAGCATGAACATAATGTCAAACAGGAACAAAAAAAAACAAACAAACAGACGAAAGGTCCTCCTTCTGCTTTTGCAGAATTTCCAAGTATCGCCGGGTTTGTAAAGGCAGGGCTGGCCTGCAGAGAGAAACAAAGTCTTTATTACATCTGAGCACTTTTGCCACAGGCGTCCCACATAATGCACCCTTATTGGCAGATTACCCCCCCCCCAAAAAAAAAAAACTGAAATCCTTTACGCTGGTCCCGAAACTGGCAGTATCCTATGTTATTACACTAATGATCTTAATGAAATGCTCTGATTCGGACTCTGGGGCCGCATCCTTCAAAGGACGTGGTCTATGTAGGCTTTGTAGGCTGCGTCCATCGAAGGTCCATGCAATGAATCTTGGGATATATTGCGCTGTCAAGGATACGATGGGCGGATCCTTCGCAACTCTGTAAAAGAACACATTGCTAGACCGCATTTGAAGGAGCCTGCGATGCGTTTGGTCTTTGAATGTGGCCTTAGAAAGACGCAGCTTCTTAATTCAGACCCAGCCTGGTCTGTCCTACAGAATTACACCCCCTTAGATTTGCTGATGTCATCATAAAATATCTACAGTTGCCCCCTGCTGACTGCTTTGAGAACTGTAACCAAAACAGCAATGTGCTTGCTATGCCAGAAACTGAATGAAAATACTGAAAATAAAAATGTGATTTTGTCGGTTTTAATATGAAGTATGAAATGATAGAACATTCTAACAATTTTATGGTAAATGGTAAGTCTTGATTTAAAACATAATTTAAAGCTCTCGATATTTTTATTTGATGTATTTTTATTCATATTTCCATGTCATGCACGGATAAATATTAAAAACGCATATGCACAATGTGTTTTGATAAGAAGTCACTGTAGAGTTGCTGGTGTGATCTCAATGTCCATTTCCCACACAGATGCAGTTCCTTGATTCTCTTGACGGGGAGGACTTGCTGCTGACCGGGGAAATCAAGTGGCGCCCCCTAGTGGAGGAGAACGCACAGAGCATTCTGAAAGTGTCTAACGTCACGTATAACGATGCTGGTCTCTGAGATACCCGCATCCCCCTCTCTTGCTCGTCTGTTCCGATGCTGTAGACAGGATACATACACAAATGTTGTAGTACCAGACCTGCACCAGCCCCCCTCCCCCTCAAAAAAACTACCTCCTTTCTCTCTTCATACAGATGACTAGCAGTGAAATATAGTGTTTTCTGCAAATCACTGCGCCAAAAGACCGTTTTGGAATTTTAATTTTTTGGAAGCTGGGAAAGGGTTTTGTGTGCTTATTGCTGTCCTAACAGTTGAGTACATACAGGTCATATTGTTGTAAATGGGGTTATTGAGTTCGATTGCGGTTATTGAGAATTAATTCAATTGCCACACTTATAGACCGAAGAAAAAGCTGAATATAGGATTGTTTGTAATTTAATTTAATTTTTTTTGTATTTTCAGCATGATAGATGTCCTCTCCGTTGGTTAAAGCTAAATGGTTATACTATTAGGTTTTCCTGCGAATGTGTGGTGTCCCATCAGATGTTAAACCATCATTGACCTGGAAGAAAGCTGTATCGTGTCATCTAAAAGAAGAAAGCACTTGTTATCTCAGTAGAGGGCGCTGTCTTCCATAAACTGTGTCTGTGAAGTAAACCTATTTTTTTAGTGTTTTAAATCACATCATCCATATTCATTTTGGAACAGGTTTTCTATTTTAATAATGCTAAAAGTCTGAGGAATACACGCAGCTGCCACACTAGTACTTCCCCTCACCGTAAGACTATTAATCCGAAATTCCAAATTGCTGATTGGTTGTACAGATCGACTTATTTTACCAATAAAAGTATTTGCCAATTTCTACAGCTACATACTTAAATACTTCAGGTTGAGTAGGTGCTACAGTGGATCATCTTCTGAAACAAAACCTTATCGGTTCATAGTAGTTTGTGAACTTTCTTCACATTACTGACAACCACCACCGTAGCCATCCACACGAGGCACTACGTGGTCCCCCCATGGGGAAGCAGGTAGGCAGCTGCCGGGCCTGTCAGGGACGCAAGTCGGAGAAGGTCAGGACTGGGAGCAAGCGTACGGCAGTCACATGTGTAGATGGTGACCGTTCAGTAAGACCACGGTTTCGAAGTGAGCGCACTGTTTTCAAAGTTTCCCGGTGTTCCGGGCAATTCAGTTTCCCTATGTTTCCTCGCGCTGATTTGTACACGGTTTCGCTGTTGTTTTCGTGTCTTTTTACAAAGCTCTTGAGGTAAACAAGCCATATATTTTAAAACATCACATGCCTTTTCGATGTTTTTTGTTTTTACACATAAATATAAGTATTTAATTCGCTGGATAGAGATTTCTTGATGAAAACGGTATAGTATTGCTTATAAGACTATACTATGCATGACGATCTACTGTATTCACATGTAATAATGTACCTGAGTGATTGTCAGACATCTCATATACATATTACTACTACATATTAGGGTAAACATTATTTCCTGACATGCAGTATGTTTGGTTCCCCCCTGTTAAAACAGGTATATAGCAACTCTGGGCCTCGGTACTTATAACAATACTGTATTCACATGTAATAATGTACCTGAGTGATTTTCAGACATTTCACATACCTCTTTGCTTTGATATTAAGGGAAACATTATTTCCTGATACATAGGGGAAACAGAGAAACCGAATTGCCCGGAACACCGGGTCTCACCTGGGAGGTTTCGCCAATCAAACCTCCCTTTTATCCATTTATTGTTTGAAGTGCTTCAGGTTCCAGTAATTTTCAGGATCGAGGTGTCTTTATTGCAACAAGTTTCCTTACCTTGATGCTATCAAGAGAAGTCATAACTGGCGCGGGTCATGTGCAGGTTTACTATCTGTTCTGAGCAATCGAAAAATTACCTGCTGGCACGTAATATGAGCTAAAACGACGGACTGATCACCTGGTGTTTGCTTACCGCTGCTAGTCTCCTCATGTGATCCTGTTACCTCTCCTGATGCACTGACTGCACTCTCCAGCTGTCTTGTTTGCCTGTATTATTTAAAATCTTTCTAATGCGCACTGCCGGTTAAGTAATTCACCGAGTGGCGTGCGTTATAGTAATGTTGCATTACGACGGGAAAACCGTGTTTATGGTTATTGTATTTTGATGTAATCTTCCAGTTCAGGGTCAGTCCCCTCTAACTGGTATAACAGACGAGACCTTAATGGGATAAGCATCATGTCCATGTCATTACGTGTGCTGCTTACTCTCTTAACATTTATACATCATAAGGATTTTAAGCTTAAATGTGTGCACCATTTATGTGTTATATATGTACATGGGTGTGTGTGTTTATATATTATATATATATATATATAGTCTTGCTGGATCTTATAATTATGAACTTTAAACCCGTTGGGTAGCTTCTTGCTTAACCTCCTCTTGACTTTTTCTGAAACTGGAATTTCCACTGATAGCCAAACTAGAGTAACAAGGACACGTCGGAAAGGTCATTCCTAATCCTAATGTGACGCACAGTATGTAAGAAGGCAAGCGTTAAGAGAAACGCATCGTGAAGAAGAATTAGTCAGTTGGCGTGCGTGGTGGGTAGCTGCTATAACCGGCATTTAGCGGCGAGTTTGTCAGTGTGTTTAACTGTCACGTAGAAGAACCGGAAATCAAATGACCACTAAATTGCTGGGGGGGGGGGCAGTGCCGAGCAACCCTGAATGACTTATTGTATGTCAGCCTACAACCCTGCTGAACAACTTCAGACCCTTTAGATGCTCCAACAGAATAAAATGCCATGTGAGTGGTAACCAACACTGGCAAACCAGTAATGAAGTCAAGGAAAATAAAGCTTCCTTGTCGTACCTTCTACGGGGAGGTGTACAGAGGTAAGAAATTGCATGGACTTATGTTCAAGTCGCAGTGCTGCATGCACCCGAGCTGAACGCAAGGCCACAGAGTGCACATGCTGCAAGTAAAGACAAGCTGAATTCCTCGGCAGGCAAGAGAAATATGCAACATGTTAAAATTCAAAACCGGAAAATTGATGGGTTCTGACTGCAATTAAGTAAACATACCATAAAAAAATAGCACAGGGTCAACCGAGTTATTAAACAATAAAATAAGGGGGGGGAGGTTGTACAGCTCACTGTCATTTCAGGCAGGTGGGGAGTCAGGATCAGCCTCAGGGTACGGATGCTCCAGTATTTCTGCAAGGTTGGACAGGGTGGGAGGGGTCCCCCTGCATTGCTGGGGCTTTTAAGAAGGATGTCCTGAATGGAGGAGAAAGTGGTTCTTTTGATTCGTAAAATATGTCTGCAGTGACTGCTGTGAGGTGCCAGCTTACCCAGAGCTGCTTGGGAAGCAGGCTTACCGATGGACTCTGCCCCTCACCATAGTTTACACCCTGCTTTTATGTTAAGCTGGCTCATTTTCTCTGTTTTCTATTATGTTTGTGCGCCTGAGGAGGGTGGAATTGGGCAGCTAGTCGACCTTGGGCCTCCAGAGGGTTTTTTTTTCTTTTCCTGGTTCCTCTCCTCCGTTGTCTTCTTGCATTCTTTCTTTGCCTTTCCTTGTTTTGTGCACCATTTTGTATTGTGTATAAGCGATGTAGTAATAGATTGCCACACACGCTTATCAAGTGTGATATTAAAATTAATTGCATTAAGACGGTAATACAGCGGCTTAGGATACTCTCAATGGTGCCCCTGTAGAACATGGGGAGGATTGTTCTCCTCAGCCATCACAGGCAAATCTTCCACCTGCCATCCTCCCCCAGTCCTACAGGGTACCATTGGGGCTCCGTTGGAGATGCTGCTGGACCTTCTTGGCTAAGGAGATGGTGTTGAAGGTGCCTCTCTGCCAGGGGCACACAAAGACAGGTTCTCCTGGCCAGCAAACAACAAACATTCCTTTGGATTTGCCCAAGTTAAGTGGCAGCGTATTTTTCTTGCGTTCCTGCTCCGCCTCCTTTCTGTGTGCTGACTCATCGCCGTCGCCGATCAGACCCACCGCTGGCATGACGCAAGTGCACACGATGATGCTCTTCAGGCTGTATTATCTAGTGCAGTCATGGGGGGGTGACAACACAATCCCATACACTTGCTGACATTCCTTTGACAAGAGAGACAACCGGATAAACAAGAGTTCCACATCTGTTATGGCATCAAACAAAATTAAAAACAATCAGATAATGATACCCGACTTGGAAGGGAAGAAAATAAATCCCTGTAAATTATGTTGTGGCCGCGTGGCCTGACTCCAACTGAGCTGTGGGTTCAGGTATCTCTCTCAATTCAGGTCTCTGCTCTGTGTACATGAAATACGTATCCGTCCGTCCCCCCACCTCAAACAACTCACTTGTTCTGTCTGTTCACATTAGATATGTATAGAGTTGTCTGATTGCAACATGTATCAGAAAATTTACAAAGATTTTGAGTATGTTATTGAATATTATGTATATAGTTAGTGTGAATCTTGAATTTCACTCAATCAAACACTTATATCCAGCAGCTTGATATATGGACATTCCTAACACAAATGGTCATGTTTAACATATATAATGGCATCGCATATGGCAGGGCGATTTGAATCCGGGTCCTCAAGGTCCGAGCCCTGCTGGTTTCCCAGCCTTCCTTCACCTGTGAATCGGGTGTGAAGCCTCTGTGGTCAACGAGGATCAGTCATTATTAAACTAACTACCTGGGAGACAAGGCTTGGATTTGAAATCGAGGGCCAGATTTCAATAGGGGGAGCATATGGTAAACTCAAATCTGATGAAGTTCCATCAACCCTAATCATAAAATTTTTCAAAGGGTTGAGATTAGCTTTAATGTGTACAACTAGCCTGTGTTTATATCGTGCTAGTTTCCTTTTATCCATACCGATAGTTGCATCAAAGCTCACCTCCCAAAAATGTTTCTTTTGTTTATTACTGGATAATGACCTGCATATTAAACGGATGCGAGGCATCCTGAAAAGAAACTTAGTTTATATGAATGAACTGAGATTTCTGAAATATGAGTTAGTTCTTTCACATCAGGCATTTTTCTATGGCTTTTGTCTATGGATGTGGTCAGCCTCAAAACTGCACCATGCTTTGGCTTGTACCCTGTGCCTGGCGGCCCACCCAGGCTGCGGCCCAGCCTCCTGCACTGTCTGGGATGGGCTCCAGGCCACCCCATGACCCTAACCAGGGTAAATGTCTGCAATATGGAGGGATTTTACTGTAAATGAGATACTAGGTGTTTTATTTAATATTTAAGAGATTTACCTCGTTGAACCAAACGTGGTATTATGAGTATTTGAGTGGACAATTGTATCGTTCCTTCAAAAGAAATGCTTTATTCCTTCACCTCTCTCTCCCGCTTAACCTATATTTCATCATTTTTGCCCAGGATCACAATCCTCCCAATTCTGTTTGATATTTAATTGAAGGTGCCTTATAGAATCAGTAGGAATGTGTTGAAGTAGCACTTTTGATGTGTATCAATTGCAAGAAAGGACATGTCGGCTGAAACTCCACTTTATTTTCAGAAACTGCAGAGTTAGTCAGGCCAACAATGAGCCAATAGTCTCTCACAGGGAGAGTAATGTAGAACATTTGCATACAAATGTAGACTAATAGTTTCACCTGAAAGGAAAGGGATGGATGGATGAATGAATGGATATCCTTTGTTCGATCTGTATAATTTGGCTCCACTTGAAGTTTTCTACTCACCTGTTGTCTGGACAGGTCAGCTCCTACTCACAGCCCGTCACATACAAACACACAAGAGATAAATTCTCCAACACCCTCTTCAGCAGGCAGCCTGTTTCACTACTGGTAATTACTTTCCTCTTGTTCTTGATTCTGCTTCTCCAACACCGGCATCTGCACTTGCCTGGGCAAGCTGGAATGACTCTCATTTTCATTAAAAACTGCAGCGTGTACCTACCCTTGCTGGAGGGATCGTCTGTCATTTATTGCAGTACTCAAGAGACTATTCAAGCATGTGTGTATTGGCTCAATCTTCTCATACATCACTGCCAAACTGTTTACTGGTTATTTGAACAGCTGGATATCTAATGCAGTGATATTTTTTTTTCATTTATCTAATTAGCTGGAAATTAAATGTGGATGCCTTTGTAAAAACATATATTCAATTAATATAGCAACAACAATGTAAAAGTTTACCGAGTGCACTGTTGCCTGCATGTGCTCAGTGTAAATGCAGGCAAACATCCAATGTTAATACTAAAGTCCATTTTTATTGTAAAACCGGCTCGGCGTGTTTAGTGAAAACGTAATTTTACATATATTTTATTATTTTTTTCTTTTTTGAGGACAAAACATGTGATTCTTACACAGGTAGCCTTTTTATTTAACAGCTATTAAGGATAAATGCCTTTGCCATCCAGTATTTAACTGCCCTGTTATCTATACCTGTGAAATGTGTAGTGTCGTCAAACATAGGTTGTTTGTGTTTATCCTGGCCTGAAATGCTGCGGAAATTCCAGTTAAACCTGATTTTCAAGTCTTAACAAAGAATTATCATCCAGAGTGCGTTTTGGAGGCAATAATGTTTACACACACACACACACACACACACATACATACATATATGCCTCTGTATAAGTACATGCAGGGGCAAAGAAAAAAGGGGCGTACGTACCACCCAATATTTATTTTGGATTCATTCACATCAAAAAATGTGAGTGATTAAGTTGTGTCAAACTCAATATTAAACTCACTTTATATATAGTTTGTGTCTGTGTATGTTTGTGTGTGGCAATTTTTGCTGTGTATTACAAATGTTTAGTTTTCTACTAAACGTCCACACTTACAATCCATTAATGATACATTTTGTAGATGATATCAAATTCTTACCTTCTCATTTTATCATACGTATATTGTTGTAAGTGTTACACGTTGCAATTTTAGCGATTTGTCTTTTTAGTTTACCGTAGTTTTACGTGCCTTTCACATCGGTTGAATTTTGATCCCGAGTGGGACATTCTTTCTGAAACCTCCGTTTCGGCTTTTAAAACCCAAGTCTTCGCTGTATTTGCATGTATTGACGTTTTTACATG
The DNA here is from genome assembly GCA_026779585.1 of Mormyrus proboscirostris. Taxonomy (NCBI): domain Eukaryota; kingdom Metazoa; phylum Chordata; class Actinopteri; order Osteoglossiformes; family Mormyridae; genus Mormyrus; species Mormyrus proboscirostris. The sequence goes on from JAODKF010000138.1 coordinate 5,339,604, forward strand.
GACGCAATATTTAAATTTATCTCGCGAATCTGAGATCCATTGCCGCTTTATTTGCTATTCAAATAACATGTGTTGATGAACACTACATCCAATGAAGGTAAATGTACACGCCAGCTACTGCTGTGATGTGAAATCTAACTTTACAATCTTATTACAAGGTAGACTATCACAGACGTCGCAGCTTTAGAACACTTCTTTGTAGTCAAAGTCCAAATGCTTCAAGGACAATCTAGTTCCATACTTTTAAAATCTTCTTTTTATTTCTTTTATCATCACATGAAGCGATGCAATAGAATATTTAAAAGTATATGCTTTGAAAATTATCACACGTGTATCAAGGGGAATTACCAGATTAGTGAAATATGTAAGAAAACACGGTCCAATTAGGCTATTGCTCCTTAGTGGAACTTAAGTTTTTTTTAATTCGGTTTCTGTTGTTTTATTTATAAAAATGACTAGGCGACCTGATGGGAAGTATTCACCGGTTAAGCCACTGGCGTGTTAGTGGCGTGTTGCATTTATTCATAATGGATTTGTGTCCGTATGCAAATCATTCACTGGTCAAATGTAAAATATAACACACTATGTAATGCGTATAATACAATTATCTGTCCTTAATGTACTGAATGCAGAAATGGGAGACGTTTATCAAAAAAAGTGTTTCTAATAGTAAGAATGCACTCGGTAAACCTTTATATTGTTGTTGCTAAATTAATTGAATTACCCTGGTAGGGATCTTCGTTTGTATGGGAATATGTTCATCCGATTTAAAAATAAATAATTGGGGGTGGACCACATGCACTGGCAGTAAAAATACGGCTATAGAGGAGTATACTTCCGAGGAAGGCGGTCATGCTCTTCACCAATGTAAAGGGAGAGCGATCTCATCGGCGGGGGTGGAGTGTGGAGTGCAGGAGCGGGGCACAGGTGAAAGAGTAGAGTCACACGGACAATACCGGGAGCCCCAGGGACTGCTGTCATAACAATGACAGGGAACAGTTCTTAACCGGATGATCTGAAACAAACGATTTACGGGTGTATTTAATAAGTTATTTCTCATTATTCAGACAAAACGTTCGTATATAGTTACTTTCCAGGTGAAATGAACAACTCGGAGGTGCTAAGGCCGATGAACAGCGGGCGTAAAGCGCTCGGTAAACTCGCCAGCCGGCTGGAAGAAGTGAAGAACCCATGGAGGTACAGTTCGGCCTTGGAGCTGAGCCACAATGAAGCGGCCAGACTGGCCACGGACGCCTTGCTGGAGTCCGGAGAGAGGGAGTACCGGCGTGTCTTGGCGGAGGAGAGAGAGCTGAACTTTCTTTCATCTCTGGAAATTAAATTCATTAGCGAAAACGTTTGCAAGAACAGCTTCGCGAGTGCTGTGTGCGGAAACGGCTGCGATATCGGAGAGGGGGACGCGGTGTCGGAGCTCACCTCTGGGACATATTTTCCCATGATGTCGGACGAGGAGCCGCCGATGCTGGAGCTGGGCTGGCCGCAACTTCCTGACCGATACGGACCCTCGGAAACGCAGATCTACTTTCAACGGGACAAGTCGCACAACGTCAAAGACCTCATTCGCTCAGTTATAAGTAAAGCCAAGAAGGTATGTGAGATGTTATAAGGAAATAATCTTTATTGTCATCTTCAGCTAAACACCTGTACGTTATGTTTCAAAACACTAGCAACCTAATTATGTGGATCTATTATTGCCTACCCTTGTTATATATACATTTATGTTCCATATACATTTAATGTACAAGAATATTAAAATACACTAACACGAAACTTCTACCCATATGTTAAAAAAACTACTCTGGCATGGGCGTACTTGACCTTACATTTGCACACATGTAGCGCAGTTGAAAAGCTGTTTATGACTTGGCCTATTAACTTTTCTTTGTGTAGGTAATAGCGCTGGTGATGGATGTTTTCACGGACGTCGATTTGTTCTGCGATCTGATGGAGGCTTCCGAGAAACGTAGAGTCCCCGTCTACATTCTCTTGGATGAGAAGAACCTGCACCACTTCATTGAAATGTGTAAAGCTCTGGAAGTCGACAGTTCGCATCTTTCCGTACGCCTGCTTTCATTTCATTATAAGGCTAATCGAAAAACATGAATTTAAGCACATTACTGACTGTTGAAGTTAAATAATTATGATGGATTAAGTAAACTTGCAGTTAGTAGGAATTCGGAAAGTTATGTTAAGTGGTTGGGTTAGGGGCTTCTAAAAAAAAAGTGAATAATTCCCAAATGAACTGGATATTACTGCTGCGGCACATAGGCTTGCAGCAGTACTGCTCAGATAGGCCTAACATTAATTCCCTTCCAGAACATGCGAATTCGGAGTGTGTGTGGAGAGACGTACTGCACCAAATCCGGCAAGAAGTTTGCTGGGCAAGTCCAAGAGAAGTTCCTCATCGTGGACTGTGAAGAAGTCATTGCAGGATCATATAGGTATGGAGTCGTTTGTTTCGTGTGTTGCGTCATTGGGGAACGACAGTAGGCGCTTTGGTGCAGTTACACAAGGGCCAAATCAGAGGAAAATAAAAAGTTAAAGCCATCTGTGTATCACCTACTGCCGTTCATCTGTCCTTTGTGTTGACACGGAGCATTGGCAAATTTCAGACTCAGCCAGCTGAAACCAGCCCAGAACAGTGACTGCATGACATGTTAACTTTGCTGGTAGCACTTAGACGTTTTTTCTTTTTACTGAATATTAAATAGGTAAAACTGTGAACAATTACTCATATAAAAGAATTATATATGTTATATAAGTGTATAAATATATAAACATGCCCTTCCGTTTATGTATTTCTAAGCAATATGCTTATGATGTTGTTGGTCGTCTATGATCGGTGCATCCTAGAGTTTTCCCTCCTCGCTGCTAAAATAGTCCGGACTACGTGCAGGAAGCTTCCTTTCATTGACGTCTAATAAACCGTATTGTCAGCAACTGTGCGTCCCGCTTGTCCCCAAGTTCATGCGGGTCAGCGGAAGCCGCCTGTGTCCGTTGTTTGTTCTGGCAGCGGTGTTTTATTTTAGGGTAGGGAGCCCAGTAAGTGTCCGTTTAACTTGTGGGTGAGCGCAAACAGCGCTGTCTATGAAGGAGCTTCAAGGGTCCAACAAAGAACCGATTCTTTAGCTGTTTCTGTTTCGAAGGAGTGTGTTTAACTAATCCAGGGTAAGCATATTCTATATAAGCCTGAAATGGTAACAGAAAATACAGAGCTGCAAGATACTGAAAGCGTGACAGCAAATTGTTTCTGAGAGAAACAGTAAACAATTCAACACTTAATTAACTCTTTCATCTGCAATCAGTTCATTAATAAATAACTACAAATTTAAAAAAAAGTCAACAAAATGCTATTTAATACAATGCCTAGGTAAACAAAATGTCTCATTTTTTGCATGTATTGTAAAAAAACATGCTCAATATTTAGTATTTAATTTTTTAAGTTGATCAGTATTAGGGGGTTGCATGGTGGTATGGTGATTAGCACTGTTGCCTCACACCTCTGGGATCAGGGTTCGAGTCGCCACCTGGGTTCAATGTGTGTGGAGTTTGCATATTATATGTATTATTATGGATTTATAGTATTAATTCTACGAAAGTACATTTTATTCCTTTCACATCCTGTTCTCTTTCAATATAATTTAAGTTTAACCAACTTGATACAAAATTCCACACTGCTAACTGTGCCTTTTCACAGGTGAGGTATAGAAATCCTATCTGTATTAATCTGAATCACTTTCACTAGACAAACCCATGACAGTAACGTACAAGGATTTCTTCCTGGCAGTGGTGTTGGACACACTTGGATGCATGCAGGTGCACATAAAAATTATGACTTAAGATGGATAGATAGAGAGCCTGAAGGTGAATATGAGAATTACCGCGCAGGTACTTGCAGAGAGTTACACAGGGTTATGGAGACATGACATGGTAGTCAGGAGAATAATGTCATCAGGAAGGTAAGTAGTCAAACATAGTGGGGTCATGTTTGAGTGTCAGGTAAGTATTAGGTGTGGATCAACTGTTCAGGATTGACTCAAGCTGGGAGTTGGCAAAGGTGACACGTTCATGTGAAAGTGCATCTGGTTTCAAAACCAGTAATCTGGTTCTGTATTTAAATGTTATCCAAAGCGGTCCCATTCTTGTGGACTTGTTATGGATGTCACGAAGGTCCGGTTTGAAAGACCGTCTTGCGGTCGGTCGGTCATTCAGGCCCTATTCGTCCCATTCCTGCTCCTATGCGTGATGAGAGGAACCCAGTCACTAACGACCACTTTTAAAGATGCACATTTTCCAAAAGTATGATGACCTGACATCGCTGACTGCCTGCCGTCTCTTCTGCAGCTTCACCTGGCTTTCAGCGCTGGTCCACAGCAACATGGTGCTGCACTTTTCCGGGAGGGTCTCCGAGACCTTCGACCGGGAGTTCCGCTGCCTCTACGCTGACTCCCAGATCATCAGCTACTTTGACAACCCAGAGGAGGAGGAGGGACTTGCCTATCACCCACTCTCCAATCCAGCACCCAGCATGGGTCTGGATATGCTGATGTCCCGGGAGAGGGATTATTCCGAGAACTCCAGCAGTCAGTCTAGTAGCAGTGTGTCCAGCATCAAGAAGGCCCCAGGGATGTCCACCCACGTCAACAAGTTTGAGCAGGAAAAAAAGCAACCGGGTCCAGAGTGGAGAGCCGTCCAAAACCAGGGAGCATGGATCTCAACAAACAGTCCTGGGCAGAACCCGGTAGTGGAGCACGGCGTCTCTGCCGTAGGCCAGACTGAGTGGTACAAAGCAGCAGCTCCTGGTTCCTTTACAGCTAATGTCGGAGGAACTACGTCAAAGTTGCAGGGTCTGGGTCTCTACGATCACAAACCAAACTATCCTGGTACGCCTAGATCTCCACCTGGACTGGATGTTAAAGTCACCAGCAGGAACAGCAGAAATCAGTCCCACGCCATCCTCAACAAAATATCTGATTTCTTTTCACCCTCGGGTAAGGAGAAGTCCCCTCCTCAGAGCATGGCCTTTGGGGGTCCAGATCTTTCCCAGACGGAGCCCGAGAGCAAGCAAACACTGCCTCCCCCACCTAGCCCACCCGCAGATGGGCCTTCCCTGGGTCATCGGATATCACGAAATGACAATGGCAGGATGACCCTGGGGCACAGTAAGCTTGACCTGGTCAACCACTACAACAAAATGAAGACCAAGAACATCTACAGTAGATTTGAGCTCAAGAATAACAACCCTGGGTAGGAGGTCACGTTGTGGAGAAATGTCTTTGCTACTTAAGAGAGCAGCAATAGCAAGTACTGCAGGATAATTGCATGGATTAAAACTGAGTATCACAGACTGCCTCTTCTTGTCCTCGTAATGGCCAGCGGACGGACTGCAGAGCTTCCTAAGTCTTGCCCTTTGAGGATGCATATTTGTATATGTTGTGCATATTATATAAGTACGAACATCCATTCGAAAGGACTGTTCATACTATCAGAGCACATGAATTTTACATGGAAGTGTGGACTGCTTCAGAACTTGTGCAATTAAAGGAAAAACAAACCTGAGTGCTGCACTGTATGACAAATACCTCTGACTTCCAGATGCTCTTAAGTTAATGATTTCAGCCGCAGAGTGGGTGACTTCTACAAGCAGAACCTCGCTGTAGAGTGCGCACTGATGATCTCACGGGAGACAGCATTCCAAGCGCATGTTGTCTAGCGCTCTTGAAACTACCAAAATACAGAAATTACATGAGTCACCGCTGTGTCCACCCATAATTGACGTCCTCGTAAACTACATTGTTCTACATGTTTCAGCCTGTTGTGGTTTAAGCATTTGCCTTTTTTTGCATACATAACTCTGCATAGTAAAAAAAAATTAATTGCATATTTTATAATACTGTCTGGAAATAAATGAAACAAGTATGTAGAAAAAATTTATATTAGAAATTTCAGTTGTCAGCTGCAGACATTGAAATTTTATGGAAGGGGAAGAAAAGTTTTTGTATGTTAATGATAAAATAATTCTTGCAGTGTTGTTTACGGGAAACATGTCGATGCGGAACAAACCAAAAATGTTTTTCTGCTCTCTTTAATATACTGAAGTGATACCCAACCGATTCTGTCGCACAGAACAGCAGGACTTAACAACTAATCAAATACAAATGACTCCCAGTTTTTTTCTACTGTACATAAAAACATGGCTGTGAATATCATGAGACTCAATGATTCTTTTTAAATTAGGTTAGTTTTCTCTGACTTGTTTTTTACTAAATTATTTTTCAACCAAAATGTTGTCGTGAATATTTAGCATAAATCATTTGGTGGAATAGTTTACCTACATTTTGCGGTATAATGTGAATGTTTGATAAAAGCCATAATACACAATATATAATTCACAATTTTTATGATTGTATATAGCACTGAGATCTCTTTAAATAACTTTTTATTTTTGGGTACAAAACTAAAGTAGCAACTGTGGATTTAAAGGAAAGTATTTGAAAGCAGTGTTACATAAATTACAAAGTGTAAAATTGTATTTTGGGGGGGGGGGGGTGGTGACTTTTGTCATTTTCAGTATCTGACATTGAACCTGCTAAACATAAATTAAAAGTCAACTGGTGGTTAAATCTTCTGTTGGACATACTTTTTGCTCTTTTACAGGGTGTGTTCTGTGTTTGTCAAATGAACCCCGCTGATTTGTGGGGGGAAAAAATCAAGCATGCTGACAAAAGCCTGAAATATTTTTAATGGCTGTTGAGCAAGATTAGCAGAAACGCTTGAATGGACTTTTTAAAAAAGAAAGCATTTTTGGTATGAAAATTCTCCAAATGCCTGAAGAGAGGCAGACTTCTCTGCAGTGTCAGGAAAGCTGAGTTTCATAACCTCTCATCTTACTTTGTATTTGTACAACAGAAACATATCTTGGGCAATTGAACGCCATATGTTAGTCACATCTGTTGTTGTATTTACTGAACCGTGGAAGAATAACACACACCTCGTTCAATGGAATCATATCGCTGTCCCTGCCTAGGTGTGGATATTATCCCCTCTTGAAAACGCTACTAAACATTTTTCAGTCTCTATTAGATCTAGTATAAAACTAAGCTACCTGAAATTGATATTGTAGAGAAACAGTATAATGTAGTAAGGGATACTATAATAAAGTCACATAATGGTTTTATAGCAAGTATTCTTACAAAACATCACATGGTATCACAAGGCAGACAGGCAAAACGCTATTACAAATGGAAATTATTTGGCACTATTTGAGTCAGGTGTCTGGAAATAGACCCAGTTTCTGGCGTCTGTGACTGAACTGAGGATTCAGCCAATGCTGAAGATTAATGTTTGTTGCATATGTATATGGTACCTCGTGTACCTCAGCTTTCTGCTTTGTGGTCTAGTCGCCCCCATATATATGTATATGTGTGTGTATATATATATATATATATATATATAATTTTTTTGCCAGCTTTAACCTGGTTCTCTGTTCCGTGCTTTATGAGACTTCAGTCCTGCTTCTAGGAGCCTGATACGAACTGTCCTAGCAGTGCACTTCACACTTGTTCATGTTTCCCTTGATATCATCCTCTGATTCAAGAGAAATTGTCAGATAAGGTAACGGTCATCTCTGGCATTAGAAAGTTGCTTCTGCCCTTTACCTGGCTGGTTTCTGGTCGTTCCCAGTGTCCTTTGCTTCACATTGTTCTTCTGTACTGCTGTCTTAGAAACTTTGAGCCTGGAAGCAGCCTGCCTCACAGTGTAGCCTTCTGCCAGCAGAACCAGGAATGAACTAGGATTTAACAAAAAAAATGCCATGGTCTCTTTATTTTTCCCTCTGTGTGTGTGTGTGTGTGTGTGTGTGTGTGTGTGTGTGTGTGTGTGTGGTGGGTTGCATGGTGGTGCGGTGGTTTGCACTGTTGCCTCAAACCTCAGGGACCAGGGCTTCATGTGTGTGGAGTTTGCATGTTCTTCCCGTGTCATTGTGGGGTTTCCCTGTGCTGGGTTGTTCCCTGTGCTGGGTTGGTGCCCTGTGCTGGGTTGTTCCCTGTGCTGGGTTGGTGCCTGCCTTGCGCCTGTAGCCTCCAGACTAGGCTACCCACACATCAAATTCCTTGTGTGCATGAAAACTGGGCTACATTATAAGGAAAAGTACACACAATTAAAGCACACATTTTTGCTTTCAACTTGAAAGTTGAACTCTATGAGGTAAAAGACAAAATGCCAAGTTTTGTGATTATATGCATATTACCTTGATGTTAAATTTAGCCGACTGGCAAATCTGCACACGCGTGTATGTAACAATTTTATGTTAAGTTTATGAACTATACTCCAACGCTTTTGATGTGGCTAATTTTAGGTTTGTAATGGAGTAATACAGAATTGCTGTGAGTCAGAAAGCCTGAGTGTCACGCCGGATGCTTGAAAGTTTTATTGCGGGTTTTACTTTTATCTTCAGTTCGCTGGAATACAGTGCACCTTAAACACACTTGTCCCTAGTCCAAATTTATGATTCATATTTTAAGGAGAAAATAATTTCATTTCCGCAAAGTAGCACAGAAACCGAGGAATGTGGCTGTACTTTTAATTACGCGTGAGTTCATTATGCGTTTCGCATAAATTTTATTTGAAAAACGTTATCTTACTACCGCGACGAGTTTGTATCCATGGGTCCAATATAATAGCTGCAAGTATTTTGTAGTTTCTGTAGTGGAAGCCCAGTATCTTAATATGAATCACTCTAGATCGAGCTTTTCGTAGCAACGTTTTACCGTGGATACTTACTAAATGACCAAATGTTTTCTTTTTGGTAGTTTCTTGCCTGTAAGGCCCCAGGTTGCGCCACGGGATATGATTAGTTTCGGGCCGCTTTCCATGTGCCATCGTCCTCGGTACCACGCATTGCACGTGAACATGAGTCACCGTGACTAACATATTAGTGACATTATTACTTTATTTGTTTAGTACTGCAAATTAAGGCATGTCTTAAAACCATTTCATTCTGATGTTTCCCACTGTTGCCAGTTTTTTTCTGATTTTGGGAGTTTTAACCATTAGCGGTATCGGGGAAGAACAGTCGTAAAAAAGTTACATTTAAGTGGCCAAATTAAATATCTTGATAATTTGTACGTTGATCGCTGACCGCTGAAATACTGGTCTGCGCAAATACAAGTGGACGCTAAACGATTCTTTGATTTGTAACTACAGTGGTTTCGTAAAACGCTAGAAAATGTTTCGTGTTTATAAACCTGTAAACATACGGGAAAAACTAAACATTACTACACAAGCTTCCTTGTGCGATCACGTGGTACCACTGTTCCGTCTAGGTACTTTCAAATCATGAATTCATGCTTAGTCACGCATACTGCCACTGGAAGTCTACCGCAAATAACATATCTTAGAGTTTTGTGGGGTTATTCTAGCATTATTCCGATTAGGTAGCTCAAAATCTTCTGTAAACTACAGATTAATACATGCCAGTGTGACTTATTAATCTTTACAAATTCTTAAACAAATCAACACGCCACGAATACCCGTTTGTCTGTATAATATGGCTTCTCCTTTATAGAACAATGAGTTTGTTTGATATGGGAGCATATAATTGTAGATGCTATCTTTCTTTTCTGTTTGCATGCAGGTTTAACACGGGGATGAGAACTTAAATAGCAGTACCACGTTAGACCAAACCAGGGAATCCCCAACAGCCCAAAATACTATTCTTCAAATGAGAAAAATGACAGTAAATTGAAAGAAAGAAAGAAAGAAATGTTCTCCTTCAGGCTTAAATGCTTATGTAGTGTCTGACTGATAGCAGTATGTTGTATTGTTATAAGGTTGATTTGACCACAGATACAGATACATTTATAAAGTGTTACAAATTCATAGTGGTACAAATAGCAGCTACCTAAAGCATCTCATGTTTCTTGTTTGACCTATGACGTCTGATTCAGTGATAGATAGATAGATAGATAGATAGATAGATAGATAGATAGATAGATATGTATGTATATAGGTATATATATAGGTATATATATTCTGGTATCTTGGTATTGATCACCGAATCTCACCTCAAACAACTACCATTTCTTATCTTTCTTATGCTACTTGGGACTGAAATAAATGTATTATTACTATTGTTATTTACATTTGCATTCATATATCTGAGGTATGTGTGCAGGGAACAGGCGAAACACAAACGTAAGCACGTGTTCTTGATATCCTCTTAACGCAGGTGCACTGGGTGGTCGAGTTGCTTCAGTTTGTGAAAAGTTAACGAGAAAAAAGTTATCAAGCTTGTGGAAGCAAGACAGTCTAAACAAGAAATCAGAGCGAGTTATATATTTGTAAAAACTGTAAAAGGTAAATGACATCAATATTCAAAATTGTCTTTTGTTTCTTAATGCTGGCATTCTAGTGTAATACTTGGAGGACATTAAGGGCAAATGCATTTGCCCCCC
>JAODKF010000138.1:5355296-5367817 GCA_026779585.1 Mormyrus proboscirostris
CTCCTGCTGTGCTCCCCAGGTCCATAAGGACAGCAGATACTTCTGCCCTGCTCCCCAGGTTCATAAGATCAGCTGATTCTCCTGCTGTGCTCCCCAGGTCCATAAGGACAGCAGATACTTCTGCCCTGCTCCCCAGGTCCATAAGATCAGCTGATCCTCCTGCTGTGCTCCCCAGGTCCATAAGGTCAGCTGATTCTCCTGCTGTGCTCCCCAGGTCCATAAGGACAGCAGATACTTCTGCTCTGCTCCCCAGGCCCATAAAGCCAGCTTTGTCTCAAAGAGCCATGTTTGTTTGCTTGCATGATACCAACGAAAACAAGGACTCTCCATAAGGTAATTTGATTGCTTTCAAGCACCTTGTCAAGCGCGCTACTTGCTTGATGCATTCTTCCCTTGCAGTGTTAGGTTATTCCTTCTCAGTTTATAAAAATTGAATGCAATGATGTGCTGAGGTTTGCATTTCATTACAACTTGATAATGATAAAATTAGGTATTTGTGGTATTTATTGAAGATTTCAATAAAGCTTGGTTGTTCGATGATCAAGAGACAATCGAGTACTGATAAGGCAAATTAATTTGTCACAGCTTATTTCTGGTCACATCGTCAGAGTGCCAGTGAGTGACTTCACATTGAGATTCAAGGAGAATCACTGTGAGATGCCCAGCCTCGTATAATTCCATCAACACTGAAATCTTAGACCCACAGTAGATATATCAGTGTCAGCTTAGGGAGGAGTGTAAATGTTATACCTGAGAGACGAGTCTAGATGTTACTCCTACAATAGATATGGGTGTGATCCGCTATGGAGAGTATAGATGTCATGCCTACAGTTGATACGGATGTGGTGAGCTGAGGGAGGAGCGTAGAAGTTATACTTACAATAGATATGGGTGTGTGGAGGGGAGACAGTAGATATTATTCCTAGAATAGATACAGAAACATCTGAAGCCACAAAAGGGTTAACAGCACATTCTCATGCCTCACTGTGTGTAGATTACAAGGTGATCTATTCTAAATGAATGATCTTTCTAAAAAAAAAAAAAAGAAAAAAAAAATGCTTCTAACGAGAATGAACAAGTCAGTGGATACCCTGTGAAGGAAACCCTCACTAATTGCTCATCTGTTATTGCTGCTGAACCCTCGCCACCTGCTCCTTCGAAGGCAGACCTTCATGGAGTGCTTTTTTTTTTTTACAGCGCTTTTACAGGGCAGCTTTTACACTTACTGGCAGGTCTGCAGAAATGCCTCATTTTGTTCATACCTCTTCTTGACAAAACGCGCGGTCTTTGATCTTAAGCCCCACTTATTATTTTTTTTTTTTTGTCCTGCAGCGGGTGCGGAGCAGCAGAGAATCACAGCTCCCGTCCCGAAATGAGCCACTGCGCCAGATATATCCCTGAATCAGTTTCAGATCTGATTTTCCACAGGCCGTGTCTTCAGACCAGCCTCCTCCTGACCAATTTGTGAGTGAAAACCGTGAGGTTTTACTGGCAGGGGAGGAAAATGGAGCGTCAATAGACGAGAGGGAGAGACGGCGGTCGGCGAGGGCAGCTGGGCCATTTGCAATTGAAAGCGCGACTGTGGGTAGCTCGATCGCGCTCCTTGGAACGGAGATCCAGGGGAAGATCGGGGCTGCACCTCCCTCGCTGCGGCTCCAGATGGAAGGGGTGTGGTTTAATTCCTTCCCCACCGCTCTCCTGGAAGTGCTGGACAAGGCCCTTCCATCCCCGCAGCATGGAGTGGAACCATTCGCCTCCTGGGCGGAGCGTGCTGCAGATTGCAACCCAGGCAGCAGTCAGTGACAGGCAGAGACTCTGCGTCTGACTCCAGCGTCTTCAAATGCCAACCATAAGGCTATCCATAACATTTTTAGATTTATTTCCTTTTTATATTCATATTTACATTCAGGCATAAATATCAGGTAGAAGGCAATTAATAAGTTTGCGTCTTTTAATGACTAGGGAAGGAAAGGCACATGAACTGCAGGAGATGGACTGCATTTTGCCCTGAATGTGCAGTCATGTGTGCGCAGACAGGAAGACAGCGCAGTCCCTGTGTGCGTGCGCAGACAGGAAGACAGCACAGTCCCTGTGTGTGTGCGCTCTCCCACTGAACTCCCAGCTGCCTCTTCCTATAAGATGGGCATCTGCAAACTGGATGGGGCCGGGCACAGAGGAAGGCCTACCTGTTCCCGTGTGCATGCGTGTGTGTGTGTGTGTGTGTGTGTGTGTGTGTGTGTGTGTGTTTGTGAGAGAGAGAGAGTGAGCCGGGTGTGCGGTTAGTGTCACACACTCAAGGTGCACAGTGGACTAACAAAAGGACGCCATGAAACCTTTGCGATCCCTGTTTACCAGATATTGTAGACTGTAAATAAATGTGGAAATTGGTGTCACTGAGAAGATTTCACATTCTCAAATCAGCAGAAACTATTCTCTTTCCTTTTGGTAGGCTCAGCTCCAAAAATAAAGTTTTTTTTAGTCAGCACTGAACGTACTGGAAATTACTTCCATTAACCATTTCTGTATTCCTCAGTTCTTCCTGAGAACAGCATTGCAGTTCGGTTAGGCTTCAGGTGGAACTAATGCAATGTGACTTTTACACTTGATCAGTCTCAGCAGGGCCTCAGACACGTTAGAGCGAGGTCAAATCTGTATCCTTACAGGTAGAGGCATGCACACTCTTTTCATTCGGTGTAGAATGCATTTTGGTATCAAATAACATGACTACTGTAAGCCTAACTTCAGAGAGACCCAATTGTATTATCAAAGGTCTTTTATGGTCTGTCTTTTAAGCGCCTATGCTTCACTAATAAAACCAATACAGCTCTGTCTGGTTCCAGGCAGGATGGAGAACCGTGAAAAACGATGGAAGCAAGGGATGCGGATTTTATTTGGGCTAGGGTTTTACGAAACAGGAGGCGAGGAACAAAAACAGATAACAGCCTTTTTGCTCTTCAGCAAAGGAAGTAAAGGCTTCAGGTCTTGGGAAGGGCAACAAATGATCAAGGATCAAACACAAAGGTTTGGGTGTCTGGTCTGGGAGAGACCAAATATCCACCCATCCATCCATCCATTATCTTGGAATTTTTTACCCTGGTCAGAGTTGCAGAGTGCGACAAAACAGAAGGCACTTTTGTACTGCCAGTAATTGAGTACAGGTGGACAAATGTTACCTGACTGCCACCTGACTTTGCCCTTCCCCAGGATGTCTAAGCTCTGCCCTCAGGTGCCATTTTCAAATTAATTTCACAAGGACAGAAGGCACCAGACTGAAGAAAGCAGCTTTTGGTGTCGTGTTCCTTATTATACTGAATTTCAGAGTATAGGTAATCAAGACCTTTTTATGTAGCAGTATCTGCACAAGGCATGTTTTTCATATACCATTGATTCGAATTCTGTTTTATGCTTTTCATTTGTAGGCTAGCAGAGAACACTCCGTGTTGAGAGAGGTGGTGGTGTTTTGGTGGGATTCAGCCGTAAAGCGAATGCGCCGAATTGTAGGACTTTGCTGCTGCTTTTCACACCTTTATCAGCTCACACAAGCATGCAAATGAACTTCCCTCCTGACAAATGGCGACGCGTGATTCTCTTACGCCGCGCTCGGAGACAGAACCTTTGCTTGCCGCCGTTGTCCATTGATAAAATTTTTTGATGGCTTTGAATGAATTTACATTTATGCTGTTGTTTGAGTCAGAATTGTGATTGATGGTTCTCTTAGCCAATCAGGTCAGCTCCAACGATGCCAAAGTGCCCGGACGTGGCTGTTGATATTATGCAACTACTGAAATGTTGCCTTTCAGATCTCTGTGTTCTGGGACATATTGCTTGATTGACAGATGTGTTACCATGTGACCACTTCCAAGAAGCCTTGCTCACAGTCATTCCTCAGATGAAACTGATATATTTCTCCCTCATAGACTTTGGTCATAGTGTTGCGTCGATGTTCTTGTTTTATTGTCCTTTTTTTCCTGTTACTGGATCTGTCCATTTCTACTAAATCCTCATCTGTAGGGAAAGTAGTGACAGTGGATATTATATTGCTATTAAATCTCAGCTCTGTACTCTGGGACCTGACAGAATTTGGTCTGTAGGGAATTAGGACTAGTCGTCATGTATACTACAGAGTACTGTGCAAAAGGCAGTCAAAGAAAATTATGTTTAAATGATCTTCACGTTGGTGCAAATCTTTGATGATATGTCTGTCAAAGTGTTTCAGCTTAGCCATTTCGAAACATGGACACCCTAGTGCTTGCAGCAACCATACCATGTAATTTTTGATTGTGGCCTCTAGCGTATATCGTCTGACTCATCAGTACCAACTTATTTAACTGATGAAGCTAAATAATTAAGTGAGCTGGTTGTGAAATTTAATAAATACATGGAATGGCTGCGGTGCCCCTGAGGAGAGGTTTGGGAACTAAAGCGGTGTTCATCTAGACATCAAATAAGAGATCGCAAACTTTTTAGGGAACAGAATAAATTAATCTTAGGTTTTATTATACTACAGTTCATTTGTATGTATTGTAATGTTTAAGTATGTAATTTTTTCTGAGCAGATATACACTTGCTACCCAGATAACTGCTTTAAACATACTTTGACTGACTAAGCCTTTTGCACAGCATGCTTTATACTGTAGCTCACACTGCATAATGCAGGGTTTTCAAAGGTAGGCTACTGTCATTAACAATTACAGTATGTGGAACCAGTATCTGCACACAACCACTAGGCCAAAACTGTCCTGATGCACAAGGTACATTTAACCAAAACAATGGCACATTTTTTTGTTTCAATTTGCAAAATGGCATGTCTTGGAGCACAGCTATCTGTAACAATACCACACAGCATTATTGCAAGCAGAGGGTTCACATGTAATCCGAGGTCCCAGATGACCGCAGTGAAGGTAATCTCAATGCTTTTGACACTAGCAGTGACAGGTGTTACCTCAGCCTACATACGTTTACGCCTAGGCCAGTCCTTGATAACTGTATGTTTCTCACTTTGCCTCACTTATACGACGATTGGACAAGAGCGTCCGCTAAATAAATGTGCGTCACCAGACTTTTTTTACTGCTTTGTTCTTAACTTAATCTTCCTTCTAGTATGTAACTATCAATTAAGAAATGGCAGAGAACTACCTGTGTATCGAAAAAAACAAGCATCGATATTCCAGAGTCATTAGATCGCATTCAATAATAAGAATTTAGTAGAAGGCCGGGTTCCCAGCCAGGTGCAGCGGGTTGTCGGGATTTAGGTTTTATAGCCCGTTGGTTATGCATCACGAGACTGAAATCGTGACTACTGACAATTTATCGTCGGAAATAATTATTTCCATTTTAATACTCAGATACGCCCCTCTATATAACTCCACGCAAACGCGTGTTAGTTTGTGCACGTTTATGTGCTATTTTGTTGGCATCTTGTTGTCATATTCAGCGTCACATATCCTATCGCACAAAAGAAAGACATGTTGCAATTATACAGTACAAAAAAAAAAGTGGACATTGTCAGTTACTGCTGAAGCCATTCAATCCAGTTCTTTAACTCGGTATCGAGCCAGTTCGCTGCGAAGTGCCCGCCTGTGCCACTCGGGTGCATGTGTGACACGGCAAGCGCGCACCCGACATTGGCCATCTGAGCGCTGCAAAGAGCGAACACCGCGCGCGGCCAGGACGCATCACTACTGTACTGTACCTTCTTTCGTCGTGCAGCTTTAAGAACTGAGTCTGCGCAATGGGCTCCCGAGTTTAGTGGTCGGTCTGCGGTGAAAATTAACCAGAAAAGAATACGGAATAAAGGAGAATCATTCTAACCGAGGAATAAACATCATACCCACGGACCCAAGACTGGAAATCATAGGCCGGCTGAGGGTGGCTTTTCGGGGACAGTCATGGCGGGGGTGGGAGTGAAAAGGAGGAAAGCGGGGCTCCCTGGTTTCTGCTGGAAAACATGCTATTTTCATATATTATTCTGGGTTGTCTCGATTTGTGGTGAAGAGAAGACCTTCATCGTTGAGGTAGGTCAGAAGCTCGAAACGATATGAAAGGAACCGATTTGAACCGCATGACAACATACCCTTGTCGTTTCTTTAAAAAACGCACTGATACTATCCTGAAGAGAGGAATAATCTCCATTTGTAAAATAGGAGTTGTGGTTCTACAGTGTTATTGTCATATTGTTAATATAAGGTGTATAAACTGCATTTCCCCCTAGATAATAAAATAAGTAATGAGAGACAAATAAACAATTTGGGAGTGAATAGGTCAACAAAGCTTGACATTGCTGATTCTGGGGTGAATTATTTTGTTTTATTGTATGAGCATTGAACACAAAGATTACAAAGGTTTTTGTCCATTGTTATGTATAGACGTAATTTAGGTTTTACACTAGTATAGGTCGGTGTGTGCTGTGCTCAGCACTGGGATGCTAGATATGGGAAAACATTCCCATCCCAGTCGCTGTCCAGTACATTTTGAAGAAACAGTACGTATTTCCTGGGTGTTAGAGTTCGGTTCTTTTATCAAAATATAATTCTTTATATTTTAACAAGCTAAATAGCCCGTTCATTTCACTGTCAGCTGATGAAGGCACGTTAGTTTTACTGACGTGAAATCATTTGTGTGCTACACATTGAGCCATAAATATCACTGTGTGTGTATGTTCTGTGTGTATGTGTGTGTTCTATGTGTGTGTGTGTGTGTGTGTGTGTGTTCTATGTGTGCGTGTGTGTGTGTGTGTGTAAACACGTATTAGATTTTTGCCGTTTATTAAGTTTTGCTCGCAACTACTAGCGTAAATCAGCACGTTCAGAATTTTAGAGATAATGCACAAATATAATAACTTGCTGATGTCGTAAATTATTGATTGTCCATATTACAATTTGACCATTACCAGACAGGATTAATGATCAGATTATTTAATATGCACATCTAAGATTCACATTTATTAAAATCAAAATAACAATAATCATAATAATTATTACAAGAATAAGAATCCGATATACCCCCGCCTCATGGCCATTCTTTTCATAGTAAAGAAACATTGCTTTTTTCAACGCAGTTCTTTCATCCTAAGCATTGTGTTTATTGTCTCGGTTAGGCGCTTGATCATATTTCAGTTTGGGTAAAATTAATACGAAACATTCTAAAGCGCTGCTGAAACAGTCGCTATTACTCTCAAGTGCACAGGACAAAGAATCGGGAAAATTTTCGCTATTCCAAATATAGCTTCATCTATAATTTATCAAAATAGGGGGAGACGGAAGAAGCAATGGTGCCATGTAGAATTAGATTTTACTGTATATTGCCATACCGCGTTTTTCCTGTGTTTTTACGGCCAGCCGCTGTGTTAGATGATATGGTACTGACTCTCCCTTTATGATACACAGTGTTTTTTTCCGAGGCGGCGTGGGTATGTCATTGCTGTTGAGTACATAAATGCGTACTGTACATTTAGTTCTGAGGAGTAGGCTGTAGGACTCGTTGAAGCCCAGACTTTATGCATGTGTGCCCGTGTTATTCAATTATGTTTATGTCTGTGGGACACGAAAGGTTGAAAAAGATGCCAAAGATGTTAACGGATGCTGTGTGTGCGTTTATTTATTTATATGCATTTTTCTTGGACAATAGAATGAGTGAGAGCGACTGGACCATGAGTACTGGCAGAGATTTTAACACATCAGTAATCTTGTGTGGCAGTTTCTTTGTTTTTCATGGATATTTATATGAATGTCACCTAAATAAAATATTAGATAATAAATCAAGATGTTCCATGGATTTGATTTGATTATGTGGTTTGGGTCTTCACACCTTCTTTTGTAATTATTAGTACAAGACTATCCATTATTAACCTTATGTACAAATCTGAGTTTAAGTAACGTGATAATACACACATTATATTTAATTATTTTAATATGGTAAGCCTGATTCGCTTTAGTGCACTGACAATCGAGAGTTGGATTTTATGAATGAAAAAAAAAAACATTTTTGCTCAAATAATAAAAGGCACTAGTGAGCTTGAATCTGTGAATTTGGTTCTTATTTGTCGGTTTATTTAAAATTGTATTTTACAATACAAATAATGCAAATAACTTCTGCTAATACATTTTACGACCCTTCGGTCTTTCAGTTTAACAAATCAGCAGCAAAACATGAATAATCAGCCTTTATTCTCGGAGCTGACTGCGATTTCTGTGGCGTCTTGTAAAATATTTACCCGTTTTTTTCTTTTGTGTCAAGACTACTTCCTTAAATTAGGTTCTTTTCGAGCTGGTTTTACCTTTAATGTTCTTAACGTATTCAAAGCCCCAATTTTCTATTGAGGTTATCATCTTTCAGTACAAGATGAGTCGTATTATGCGTATGAGATGTGCTTTTGGCATGGAAACGATAACAGATGTCATCATAGATATGTAATGCCTTTTTCTGGGTACAGTGTAGACTGGAGTCTGTCATCTGTTTTGTACAGTAAGTGTTGTGATTACAGTGCAGAAGTTTATATTTAAGTAAGTATTTCTTAAAGCCTCGCTACATCACTGTATCAGTATGAAATATAAAAAAAACCTGCATATACATACACATGTAAGAATATATATCTTTTTGCCAAGGGTACTGGGGAAAGTCATCCATTTATGATAACTGATTTTATTAAGTCCTTTTCATAAACAGTATAGGATTATATTGAGGATTAATATTTCTTCAGCAATGCATGTTGTATAAAGGAACATTTTGTGTTTCTTTTACATGTTATGAATATGAACAAAATCATTACTAGTAATTATTATGCAGATGAAAACTTCTGGCAATGAATAGTAATGCTATACAGGAAATTGTAGATTATTAATTAGGCTATTTGTATTTGCTTAATTTAAGATGTTTTATATTTTTGGTAAGTTCATGAATGCAAAGCAATGCTTTGCCAGAGTGTGCGTCATTCAGAATGGCCCTATTGCCACAAATAATCTAACCTTCATGGAACAACTGGAAGTTGCTAGTTTATAGGAGTAAAGATTTTTTTTTTAGTGAGTCAATTTGCTCAGTATGTTAAATAATTATCCCATTTCGGTAGTGCTTAGGAACTGAGATAAACATACTGCGGCACTTTTTCCAACTTTTCCAGATCAGCCGGGATTGGGCGCTGTTTTGAGAGATGGGATGGGATCAGGAGCAGTGATGGGAAAGTGGGTGACTGTCACAGGAAGTCCTGCTAGAATCTTCTCAGATGAGAAGGCCACCAGTGTATGTGGCACTTTGACAGGGAGCGTCCTGATGCGGACCAGTGAAATAGTGAAATAATGGGGGCATGTTTAACTTTTTTGGCCGCACATCCATGCCATCTGTGTTATTACTTAAATGTCTGCGCACAAATCCTGCCCCCTTTTGCAAACTGTAGCCGACAGCTTGGAGGAAATAAACCATTTCAGGAAGCTTCACAAAGTCTAGAGTGTAGAGAGGCATTCAGAAAGCAGGGGGTTATGGGTACGCTGCGGTTTCTTGGGAACGTTTTGGTGACGGATTTCTTGCACTTCATCCTGCTGTCATCTAAGAATGTTGGATTGAATTAAAAATCCATAACTGAGTTCTGGTACTGGACTGGGCTATACTAGATAAACACTGATTGGATCCTGATTGGAATTATGTTCTGTTTGCCAATAAAGGTGACACCTTTAATCATTCTGCCTCAGGGGTTTAAACATTAATCAAATGTAGATACATCTCTTGTGTGCATATTCCTATTTCATTTTCATTCTTACTAAATAACCAAATCTCTTTGAGCAATAATGTAGCAATTGCATCTCCTTAAAAGTTATTTGGTTGTTGGAGTTCTGAATCAATGTTTATGGACACAAAGATAGTTTGGGCACCAGTCTTATAATTGTAAGAGTCATAATCTTCGGGTCTCTTGGTGTCGCACTGCTGCTTCATACCACCGTAGTTGGGGGTTTGGACCCTGCCTTGACTCCGCGTGTGTAGAACAACATGGGTTTCATCCCCGAGTCCAAAGACATACAGTTAAGCTAACTGGCATCACTAAATTCCTGCTATGAACTGGCATGCCTTCCAGGATATACTCCTCGCCTTTTGCTCAGTGCTGCCTTGGGTTGGGCCTCACAGCCCACATGACCTTCTCTAGGATAAATGATTGGAAGATTGATATATACATCTATCTAAAGGATCTTGAAAATGTTTGCATGTTGCTTTCTATGTATTGCTCTTCTTTGTTTGTCAGGGGCTTTTAATTACGTCGATAATGTCCAGGATTGTGAGCGTAGGGTGATCTTGGGAATGTTTCACGTAAAGGGTGATAGGGGGCACTCTCACAGCAGCATGCACTAATCCAGTTTAATGACATCGATTATCGTTCCTCAGCTACATCTCCAAATTGGCATTGGTTGTTTGATGTGGGTCAACTTGACGTTGATGAGATTAAGACCCCGTCGCGTCCACTGGCCGAGCGAGCGCTATCCAAAAGTTGTCTCTTGACAACAAACGGCAAGGAAACGAGACAGTAGCCCCTATGGCATGACTGCGCTGTCTGTCAGCACTCTTTTATCAGGAAGATTTTGTGCCTTACTTACCGTTCGGTGTCTCGTGATAGCTGAGTTGCTCAGGCAGGATCAAATTGGTTTCTGGGAAAGACAGAGAGGGATGACTCACTGGGCTAATGTGTTTTTTTTTTCTGAGTGGTCAATAGAATTATGAGATAGGCATCTGGATTTAATCTAATGTGACATTTGTTTTGCTGCATATTGGGCGGACAAGCTGGCTGAGGGATCACTATGTAACAAAAGTTCAGTTGTAGTTGACTGCAAGGAGATTGGAAGATAGGGTTGACTGAGGAAACCAGGTGTCCAATGATACAACAGGCATTTATGTAATATTTCAACTCTTGGCCTAAATTGCTAAATATATGATATTTAATTCTTGGCATCTTAATAATGATAATATCGTCCACCTGCTGAATCTCGCGATCTGTCTTAGAAACCATAATGGCTAAATTAGGATATAACTAAAGGCTGACATGAGGCTGCCTCAGAACGTTGCAATTAAAACTGAAATGTCTTGTTTTTTCCTTTGTTCCAACCCACATTCATTCTTTTGGCCAATTTTTTTCTCCCATTTGGTTTGATAATAACCATAGAGACAGAATGGATGACCGCTGTTCTTTTGTTTGCCGAGATATCGTACATAACAACACTCGCTTCGCTTTCTCTTTTCCCTTCCCGCTTCAATATTGCTAATGGCATTAAATTTGACAATAAATAGATAATTGAGGCAGTGTACAAATATTGAACGTCCAATCCCTCTCTGACATTTTATATTCACACAGCACATTTAAAAACTGAAAATAATATAGATTTGCATTAATACTGAGCTTGGAATGTTTAGACACCAATAGATTAAAGGGGTTTAATCATTACCTGCGCTTAGTATAGTGTAGAAATTAAAGACATTGGCTCATTGTGCAAACATTGTCACTTTTAGGTTCCAGTGCTTTTCAACAAGGTATTTAACTTGAACTCCTTCAGTAAATTATTCAACTTCAAATGGGCGGGCAGGGGTGAGGCGGTGGGTCTTCATTGCTTTGGATCTTAGCAAGCATGACTGCAGTTTGCTTGTATATAAGGATGTCCACATTTGGTACAGAATAACATTTTTGTAGAGTAATTGATGTTACTGTTGCAACCAATAATGATAATTCTTGTCTCAGGAGATATAGCTGGAGATATTTTGAATGTTGGCAAAAGACAATTATATTATGGACATTATCAAATTTTGTCAATTCGAACAGAAATTGCTCCTCGAACAATTCTATTATGAGTTCCCTGAGGTTTTCATAGATGTAGAGACTATTATTAAGAGATTTGGTTGCTTCTGAACATATAGTAAATTAAGAGAAGCATTAGGCCTTGAAGATTTAATGAGCTGCATTAATGAAGGTGCACGCTGGCTCCTTTCCGAGCAGCAGTTCACTCCGGATGCAGCGGACTAATTTAAGGATAGCCGACATCGGCGCCTTCACGCACAGTATCGTTTGCCCTGAATACGTCTTTTCCCGCCACAGCCTCTAGCATCCATGCGGAACGTCGCATGAAATCTCGGCGATACTGAAAGCCTCAGCCCTCACCTTGTTGATTGTCTGCCTTAATCTTATAACCTTTCCTCCCTTTGTATAATCATCATTCTCATTAGCACCTTTTTTATTGTAGTTGCAAAACCTGGGCTCAGGATTACAGGTAGTCTAAATAGTCACAAATCTTAGCTAGCTGTTCTTGTTCTGGTTTGTCTTTGTTCGTGTAGGGAGGGGAACTGTGGTTCTATTCGTTGACCATTCCGGGTTCTTACAGTGCACTGGCGTGTCCTACAGTGCCTCCTCATCCTTTGTTTGCTGTGGATTTTCTACCCTCCCCCATCCTGTTTCCCTCCCTCCCTCCCTCTCTCTCTCTCTCTCTCTCTCTCTCCCTCCCTAAGTGTCTGTTCCCTCTCCTTTTTCTAACTGTTCTCCCGATTTTTTGACCACACCC
>JAODKF010000138.1:5367846-5380792 GCA_026779585.1 Mormyrus proboscirostris
CCGCCCCGTCGACGAGCGCGGCTCGGCGAGGCGCGCCCCCCTGCGAGATGCCGGTGCCATCACCCCGGTACGCCTCGCGTCAGCCGTACCCTGGCGTTCATCGATCGCCAGGCCACGAGCAGGGTGGTTCCCCTCCGGGTCGTGGAATCTGAGAAGGCAGACATGATGTCATGGGGCTCCATCCCTCGATTAGCCTCCGCTAATTCCTCTGCCCTCCCGTCGGCAGCCGTGCCATGCAGGGTTGTCTTTTGGCCTGGCATCACTGCTCACATCCCCGGCCGGACACAACAAAGCCGAACATCTTCCTCAGATGGGGAGTGGGCTGGCAGAGATACGAAATCAACAAGGGTGTAATGATCCCTCATCTAATGTGCGTCCCGTTGTTTTGCTTTGAAATATGTCATTAATAAGACATGCAATATCTCCCAAGTTGTGCTGTGGGGGCATTTAATTGCACAATATCTGTACCCTGTACGTAAACCGTAAGGAAACTCAGCACTTCAGTGACGCCACATACGGCTTGTATTCAAAAATAGACAAGTGCGTGTGTGTTTGAGTGCTTCAACTTTCAGGAGGCGAAATGCAGCTTCAGCACCTGCAGTTCCCCAAATATCTGATTTATAGCTGTCTTCACTTGCCACTGTAATGTTTATCGTACTGGGGGAAAACAGTGAACCTGTGAAAGAGAGGAGGCAGTGTCGCAAGAAGGATCTGCTAAAAATACAGCTGGGGATCTCAGATATAAATCATCTTTGCCCCTTGGTGCTATATTTAGGGCTGCAGTTTGTCATTTTTAGTCACAATACAGTGAGGTTTATCTACTGCAACAAGTAGTGAGTATCATCTGAGCTTCTCGCGCCAAAGTGTCCCAAATGACATTAGATTAGGTTTTAGTTAGAAGTTCACCCCTTGTAGTCCAAGTTAGGACCGTAGCTGCTGGAGAGCTTCTCACTCTTGTTTTCTACTCATTAGGTGATGAAATGTACACCCCCTGCCCTGCATATTTTAGTCCCCTTTTTAATAATAAATGATGTTGCATTGGTTTAAGCTGTCAGTGTTTTGTGTCTGAATTGTTGACCTTTTTTTTTTCTTTCTTTTTTTTTTTGGTTGGACAGCTCTGTGTAGTAGTGGGTCCAGATCATGCGTAAACTGCTCCGTAGTCTTCGTGTTCTATGGCCAGTTCCTGCCTCGATGATCTCTGATGTACTTTCCAGGTTAGAGCAGTGTTAGGAACTCAACGGACAGTTAGCTGAGTCCTTTGGGATGTAAGATCAAACAATTACTGTAGCATTACGTATATTTGTTGTCTTGCCATTAGAAACAGACTTGATATTAAAAGTAGTATTTGTATTTGAATGTCACCCATCTGGACATCAGGGCATGTATTATTTATAATTTATTATAATTATAAATAATTGTAGATGGGGTGTAAAGGCCAGAACCTGCTCTGCAGGGCTGCTGATCTGTGGCAAGACCTGTCGTTGGTGAGTCTTACCGCAGTGACTTCATCAAGACTATGACTTATGTTCAGAAGGAAAGCCAGCGACCTTTAACTTCTAATTGCATTTTCAACTACGGTAAACTCTCGGATCGGTTACGTGTGGACGCTCAGAGAGAAAGTTTGGGGCTGAATGTTCTGGAATCGAATGGCTGAAAATGTAGAAGTGGTTTTGTTTTGGCTACGTCTCAAAGGCGAAGTATCATTATCCTCTGGATGTAAAAGCATTCATGGCTGTTGGACTGTAGCACCTTAAGGGGTGAGCTAAAGAGCTACTTAGTCAACCGGGTCACAATCGAAAGTAATGATTATGATCATTTTTACATACATTTATATGCCTGGTCCCACAGTTGCGTTGTGCATATGACCCTGATGATTGATTGTACCCTGATAAAAAAACATAAGTTTTTACTTTTGCGTCATACAGTCTCCATTTGGGGTCTGTTGCCATATTCACTGTTTCCTGTTTTTCGTGTACTTGTTGCTGCCAAGTGAATGGATTAAGTTTCACTGTTTATCTTCTCACCAACTAGAGTTTGTTTTCCATAAAAATATGAATATGTGGCTTAAATACAATTTTATATTAATCATATTATTTATTGTACCACAAACTGTGAACAGCAGCAGAAATGTTACATGTAATAATGCATTGACGTATTTTATATTTTTACATTTTATATTACCTTAAAGAAATGGTTGAAGCAGACTAGATTTCTGCAAGAAATATTCAGAACTTACTGGCTGTATGAAAAAAGAGCAATGGTGTCAACAAGCTAAAACCTCTGCGTATTTTGCTCAAAATACTTCCTGGATCAGGAACTGACAGAAACGTTCATTTTGGTTTGCATGCTTATAGTATTTAGCAGCTGTCTGTTGATGTGCATTAAAATTCATTCATTCATTCATTCATGTTTCCTATTATTAACGATGGAAGCTTCACACAAAATGTATAAAAATCTATTAACTTAAACAGTGATGTTCTACACGTAATGAGTGATTGGAAGCTGTTCCACAAAGCAAGATTTCTCAGCTTGCAAAATTAATCTAAGCTAGAAGTCACGATTGTCCAATAGGAATGCTCTTTACTTTCACTCTTATTGGACACCAGTGACTGACTAGAAATCTGAGAAACTGAAACTGAGAAATCCTGCTTTGTGGAACACCTCCCTAGTCTGATCCTCCAAAAACATTCATTTTAATTTTTATGATGTCTGGCTAGTGATAAGATAAGCTGAAAAGGAGTAAAAAAGGAAAGAAAAAAAAAACCTGGAAACATTTTACAACTAAGTCATTCCTACATTTATGTTTATATTTTATCATCAGTGAGTACTGTAAAATGTTAAATTATACACAGTTGAATAAATTTTGGATGTAAATAATTGCTTGTTTTGTTTTGTGTTCCTCGTGTTTTCATAACATCTCATTTCCTGCACCATTTACTACTTGTTACTAGGCTAATAGATAGTCCACTTGTTTCTGAATCATATAAAGCTGGCAGGCTTCAGCGGAAGGGAGACGAACTGCTCCTTGAACTTCTAGTTTTTTTCACTTATAAACCTTTAGAGTTCTATTTCTTTCCTTTCCTCTCTTCTCGTCAGATCAACTCCTCTTGCATAACACTTTTGAGAAGGGTGTCACATAAAAATGCAATGAATTAACCTGAAGCTGCCATTCAGAAATAGACTAAATATGCCTCTTATCGTGTTTTAGATAAGAGTTTAAATTTAGCTAAAAGGTTGGGATCCTTTAAATCGGAGCTAGATAAGATAATAACAACTTTAAGCCATTAGTTAAATTCTCCCTAAACAAACCTGATGGGCCGAATGGCCTCCTCTTCTTTGTAAATTTCTTATGTTCTTATATCTGAAGCTGACTGGTTAATACTGGGTTTTGGAAAACAGGTGTAACAAATCCCCTGTGAAGGTAGCATAACCAACCGGTAGCAGCAGCTCAAATCATCTAGCCGGCTTGGAAGCAGCTTGATGAAACAGCTTATTACAGTACGGCTAATGTACTTTGAATATTCTGTGTAAGGTATCATGCTCAAAATGAAGAATGGGGCGCCTGCTTTGCATAATGTTGCATAAAGCACATTTACATAACTAGCCACTGTTACATTGGCTGAAGTCTTACTTGGTTTTAACTCTCCATCATGAAATCATGCTGGAGTCGGCTTCAGCCAAAGACACGTATTCTGTGAGTTTAATCCATTTACAAATCCACGGCAGTGAATGTGCATGTCGTACTGTAATCCCAGCAGCATATATGAGAATCATGCAAGCTATTGATTTTGACGGCACTCAGACCTAGAACTTTAACCAGATTAGTGTTTTGTTATTTTGCACTAAGTTGTGCAGCAAAGACTGAACTCTGAATTTTTATTCTAGCAACATGCATATTTTTCCATTGAGCTCATCCCTTAAAAATTTTGTTTTGTAATATTAATAATATCTGAATGATTCATTATAAACAGATCTGCATTAGCGGGATGTTCCAAATGGCTACTTGATTGTGCCATCAAAGCACATTAAATACCTCAGAATTTTTGGAACGGCGGAAATACCAGCCCCTTGTAGCCACTAGAGTTAAAATGCCTGCCTTTCAACACTGCTCTCTGGATTTTTTTCATTAATGTCGGCAAAAGGGTAATTTTTCTTCCTAAAGGTCATCCTAATCATGTACTAATGAAGAAGATCTTTAGTGTATAATTTAGAGTGTAATGCCCTGTTTTTTTAAATTTAGCATTGGTAGTCTAAACACAATCATTTTTGTCTGAGTAATATTCTGCTGAATAGTTGAAGATGTCAATATTTGATAGCCTGACTTCACGCACTTGTCACGCGTGGGGAAAAGTGTTTTTCGCCTGCACGGCCTAAATTAGTTGTGCCTTTGGGCTTTTGATTCTGCTTTGTGCCACACAGATGCAGGCACGATCGTTCGTTTGAAAGCTCGGGTGCATTACCTAAACTGATCAGGCTGAGGTGCAGAGCGCTGTAGATGAGACCTCTGTCTCAGAAGCATCTCTCCTTCCACTGTAAAGAGGAAAGGCCCCTCGGCTGGGGAGAGGCCTTGTTATATATAATCAGAAGCTTTTTTCTGACCAGCTGCTCCAGATTTAGCCTGGGTGACTGTCTTGCATCCTCCGAAGCATCTGTAGGTGTGCTCTGGCCCATCACTGAGACAGCACCCCCCCAAAGCCTCGAAACATTGCTTCCTTTCCTCCGCAGACATGGCTGAAGAACTACGGCTACCTGCTCCCCCACGACATCCGGACGTCAGACCTGCGTTCGGAGAAGGCCATACAGTCAGCCGTCGCTGCCATGCAGCGTTTCTATGGGATCCCAGTAACCGGAGTGCTGGACCAGACCACCATTGAGTGAGCGGCACTGGATTTGTTTTTTCCTTTTTTTTTGTAACAGCGTGCTGCTGTCATCTTGCTGCACAGATAATGCGGGGGCGAACTAGGCTAGTAAATTAGGCTGCAGCATCTTTATTTCCAGAGAACGCTGGGAATACCCACCATCTAATCAGCAACGATTTACCTTGCTTGAACCGGGACTGTTTTCCATTGATATGGAATTGATTAGGAGTCAACAGTTCTTTAAGGATAGCTCAGTTCTCGTGCATTTTATGCCTTTTATGATGATTGGGCCCAGATGGTGTGGCATTTTATGGTATTTATACCGAGAAGTCACTTTAATTTTACTTGAAGGATTTATAAAGATACCACCTTTAATTCTGCTTCACTGACACATTTAATGCAGTGAATACTAAGCATTCTTTCGTTAAACGCCACAATAATATCATCTGCTTTGTTTCAGGCTAATAACGTGAAGTGCAGCAGAGGAACGCATTATAGTTTAGAGAAACCCATTAGGGGTTAAGTATGATGATAAAATGGGAGCTGTCTGATGTGTGTGCCCTGTCCAAAGCCCTCTGCTAAATGGGAAAGCCTCGTCACTAGCTAGCATTGAATATGCAGTTACAGAAAATGGATGGATGTACAGAGGGATATGCATTATATATCACTAACCTGAAAATATCTTATGATGTAATACTTAATCTATACTGACAAACCTGAGCAATGATCTGAGCCAAAAGCACATCCGAAAGAGTATAACAAAGAATTCAGAGTATGTGAGTATATATCCATAATAGCTAGTTAAAGGGTAAAGGTGTTACAAAACACTGAGATGTACAGGATTAGCAGTGCTCTTGTGTAGCTTGGTATCTCCCACCACTCTTCCTGGTTCTGGTAATCCTTCCAGAGCGGCCGGTTTGTCAAAAGGGTTTCAGTTACAGCTTGTGCCTGTGTGATCCCAGGTGGATGAGGAAACCTCGATGTGGAGTCCCCGATCATCCCCGGATCAGTCGCCGTCGACGGAACAGACGCTACGCCCTAACGGGACAGAAATGGAGGCAGAAACACATCACCTACAGGTAGGAGGCCCTTCATCTCCATGCCGCCAGCCAATCAGTATCTGGATTGGTGATCTCATTTCCTGCTCTCTGATCACAGAGTTGGTTAGCATTAAGCTAGTTAAAGGTTAGCATTAAAAAGAGGTAGACGTTTCGTTTCAGTCACTTTGGATGTTAAAACAATGCCAATGAGTCTCATAGAAATTTCAAAGGGGAAAAAGAAGTTGTTTGTGGAGTCACTTTGGAAACATTAAGATGAATTTAAATGAAAATCCAGTTTGAATATCAGGGATTTATATTCTCTTCTGACGCGGTTTTCTCTGCTCTTTCAAACGGTTTTGCGTAAAGGGTATTACATCTGACCCACACTTCATTTGTATCTATTTTAATGAAATGAAAATGATCGAGCAGGAGAAAAGACTTAATTAAAACTGAAACTGTTGAATTACATCCCAACTTTTATTTTAGCGTTCATATCATTCATTTTGATTATAGCTTGTACTTTCTTAAAGGCCCAGTCCCAAGAAGGTCCATTTATACTTGTACAATAGCTACAGAAGCTAACCCAATAAAAATATGAGACTTGATCGATATTATCATCATGCTTTTTTTGAGACCTTCTCAGATGTTAGGGTCATCTCTGGATGACGTGAGCATGTCTCATTTTAACGAGCCAATGACAGGGAGGGTCAAGACTGTCGATCAAGACTGTCCGTTGACAAAGGTATAGACAATGAATATTCATGAGTGACGTGGTTGGTGTTACCTGGAGGTCAGTTGAAAATGGATTTTAAACCTGATTTGTGTTGTTTACCTAGCCCTAGATTTGGCATTTCATGCCTGCAAATTACTTATAAAAGAAAGCTTTCAGATAAACAGCTGGGCCTAATATTAAATCTCAGTTCTCATTTTCTTTTCTACTGTACACCACCAAACCATTTTCTGTTACTTTTGTATGAAAATGGTAACAAATCTGAAAATGAACCAGTGTATTTGATTCCAAAGGCAGGTTAATGTGCTTAAATTATATCATTAATTATATGCTGCTAAACATCCTGCATACAGGCAATATGAACCGCCGAATTAAATATCTCTAACTGCGTGGTGCAGACAGGAAAATGAGCAGGGTTAGGAGATATTCACCATTAAACAAGGCAGGATATTTGGATATGTGGACCTTGGACTGAATTCTCAGCCCCACAGCTGAATTGCTTAGCGCCTGATTGAAGGGAAGCAAATTACGGGAGGTAAAGAGTTCAGGTTGTTAATACAGGAACCAGCTCTCTGTTTGTCCCCCTCCTGAAGGTGTAATGAACACTGATAGCAGATATACTTTTCAAGTGTGTAATTCTGCAGTATTTAATTTGCTGCCTCTCCGTTGGTAGCTAGCTGCGTAATTACTGAGAAGGTCTGGCAGAATCCCTTGCCTTGTTGTAGCTGACATTTAGCTAGCCTTTAACATTATAGCCGGGCCGAACCCTGCTTCAGACGCTGTCAGCCTGCTCTTAGGTACTTCTGTACCACTTTTTGTCTAGGTCTTGTCAACATGATTAAAATGAAACAATAATAATAATAATAAGACTGTTGTTAGCCTTTTCTTCATTAGCACGCACATACGGGGCTGCACGTTAGAAAAGCTATTTCTACAGGGAGCACATTTCTGCAGGCCGTGATATTTGCGCTGCAAGGTCCCCCTGTGCATTGCTGTTACTGGGCAGTAAACGGACGTAAAGGCGGTTGGAGGTTCCTGCCACAGCAATTCCGAGGCTGCACACCATGACACCACTGATGCCGTTTCCTATCTCCCCGCCTGCCTTTGCTTTTTTGTATATATATTAGAGCATTTAGCTTGCGTCTCTCATATTTGCGATATGCATCGCTTATGCAATTCGGTCGTTATTTGCTGAAATTTCCTCAAACAAAAAAAATAAAAAGACGTGCTAAGCAAACAAACGTCCCTGGAAACAGCAGCAGAGGCAGCGCAGCTCCACAGCCGGAGATGGATCCTGTACCTTTAAAAGTTTCTTTCAACCTGAAGCTCTATTTTTAGAGGCCTGGCTACCGAGTCTGATTTTATCTTTGAGGACTGTCAGAGCACATCGCTCCGTGCGGGTCGCTCCGTGCGGGTCGTTCCCGCGGTTTCCTGTCTTCCGCTGAGACTATGTAAATCACACTGGAGCAAATCAAAACCCGTATGAAAGACGGGCGTTTATTTTAATTTATGGACTCGGTTGCCAGCTGCTTCTCAGAATATTTATTTCAAAGCTGTTGCAAAACAGCCAGATCAGTGTGCGTGTGTGTGTGTGTGGGAGGGAACTCGGTGAGCATCTAAGCATTAATAAGTGTCACACCTGTTATTTTTTGCTTCCTCCTGGCAGCATACACAACTTCACGCCTAAAGTAGGGGAGAAGGACACGCAGAAGGCTATACGGCAAGCCTTCGACGTCTGGCAGACGGTCACGCCGCTGACATTCGAGGAGATCCCCTACTCGGAAATAAAGAATGAAAGGAAAGAAGCTGACATCATGATCTTCTTTGCCTCTGGGTTCCATGGCGACAGCTCCCCCTTTGACGGAGAGGGGGGCTTCTTGGCCCATGCATACTTTCCAGGCCCTGGAATTGGAGGGGACACGCATTTTGATTCCGATGAACCCTGGACGTTAGGCAATGCTAATCACGATGGTACGAAACTAGATTAATCGAGATTTGATTAATAGCACGTGCGGCTGTGCCGCACCAAAGAACAATTTCACAAGCATACACAATGCAGTGCAGTAAAATGACACCCTATACAGATTCATAAAGCTAATTTTGGTTTGCGAGTAACACTTATTTATCTCCATAAATTCCAATTAAGATCACATGAACCTGAGTGCTTTTTGTATTTGGTATTGTGCTTGTTTTAGGATTTTTCTGTAAAACTGAGGTGTGGCGGCATGCAGATAAAGCTCTTTGAGCTTTTGTAGAGTGGCTACCTTTCCTACTGCAGGAGAATGACGCATGTGTTTACTGACAGCGTGCAGCGTTTGGACCAAGGTCTCTCATACAGCGCCTGGCATATGGGACGTCCTTTAAATAGACCGTGAGGTCAATAGCGGGCGATTTGCTAAAATAACAGATTTCTTGCTGTGTCCCCTGGTGTGGCACTCCCAGTCTTCCTCCTCTGGAAAAACTGTACTGGGGCGGGTGCGTCTAGGGTAACGGGACAGTCCTGGTCCATGGGTGAGAGTGTCACATGAGTTATGTAAATGTGCCCTTTGGTGTTGCTGCACAGGGAATGACCTCTTTCTGGTGGCGGTGCACGAACTGGGCCACGCCCTGGGTCTCGAGCACTCCAACGACCCGAGTGCCATCATGGCGCCATTCTACCAGTACATGGAGACGCACAACTTCAAACTTCCGCTCGACGACCTTCAAGGCATCCAGAAAATATATGGTACGATTAACCTATGCCTCTCTGCAGAGTAGTGTAGGGAAGGATATTGGCTTTGCAACTTGAAGGTTGCTGGTTCACGTCCCACTGGTGTAGTGCCCGTGAATAAAGTACTTAACGTGAATTATTCCATCAAAACAATTGACTGTTTAAATGTGCCAGAAAAATACACAATAATAAGAATAGATGAAATGTTGTCTTACAAGTGTCAGCCAAAAAACTGACACAACTAAATCTGTACGGCTAGAATTAAATGTGTAAAGATGTGCTTGTTGATGATTACATACGTGTGTCTGATAGCAAGTGCTAGCTATAACGGTAACTGTGAAGAATGTGATCTAATCCCAGTTCGAGATGTACTGTGAATAGCGGCAGGATTGTTCAATGATGGTAAAATCTGTTCAAAATCGCAGGCATCCCCACTGCCATGGTGGAGCCGACCCGACCACTGCCCACTTTACCGTCCCGCCGTACCCACTCCACCTCAGAGCGGAAACACGACCGGCAGTCACGGCCACCGCGTCCACCTTCCGGCGACAGACCCTCCTCCCCCGGGAATGGGAAGCCCAACATCTGCGATGGCAACTTCAACACTGTGGCCTTCTTCAGGAGGGAGATGTTTGTTTTCAAGGTGGGATTCGTTTTCTCCCTTCCAGTCCGTCACCCGATCCCCGTCGGCCGGTTTGATTACAAACACTGGGCTCGGTCGAGCCCCAGAAGGCAAGAGATGCATGCCAAGATGGAGGACAGCTTGACGTTTAGCGTTAATCAATGTATTCATAAATGCTTAATGCGTCTGCTTGGGACAGGAGGAGGTGTTGTGCATTTGGTTTTATTTTTTAACTTAAAATCCTTCCTTCTGTCTAGTATCATGACAGTTGCTAATAGTGAGCGCTGTGCCTATTAAGTTGTGCCGTGTATATTTTTATAGGGCTCAGGCCTCACTATAAGCCTGAGTTGGATGATCCACTTCCTTCAGGCAGATAAATAATGCATTTCTGTGTCAGGTTTCTTAATTCACTACTGTTTCCCACATGCGGGTCACTATCGACAGTACACCGTTTTTTCTCCAATATCTCTATAAACGCTCCTCAAGTCGCTGCCATTTATCGCCATGTGTATTTGCGTGTAATATATTGTTCTTTTGAAATAATGGCTAGAAATAATGACTGGGGTTGTTTGGGGAGAGATGGGTTACGC
This sequence comes from Mormyrus proboscirostris, assembly GCA_026779585.1. Lineage (NCBI taxonomy): Eukaryota > Metazoa > Chordata > Actinopteri > Osteoglossiformes > Mormyridae > Mormyrus > Mormyrus proboscirostris. The sequence continues at coordinate 5,378,398 of JAODKF010000138.1, forward strand.
ATTTGGTGTACGTCTGCTTTGCAGTCAGCAGGGAGTTTTCTTGGACGTCGCCAAGTTCCACCGCAGCCAGATGATAATGAGCTGTGATTGATCTGCCTGTTTTGTTTTGTTTTTTTTCCCCCATCATTGCAGGATCGCTGGTTCTGGCGACTGCGCAACAACAAGGTGCAGGAGGGCTACCCGATGCAGATCGAGCAGTTCTGGAAGGGCCTCCCCGCCCGTATCGATGCCGCTTACGAGAGGTCAGACGGGAAGTTCGTTTTCTTTAAAGGTATTCGCCCTTTCCAGTCTCAGAAGCATTTCACACTAGCGAATAAAACTGAAATAGTGAGCCCTTGTTTTCGGATTGGAAGGAGAATTGCCGATCATGTTTGTTCCCGCGCCTCGGCCTCCTCGGGCCCAGAGGGCCGCGTACCCGAGGCTGCCGCAGCTCTTCCTGAGGCTTCCAGCACATGAGTCACACTCTCACACTTGTGTCACACTCTCAGCACGTGGCTCAGCGACATCGATGGTGCCGCAATATGTTTTAACTGTCCACATACAAACACGGGCACGGCAGAGAGAGGTGTGCGTCACGGTGGATCGTCAGTAGCACCACTGACAGGGACCAGGGGGAACCGGCCTCGTCAGCTGTGGAAGCTAATGGAAGACTTGGTGTGGCAACCAGAAGCTCTTGAAGAAGCGGGACAGTCAGCAAAGCCTAAAGAGAACAAGTTTATCTCAGTTCTGTTCCTCATCTGCTCCCGATGACAGCTGTGTGTTCGGGGCGACTCCGCACTGTCACCTTATAAGTAATCAGTTGTACTTTTCTACCATACTGAAAATCCATTGCGTTCATGGTTTCCTTGAATTTCTTAAGGTTTTTCCACTTTATTAGCTCATGGGAGTTTCACTTGTACAAATATGTTCTGAGGGCAGAAGGAAAAATGATTGATTCAGAGAGATAACCAATCAGATTGTACAGGAGGCAGGACCAAGATATTTGATTGGTTGGTCTCATTTCCTCTAGTTGCTTTAACCTACCTCCTCTACAATCTGATTGGTTATCTCTCTGAGCCAATCATTTTTCCTTCAGCCTTCAGAACATTTTTGTGTAAGTAAAACTCCCATGAACACTTTAATAAACTATGGGCACCTGTATTCGGGTGCAAAGTACTGTCTCTCGTAAAACAATCTGACTGTTCACAACCAAGCCCAGACAAATGTTTAAAACATGTTCTTTTAGTTGTCTCCAGGAGTGACACTGCTTCATCTCGTTGCCAAGTGACGTGTGTCGTTCCTTGCCAGGTGATAAATATTGGGTGTTCAAAGAGGTGACAGCAGAACCGGGGTACCCGCACAGCCTGGTGGAACTGGGTAACTGCCTGCCGCGTGAAGGAATCGACACCGCCCTGCGTTGGGAACCTGTGGGGAAAACTTACTTCTTCAAGGGGGACCTGTACTGGCGCTACAATGAGGAGAAGCGGACAGCTGATCCCGGGTACCCTAAACCCATCACCATCTGGAAGGGCATCCCCGAATCACCCCAAGGAGCTTTTGTCAGCAGAGAAGGCTGTAAGTATTTGATCATGTGACAAGGGCATTGGGAATGAATCTATCTTTGCACCAGACTCAAAACATTCCATCAGCACCACTGTTGGGCACAGAGCCCCAATGGGTTCTTTAATACAAATACCTTTGCAACCTCATATGCGACATGTTGCATAGGATTTAACAACCAGGCTGCAAAGAGCCGCTTCAGCAGCTCATGGCTTTCAGCTTCATAGCAGCTCTGTGCCACTCATTTACAGAATGACACTTCACAAAATCTTGGGTCTTCTGCACCAAGAATCCAATGAATGATCTATTTGTCCACTTGTTTGATTCAGTCTTTTTTTTCTTATTTCCATTTCAGTCTACACTTATTTCTACAAGGGCAAGGATTATTGGAAGTTTGACAACCAGAAGCTGACAGTGGAGCCCGGATATCCCAAATCCATCCTCAAAGACTGGATGGGCTGCGACCAATCCGAGGTGGAGAAGAACAAGGACCGGCAGCTGAGCCACGACGACGTGGACATCATGGTTGCCATCAATGACGTGCCCAGCACGGTTAACGCCATCGCCGTGGTCATCCCCTGCATCCTGTCGCTGTGCATCTTGGTCCTGGTCTACACCATCTTCCAGTTCAAAAACAAAGGGGTGCAGCAAAACGTCACCTACTACAAACACCCGGTGCAGGAGTGGGTATGACAGCCAGGGGTGTGGACTTCGCAAATTCCGGATATTGTTGAGAGGGCTACAAGGAAAATTAAGAAAAACAAATCGAGAAGACTGAGGAGCACCGTGTGGCCAGCGCCTGCCTTGAACGACCAATGGTGAAACGAGGGGGGGGGGGGGGTGGGGGCCATGGTGC
>JAODKF010000138.1:5415493-5434648 GCA_026779585.1 Mormyrus proboscirostris
CTATCAACAAAGTAACCAGAGCGATAAACTCCATTGCGTTCAGCGAGAGCGCACGTTCTTCCTGTTTATCCTGAAACTTTGTCACAGAGCTAACACAAAATTGAAATTTTATCTTGAAATAAAAACACAGAGAAAAACATTTCCCAGTACTGATTGTATTCTTTGCAATAATGTCTTACATTGTTAATGAATGGATATATTAAAAAACAAACCTTACTTAAATGGTTTTGTGTGTTTTTTACGTAGTATAAACCCTAAACAAGGTTTTCCCCAGGAAAATAACTTAATTGGGTTTTGATGTTAATAGGCATCCATACACAATCCCCCCTCTCTCTCTCTCTCTCTCTTTGTGTTGTACTACAACCTTCAAAGACTCTATAATTACACTTTTCCCCACCCAGTCACCTAAATTTATGACCGTCTCTGTAGTTAAACATCTGGTTTGACAGCTTCACTGAATCCGCTTGGTGCATCAAGTGTCTGAAAATATGTGCATTCTTATTATGTAATATCTTCCTTCTGCATACCATATGCAGGGACATGCATACCATAGCACAAATATGTACAGTGAGATTTAAAATGAAATGTTAATTATCTTGTTTTCTTCTGAAAGCCAATTTGAAAGCACTAACTGCATTTCTCAACAAAAGGTTATGACAACAGGCCTTTTTAATAAAATGCAGTTCTGAGCCAGCTGTGGATTGTGCTTAAAGAGCACTGTGATTGAACACACGGATACTCTGGTATTGAGTATCCTTGGTACCAGGGCACCCTTGGTCAAACATCAATGATCAATTTTATCCAATAGCAGATTGAACCTGTTTCTACGGTTGTCCGTCATTTTAGGTTGAAAGAGTGACAGATGGACACAGCGAGGGAAAGAAGTTCATCTTTCTCAAGATTTAATTATATATATATATAAGTGATACAATACCATAAAAAGTAGGTTTCACAGCCCTGTGTGCTGAGTACTGAGATTTTGTTATAGGTTCCAGTTAGTAGCCTCTTGGAACAGACCAGGTGAGAGAAACATGACCATTTTGGATTAGGGTCAGAGACATGCAGGGTTGTTAGGAATAAGTTTGGGGTGTCTGATGTAAGCTGGAAGTCCTGCCAGCAGAAATTTCTGTAATCTAGGCAACAGATATCCTGGATCGGGAACTGGGAATCGGCAGGATTGCGTTACAGACAGTATGTGCTTGGAAGGGTTTTTGTTTTGCTTGAGTAAAGGTTTAAAGTAGAATAAGGCATAGATTGGGATGAGTGGTTTCCTCTTTTATTGACGATAGTGGTTAACAACGCTAGTGGGAATGATGATGATGATGATGATGATGATGAAGAATATGATGATGATGATAATGATGATAATAATGATAAGAAGAAGAAAATTGTTCTAATTCTGATACCTTGATGTACAGCATATTTTATTTATCCGTACGAACATCATTATGAAAAAAGTGTATGAAAAAAATTATGAAAAAAAATCTGCAGAACACTAAATATAGGCACCAAAACTGTACTAGATTGATATTGCAATAGATCATGCGCCACCTTATCATTAGGACAAATATGGCCAAATATAAAGTACATAAAATTCTTCTTCGGCTCTAGTACATGCGAATACCATTCAAAAACCTACAGCATCTAGTACCATTGGATGCGGCAGGCTGCTATGACAACAAGTGTATTACAATGACGATAGCTCGTAAGCCAATGGCCGTTCCCACGTATCGTTGACCAATGAAATTTTGAATCTGTTTCTACGGTTGTCCGCCATTTTAGGTTGAAAGAGTGACAGATGGGCACAGCGAGGGGAAGAAGTTCATCTTTATCAAGATTTAATTAATTTACCAGGAGACGCACCGCCAAAAGGTAGTCTGTTTTAGCTATTTTACGTAATAAACTCCATCGTATGGTTACTTCGGGTGAATTATACCATTGCGGTCTTTCCAGTCATCGTTCCTCCAGTTAACTCACTAATTGTATTGGTATTATTGGTTTTATTGTGTGAAGATGCGATGGGTAAATACATGGGATATGCAGATGTTTCTGTCAGCTGAATGTACGTGCCCTGACAGCGCATGGCTGTAATGCGTAGTTACTTCTGAGCGTTTGTGTTGTACAAACGGATGCTCAAAAACCATTTAGGCTTAATAAACGTTATTTACATTAGTTATTCGTTCACCGTGACACCTGTCAATAGCAGAAATTCTAGTCTTCTTAGAAATATATCGAATGGATTTAAAAACTCGTCGGCTTTCTCACCTTGCTTGCTACCTAGATATATAGATATATTCTCGGTTTTATATAAGGCACTTCAGTTTTCTTACTAGCAGCTGGCGAATTTGTAGGAGACACCACAAATGTACGATTAGGGCTTATTATCGCAGTAGTACTAAGACGTGCAGTCCAACATACTGTATGACTTGAATATTACGTTATTTCATAATAAGGATTGCAGAGGTTAGGCTCAGGGGGATAACCATCTGCCTTTGTGTGGTGCTGGGGAGGCCCTGTTCGGATGGGCATGCCCCCTTTCAAACCGACCTGCTGTACTGGGTATCTGTGAGTTTAGCATAAACCGGGTCATCTCTGTGAGTATATCATAAACTGTGACATTATTCACAGCTGGTCAGACTATATACATCAGATTGCATATAGTGCCCTAAATGCAGAAAGGACAAGAGCACCTTGTCATAAGTTTTTATTAATATTCTGGTCGTCCTACTGCTGGCCTTGAAATGAAATCACAGTACATGTATTGGGAGTGGGTGACTCTTTGGTGCACTCAGGCAGGGGTGCAGTAGGGGCATTGGTACGCTGGCAGATTCTCAGGGCTCAGTAGTAGGATGGGCAGATTCTGGGGCCCTAAAATAAGTAAAACTGCATTATTGGGAGCCCAAGGTTTTTTAAATTATTCTGAATAAATAATGCAAGAATGTATCACAACACACGCATGTAAAGCACCTTGGGGCAACACTGTTGTGAAAGGCGATATACAATGCTTAGCATAAATGAGTACAACCCCAACAGACTTGTCAGAAATCCTTTATTTTCCTTTCAGAATCAACATTTTCTACGGGCTACTATACTACAAGATACTCCCACAAATGTGAGACATTGATTGCAAACAAGATTTGTTAATTTGCTCACACAAAAAAGTAAACGACCTAACAAATTCATTCAAGATCACGTTGCAAAGATGAGTACACTCCATTAAAGGTCTTAGGAACGAAGCTAAATTTTAGACTACAAAATTCTAATTAGCAAGAAATCAACCACAGGCGATTTCATTAAACAGGCATTTTGACTATAAAGGACATTACTCAACAAAGAAGCCCTTTCCCATTCCATGCTGTCAGCGATGGCACCGCGTGGAAGACAAGGTGAAGCAAAGCTGCACTTATTAGTTAAAATACTGTAGTTCGGAGATTTAAGAAAGATGCAGCTGTAACCGTCTCACAGAGACTTCCAAGCCGCCCAAGTTGACACCTCGACAGGAGTGTCTTCTGATGAGCAGGTTGAAGAAAATCGGCATGCAACTTCACTGTAGTGAGCTAAAGTGAAAGCCAAACAGGGGGACTTTCCCATGACACATTACGGCGCACACTGCAGAGGAATGACATGCATGGATGTCGTCCATGTGAGAAGCCTCTTCTAAAGCCCATGCACAAAAAGCTTGCATTTGCCAGGGCCCATGCTGAAAAGCATAAAGACTACTGGGACTCTATACCCTTGAGTGATGAAACCATTATTAATGTTTTTGGAACTGATGGCTTCAAAACTGTAAGGTGAGGAGTACAAAAAAAATGCAAGGTGCCTACAGGGAAACATGGCGGTGGCAGGGTCATTATGTGGAGCTGCGTGAGTGCCGCTGATGTCATCATTCCGTGCCCTTGGTCACCGTGCACTTTTCAAACATGACAATGATCCAAAACATGCATCTAAGGCCACTGTTGCATTTTTGAAGAAGAACAGGGTGAAAGTGATTGAGTGGCCGAGCCTGTCTCCTGATCTGAATGTACAGTAACTGATCACCTATTGGGAATTCTGAAGAGACGTTCCATTCCATGCATTGTTCATTCCATGCATACAGTAGAAGACTTGCTGTTGTCCGTAAATCATGGAGGTCATAACACTAAATACTAGATACTAGATGTACAAAATACTAGATGTAGTAGTTTTTGTTATGGGGTGCATTCATTTTTGCATCACCTGATTTGAAAATTTTATAATCTACGTTATATTATTATCCGTACTTTCATGTTCATGAGTTAAGCAAATGTTCTGTAGAACTCTTTTCAAAATTATTGGAAATTGTTTTTGTGTTCATTGAGATATTGATTAAAATCTTCAAAGGTGGTGTACTCATATATGGCGAGCGCTGTATAAAATTGAATTAGATTGAATTCTGTGAGGGGGGGGGGCATGATTTCTAGCTCTCCCCTTTCTCTCAAGTATGAAGTATATTCCCAGTCAGTTTCTTTGTCTTGTGAGTTACTTTAGGGAGTTAGTGAGTTACTCTAGGCTTCTAGGCTGAGGTGCTCAACCTTCTGTGCACCGCAACCCGATTTTTATCATGTCAATTGTCACGACCCTGTACCAAAGTTTAAATTAACGCTATGATCGAGCATGCAGTGCACTCTGCAGTTTGCGACAATCAATTCCTATCGCACAAATCTGATTGGATGTGACAGTTAATTTTAAATTACGCGTCTGTGGTTAGGCTTCTTAGATTGGTTGAAGTTTTACACTAAGCAGTTGCAGACCAAAGACACGATTATATAGGTTAATCCTAGGACTGGAGGTGGGAAATCTGATCGTGGATCAGCATAGGAGCGTGCTATTTTTATAATGCTTACACTTCCAACTCTGCCTCGCAACCTTTTCAGATCTTGCCATGACCCAAATTTTGGTCGCAACCCATGGGTTGAGAATTGCTGAGCTATTCTGTGATCAGCAATGGTGAAGTGTTCTCAAAGCTTTAAATGAATTAAGCGATGCTTTTTTTATTTTTGTTGCGTGAAATATATTTATCACTTGAGTTCTGTGTAAAAGACTCAGTTTCACCGCCCCCACTGGTACTGTAGGGGAGGGAAGTGAATTAAAAATGTTTCACTACACCAGCAGCCATCTTATTCACCATTTGCACATTTTTGCTGTTGTGTGTGAAATGCCAGTGTAGCGTTCTGTAATGTTCTCTCACCCTGTGCTTGGACCGCGTGGTAACAGCATTCTGTAAATATTGTCGGACCGTTTTCAGGCAGCACGTTTACACCTCAGCTGCCCGTTTAAGCCGACTTTTCACAAGACCAAAAGTGTTAGGACACTGAAACACAAACTGTGCCGTGTCCTATGTCTTTTCAGACAGGTTAAGACAGCGGTCAGGATTTGGTGAGGGGAGTTGAGAAAGCATTTTTACATTTTTCCTGTAGGGTGATCAGGGGTGGGCAGTCTTATCCGCAAAGGGCCGGTGTGTATGCAGGTTTTCTCTCCAACTCCCTAATTAGATTAATGATTAGAGGACTGATTGGCTGAAGAGTCCTCACACCTGGGTTTGAACAGCTGACCTACAGTACAGGTTATCCCAAAAACCTGCACACACGCCGGCCCTTTGCGGATAAGATTGCCCACCCCTGGTCTAGACCATAGCATAGATTATAATACCAGTGTGCGAGGGGCTCATTTACAGCTGTCTTCATAACGCAATTAAACTTGATTGCTCGATTTACTAAAAAGCATTGATGGAACTTTTCCTTCTCAGTTACTTCACAATACGGCGGAAGGAAAACGGTGCATAGCATATGAGGTGCCCGTAAAGAGTTAAATTATCCTTTGTGTAAAAGCACATCACATTAAAAGTGATGGTTTGACGGACTAGTAATGTGAGGTTAAGCCATAAATACATGTCATTTATCCTTAGCTTAGCTTTTCATCACTTTAACTTAAATCATTTTGCTTAATTTACTTTCTATGATTCTTTTATGCCAAAATAATTGTTGCTAAACAGGTTAGCTTCACCTAGCTGCAACTTCTTACATAATATTGTACATAATATTCATTCATATTAATATGGCTATTAATATTAATTATTTTTTGATGAGGTATTGTGTGTTTTGAGTAGGGCTGAATGATGCTCAATGATGAGTTCACCAGAAAGGATGAGAATGATTGTGGTTGTTTTGGGGAGAGCATGCGGAGCTCATGCAAAAGCAGCAGTAGTAAACTTTAGACAATTCTTTTTAACCTGAACTAGATAATGTTGAAAAGGAACCATCATTAAAATTGCAGAGCTCGCTAGCGTTTTTTTATTGTTATTAATCAATAATGACGGCCCTAGTTGAAATATGTGATGTGAATTAATATACCAGTTGGTTCTCCTGTGTCTATTTTCTCTCACCTCTGAGTAGCATACAGTGAACATATTGAAGTCACCATTTCATTTGACCTTGTGTGCTTCACTGTCTCCTTTGTTGACTGTGCTTTACACCAGCACGAAGAAAGATACAGCAGGTGTTCACTGTTTAAATGATTAAAGCACTATTGGTACTGTAACAGCAACAAAACCAAAAGGTCGTGGACATTAGCCGAGCTCAGGGGTGGTTTCGGTGCACCGTGGTGGGGTCTTCTGAAGGCAGTGGGGAGCGAGAAGATGGAAACACGTGTGTTAATAATGGAGGAGGTCAGGGCTCACGATCTGGTGAAGCAGGCTGACAGTCAACTTTAGTGAGCAGCCACCGAGGAAGTGCTGCAGTTTGCTGTCTGAAACTGTCCTTTCAAATGCTCTATCAAAGCCTCTGAACCTTTCCCTAAATGTATTATTATTATTTTATTTATCTTGTCTTGTGGGTAAAATAACTTTGTCAAAGGCATTGAAACACGTATACCTGTAATTAAGTTACATAACCAGGCCAGTCTCCTTTGAAAGTCGTGCATTTGGTGACGTTCCCTGTCATTTTGGTACAAGCTGTGTAGGAATAGTCGGCGCTTTAAGCGTCATTGATGTATTTACCAAAACTGTCAATTCACAATGTACAGAAGGACGTGCATAATGACTAAAAGAAGGAATCTGCTTCTCCTGAGCGGGTGTTTGGTGTGCAGTGTGTCAGGAGCCAATGAGGTGTCTATGTTTGTTCTTCTGCACACGTTTCCCCTGCAGGATAAGTGGGCGCTGAAATGTCAGAGTCTTGTTTTTATTGGTGCTGGGTTTCTGTAACCGAGACGACACCTGACCCACTGTTTATTGGTAGGACCCAGACCAGAGCCGTGTGGTGAGAGTGGCCGTGCTTTGAGGCAGTGCCAGTTACTTGATCTGCAGTGCATCATGATAAGAGAGTGAAGGATGATGGTATTGGTTGTACCTTGTTTCTCATTATCAAAGTTTTCAAAAGGTAATATGAAGATAGATAATACAATTGACCATACAGCCCCTGCTCTGATAAATACGCAGAAAGAGAAGTCATGTTAGGAGATTTTATTAAAAGTGACACAGGTTGATCTAAAGTCTAGTCTGAGGGAAAGAAGCTTGTGAACATCAGAAATGTGGAAGGTGGATTCCTGTGGTGATCTGTGTAATTGATCATCTGTTTTTTTCATAATATACCTTCAGGGCTTCTTGTTAGCTCTGTCTTTCTGAGCTGTCCATGGTGCCTGTTCTGGCCTGCAGAAGGGAGGCATTTTTGGTCTTGTGTACAGTCTGTTTGTCTGCCACCCATTAATAATCTCATAATGCGTGATGACAAACACAAGTCTTGTTTTTCATATGGTGAAAGGACCGGTGTGCATTTCCACTAAGTCGAGTGAGGCACGACACAGAGGACATAGCAGAGGCCCGTGCTGGATGCCAGTAAATGGCTGTGTGCTCCAGAGCCTGACAGAAGATGAATTTCTGCTGTTATGTAAGCGCCAAGGTATTTGCAGAGCCACCAAATCCCCAACGGCGCCGTCCCCTTCATCCTGAAAGGCAGCGGTGCTGCTGGCATCTGGTCCCGCTCGCTCGCCACGGAATGCGATTCAGCCGTCACGTGTCCCAGGGGCCTCGATTCAAACTGGGTGGGGGTCCCACTTCAATCCATCTCTCCTTGTGTCAAATTCTTTAGTTTCAATAATATTAGCTTTTAGTTTCTGTTTATACTGTATGCATGTTTGTATGTGTTTGTTCACTTAATCGGTTATGTGCACACATTTGGTGTTTTGTTTGCCCTTAAACATCAACACCATTGAGACTCCTTATATCAGCAGTACTGACCCTACGGATCTGCTCAGATCAGCTGTCTCCCTCTTGCATGTTTTTCCCTAAGTGATTCAGCAGCTTCTGCGGGTCAGTCATCTCTTATTAATCTAAGGTTGTGCTCCTGTGATGGAGTCCACGAGGCAGGCCAAGGAGTTCAAGGAGGCCGGGAGTTCGGAGAGCAGACGGAGGCTAGAGTGTCAGTTTCTGAGACCACAAAAACAGACCTTGGAGTAGCTGCTGCCATTGGCCTGTCTCTTCCTCTGATGAGGCTTTGGGTTTGTGGCAGTATCGCAACATCTTCGGTAGGAGCGATGGCGTGTGTGAAGTCACCGAGGAGTGTGCAGACAGCGCGGATCTGCATGAATTACGACTCGCACGGTGGGGCACACGGTGTTCAGTGTGATCCACAAATACTTTTTGCAAGCTTTGCCAGTGGGTCATAAACTGGGGTCAACCCACTAACCCACCCCAGCTGAGGCATACAGACAATACCCACTATACCTGCTTTGGAGAGGAAGAAAGGCAAATAGCAGCATGTGGAGCCTTCAGATGGGAGTGGAGTATCTCTCTGGTCATGTGAAGGGGTGAGGGGTCGGATGGGGGCTCCAGCAGGGTGTCCCTGCTGCCCCATGCGACTGCCTGTGCCAAATGGCATCTGTTGAGTAAACACCATGTTCATATTTAAACTTTGATCACACACTGGGCCCAGTCTTCCTCTCTAGCTTTTTTCACTTGAGTTACCCCTCTTTTGACTTTTCTGTGTAAGGTTATACTGAGCAGGAAGCAGCAGCCACAGAGTGGACTTTAATAAATGGATTTATTTCTGTTTAATGACGTGTTACAGTGACTCTGCTCCACTCTGTCTGGCATAGAATACGCTGTTACAGAGTCATGGCCGTTCCCTTTATTTTGGAAACAAGATGGCCACGGAGGAGACAGAAGTCAGCATCCCTTACCTTAGGTGATTTATGCAGTGGAACAGCGTTCCCTGCTTCCTCATTTGGGTCACAGCCGGTGTGTCTGTATCTAGAGGCGGGGAGGGGCGGGCGGTGGACTTTGTGATCTAGCTGTTGAAGGCAGGGAACCAGGACTGGGGCAACGCACGGAATGGCATCAGGTTAATGACCCGTGGTGGGACTTCCTGTTGGATGGTCGTCTGCATCCAGTCGATGGTCCGTTAGCTCGGATGGTACTTTAGCCCCAAGCCATGTTAGAAAAATGGATTGCAAAACGTGTGCTTAGATTAATAGTTATACAGAAGTGCTTTTTCACAAGGTGCAGTATGGAAACGCTCCAGTGAACTTAACATGGGGGAAATGAGGAACGAGACCTGGAACAACTAATGTCTGCCAGCATTAGGGTAACATTAATCACTCGTATCATTGACCGCTCTGTAGCTCTCTGGCCTGGATCCATAATCCAATCACCTCTAACTATAGGAGGGATGAAAGCAGTAGGTTTGTAACTCTGGACTTATGTACAGAGTGTATTTGAAGCCAGCACATGAGAAGGTGGATTATGGAAGGCTTCAGTGCCTTTTTGTGGACACCTACAGCCATCCGTGGCTTCAGGCCTTTCAGGCTTGTGTCCTTTGTTTTTTTTGAGGTGTTATACAGAAAGAACAATCTTTTGCTGGATAACAGTCTAAAATCCCATTTGTAGGGATCGGTAGCCTTGTTTTAGATGTTACTGAGGAGACTGCATTGTCTCCATGGTTACCGTTTTTGGGGCATTTTTTTGACAAAGCGTGGTGTCATTAAATGCAAACGGGAGAGCTCACACAGTTTGCCGCTTCTTCTGTCAGGTTGCCATTGGCGCTCCTGCACGGGGAGGTGGTGGTGGGGGGGCTCGTCACATGGTTTTCCCTGGTGTGGTGATGCGGCTTGTCAGGCTGGTCTGGATACCGATAATGGTGCTGCGGGGCATCTGAGTCACGTGTGCGCGTGTGTGTGCGCATACCACAGAGAAACGTGCTTGGTGCGTGCCACTTTTCAGAAAACTGCTCTGGCCCCCAGCCTACAGCAGCAGCTGGCGGGTTTGTACCTGTGGAGGGATGGTTTCTGCTTCTTGGCTATGTCTGTTGGCTTTCTTCTGTTTTAAATGGGTCACTCACAAACTTGAAACAATGGAATACAATGGAATACAGTGTTTGTTTTTGTTTTTTTTTTTTGTGTAGAGCAATTGACATCACCTTTTTAAGTATATTATAATTGTGCCTTTGTTGCTCTGATTTTATTTTTTTTCACCATTTTCCCCACATAGGTGTCTCCTAATTTAAAATATTAGCGATGATTGTCATGTTACGGTAATGAGTTTTCGAGAATGACCCAGATATCTGTCTGTGTCTCTCAGTTCTTTCATCTAGATCTGTGTTTTGCTGTTTCATATCTTGCAATAAATGCATTGGAAGGACCTAGATTCCTACACTGTAGCTCAGGGTGCAGCAATCAATAGTAAGGAGTCTGTACTTTATAGTGGTTCATTCCTTTTGTTTAATAGATTTAGAAATGGTTTAGTTACCTCAGTATCAAGTCTGATTTTAAAAAGAATTTTATGGCACACAGTCTAAACGTATAAAGGATATAACCACGCATTTAGAATCCAGTGTCTGTTGGCATTGCTCCTCTCCTCTTTAGGTTGCCTCTTGGTTTCTTATTTTTCTGAGGCAGCCAGCTTGTATAAGTCCAGAAGGAATATGTTTCACTGCTGTATTGATGTGGGTGTGACATAACATTCGGAGTTCTTCCTGGGGGGTTACACATGTTTTGCTGTTAGTGGCCCTGGGGGGGATTGGATTATGCATCTTCACATGTCGAGCACCTGTTTCCCCCTCAGAAGGCTTTGCGAAACGGGTCAGATGAATTCCCAGGTGGGTGCGCCACCCCCTCCCCCCCCAGCTCACACACACACACGTGCACGAATCCCATGGCATGTGGCCCTGCTTGCACGCACGCATCCTCATACAGCTGCTCCTCCGCGCAGGTACCTGTCAGGTGTAGAGTCATTTCACGGCGCTCGGTTCTGCCTCATCGGGATTACCTGTCGTGCAGCCAGCTGGAAATTTCCACCCTCTGCACCAGCGAAAGTGAAAGACAGAGAACGAGCGAGAGGGAGGCAGGGGGCGGATGGAGAAAGTGACTGAGAAGAGGAAGGTGGCAGATGCTGAGGGAGAAAACGGAGCGAGAGTAGAATCAAGTGGGAATATGTCATCAGTTACTAATCCAACGAACCTGACTTGAGAGACCCGTTTTCTTCGGCGTGTTCTTTTCCACTGTTCTAAAGGTGACCTACGGCATTTCACCCTTGGGTTTGCGTTTTCCTGAAGATGTAAGCGGATGAGAGTGTATGTCTGTTGAGTTTCTTTTTTCTTGTTCTGAAGGGAAGTGGAGGGTTTCCCCTGTAGATCTATTTGTGTCTGCAGTGACACACACGCACACACACATGCACATACACACACTCATATAGAGGCCCACACTTTGATATGGATACTAGAGTATCAGACTTCTACATAAATCTTAGATTCCATTTCTTGGTTTTGAATTCCGCAGCCTGTTCTGCTGTGCCCTCTACTCCCATCTCCCGTCTCTGTCATTCTCCATTTTCTAATCTCTATGCTCATAAAGCAGATATATCCAAAGAAATTAAAAGTGGCAGTTCTCCAGAGGTGGACATTTCAGGTCCATAAAGTAAAAATCCAAACCAGGATTTTGTTTCAACCAACCAGTCGAGTTCTCTGTGACTGATTCTTTATGCTAAACTGCATGGTTGAAACAAAATCCTGGTTTGGATTTTTACTTTCTGGACCTGAAATGTCCACCTCTGATGGTAGATGTTTTTGCTTGTGTGCCCAATGTTTATCCTCATGCTGTTCCAGACTGTGTTTTCCCTCAACTAACAAACCTCCCTTTGTTCTTGCCCCTTGTGGTCCGTTTTATTTCATGTACTTTGAATAAAGTTCCTGTTTGTAAGCTGGACTGAGGATTGTCATTCTATCATGTCGCGACACAAGCAAAGTTATGTCTGTATATTTTCTATAGTAATTTGTTACATTTTACCAATTAACCAGCAAGGAACATTCAAAAATTTCACAATGCTTTAAAACTACTGTACTAGGACAAGTACTGAAGCAATTTGTTTACAGATGGATATTTTATTGAACCAATTTCATTTAAGAACTCAACACTAAAACATTTGCTGGGACTGAAAATAGACCCCTTGGGTTTCAAATATGTTCTTAACCAGCATACTTCCTGCCACCCTATCAGTGCACTCATTCTGCCACAGGTGGCAGAAAACTTGCACACAAACAGAGCAAACTGACAGGAAGCTGCAGAAGGACAGTGAGGAAGAGACCAAATGGAGTAGCTGCTGAGGTAGAACAGTAACAGAACCACAGACGGAAACAGGGCATTTTCACATGAGTGGAGGAAGGGACAGAGGCAGAGAGTGCAAACTGCATATTGGAATCTGACCTGTTTTTTGATCCTTTACTTCCTTAAAGCTAGATAAAGAAGCATATCAAATGTCCAGATGTCCAGGGAAATATCTATAGATTTATCTTACACACTTTTTTGCGATTTATTAAAATGGAAAATATAAGGAACAGCAGGATTGCTGTGTTGAAAGGAAATAAAAGTTTATTATATTTGAGGTTGCTATTTCAAAATGGGGTAATAATAGTTTGCGTCTTATAGTCATAAGGCTATAATTATTTTTCACTAAGGTCACACATAGACAGCTTGGTAAGTGATAAACTCAGAAAAGATGGCAACTAAGCCCCACAATGCAATGTGTTTATGTGACATCACATGATGTCATCAATGGACTAATTTGTATTGATATTTAGGGCAAGTATGAAATGCAAAAAATGTTGTCTGCATGTAATCAAGCATCTGTGTCAGTTTCAGATCGCAATTAACTAGGTACTAACTATATATTTATGCTAAACTGCATGGTTGAAACAAAATCCTGGTTTGGATTTTTACTTTCTGGACCTGAAATGTCCGCCTCTGATGGTAGATGTTTTTGCTTGTGTGCCCAATGTTTATCCTCATGCTGGCACACTGCTGGTCCCATGTCAGTAGGGTGTGGCACTCCCCCAGACCTTTTACAGCGTGGAAGGGAGTCATACAGCCATTGTCGGCCCACAGCTGTTGTAACTGGCCCTGCAGATTGGCGCTGGGTCTGAGTTGACGTCTGAGCTGATCCCACTCATGTTCGATTGGGGAAAGATCGGGGGACCTGGCTGGCCACAGGAGGACCTCAGCATGACACAGGCGGTCCATAGACACATGTGCCGTGTGTGGATGGGCATTGTCTTGTTGAAAGACTGTACCAGGGCGCTGTCTCAGGAGGGGTAAGACATGCGGACGCAGGATGTCACTGATGTAGCTCTGTGCCGTCAGGGTCCCCTGAGTCACTACCAGAGATGACCTGAAGTCACATCCTATGGCTCCCTACGCCATGATATCAGGAGTCTCTCCACAACATTGGCAGGATTGGTCCTCTTTAATGTGACCCCTATCAAATTCCATTAAGTGCTGGTAATGCTGTCTAATGCATCTACGAGGCATCCTCTGTGTCTGGTAACTAGACATGCCCCCTCCAAATAGAATCATTCACATACCCATCATTGGTCTGCATGTGTACCAGATCACATCCAAATTGGACCATTACTTCTGGGTGCTTAACTTTTTTGTCGCTGAGTGTATTAATTTCCATTTACAATTTACTGTTAATTATCCATTGAGACTGGCCTCTCCCTGGATCCAGGCCTGTGGCGGGAGCCTGAAGGCAAGCACCTAGTAGCCATTTCTCCACCCATAGGGCCTGACTGGGCAAAGCCCGAGGGGGTAATATGGATTCGCCCCCCCTGCAGGCCTACCAACCGGAAGGGGGAGCTGTGGGGGTTGGGTGCAGTGTAATTCAGGAGGCAGTCAAAGCCACAATGAACCGGTCATCAGCAGCCAACACTGGCTTTCGGTACGTGGAATGTAACCTCTCTGGTGGGAAAAGACCCTCTAGCTGGAGCGGGAGGTAGAGAGATACTGACTAACAACCTAGTCATAGAAACAGAATTCGGTCTTTAAGTGAGGAGCGTTTGTAAAAAAAGAAACTTAAAAGAACAAAAAAATAGTCTCTACTAATAAAATTCTTAATTACCACTTTACATTCACTGATCGGCTATACCATCTTAACAGACAGGACTACAGTCACGTTTCCATATAAACTAATCAGTGAATCTGTGAGCTTCTCCTTGCAGAGCTGATTGAACTGAATGATATTTATAGGCTTTTGAGTCTTAGGCCTTGTGTCATTGTCTTGGTGTATGACCCAACCACACCCTGAGAATTCACTGGAACCTCATTACTATGAGGTTTTGACATCCGTATGTGATTTCGTAATCGGAAACGTCCCATAGGACGTTGTTGCTTGAGTGCTGATGATCATGCAACCTGCCGTTACTAAGCTCAAGTGAAGTATTCATGGTCATCTTAGTGAACAATGGTTTCTCTCTTGATATGGTTCCCATTTCTATTCCATGTCTTTCTAATGCCAGAGTTGGAAATGCTGATATCAGTTGAGACAAAAAGAAGTCCAAAAATAGTGATTTACAGTCTACTGGGACTTCCTGCAGGATTTTATGCCTCACTTTAGGAGAAATTCTGGCAGGACAATGGCCTCAGTGACGAGTCCCTACTTGGGAGGGTCGCAGTGTCAGGGCATGCTATGCTAACTGCAGAGCCGTTTGCTGGGCTTTAAAGACGGGATCCTAGCGAAAAGCCTGCTATTGTGAAGATGGATACTACAGATTCCTCACAATTCTTAGAACAACACCATGCATTAAAAAATCACAGTAAATTATAAATGTGGAACTCAACATAAATAGCTTTACTTCCCAGAAAAATAGGCATTAACTGGTCAAACTTTGACAACCCAGATTTATATTCTGCAAAGATGGCTGAAATTACAGTGAATGCTAGATTATTTAAATACCTGCCCCTAATTATTATTAGGGCTGCCATTATCAATAAGATCAATAATCGAGTAATCTAACGATTAATCTGAGGAATCATCGAGTAATCATTTATATACTATATTGTGGCGTCGGCAAGCCAAGCACGATTTGCACATGTCCCAGCATGCCTCGCGTGCAAGTTCCAAAAAGCCCTTGTATTGCTGTTGTTATTGTTAATGGTTATATTCCTTATTGTCGCGCGTGTGCCCGTGTCTTGCGTGTACCCTGTCCAATCCTCATGTGTAATTAGCTTCCGTAAATCTCCCACCGTGTGTGCATCTTAGACTTCAGCATCTGTTTCTTATATGTAATCAGTTCGGTGTGCATTGGGTGCTTGATGTAGTTCTTTTCAGGATTACTAATAAAAGAGCTTTAAATCAAAATGTCGTGAGTATTTTCCTTTTAGGATATATTTGCGTTGTAGTTGTGCTGCGGTGATATTTAAGTTCTGCTTTGCAATACTGACAGCCGACTGGGTTCTCATTTTAATATCTAATGCTTCCACACAAATGATGCTTTCGCTCTTTATTTGGGCTCTTTCTTTATATGGCCCTATATTTGCACCGTCATTCTTCCGCCATATTACCTAGTAATCGAGAAATGTAATCAATGCTTTTTAATAATCGAGTTTAATTGAGTAAACAGCTCTGATTATTATTTGATTTCTTTTTAATTAAATTTTAAGTGCAAGAATATTTTTAGACATAAACATTACTTGTTTGATTACCAATTGTCATCCAATTTGGACTTTTTAACAAATGCCACAATACTGCAACCCATAAAAGGTAAAATATGAGGAAATGCTGAAAATCAAATTGATCATATATTAATGATACCGAAGTCAAACTATCATTTACAGTACAGACAAGATTCAGTATGTTGATCCAGTTATATAACTTAATGAATAGGTAATGTCCAGTTGCCGAGAGGACAGACACTGGAGAGAAAGATGTCAAAAGACTGACTCTTACCACAAGGTGGCAGATGCACACCATGAACCTGAACAACTTAACCTCAGTTTTCCATTCTGCTTAATTTCAATTTTAGCCTGAAATCTGGTTTGTTTTATTTGACAGTACAGATGAAGTGAATATAGAATATATATTCAATTTCACCATGTTTTGATAATTGTGGCAGTTTTAACAGCAATAGCATAACAGAATTAAGTGGGTTGGTGGGTCGCCCAGGGGGGTTCAAAACACTTTGTCTGTGCAGTTTGCATGTGCTTTCAAACGAGAAAAAAAATTGAGTAGAAATTCATATGAAATGACACTGAAAGTTAAACACAAAAGTCGAACAGAAGGTAGAGATTTCATTTTCTCAGAACTTTCTAGCAGTTTCCTTGGTGACCAAGAAATTCAATTTGGTACACAGTGTCCTCAAGTGTAGTGAATGTCTGCAGATGCCCAATCAGGGCCTTGTCTGCTCCAAAATATATGCTAAGTAGTACAATCTTATTTTTAAAAGGCATCAAGAAAAACTGGTTCAGGCTTGAGATAGCATAATGACAACAGCGGTGACAGTCAGCTTAATGCTGCACTGTAACAGGTCTGCTTCTTTGTCACAGAATGTTTCACTCATGCTGTTAGCACAACTGAATTGGGAGTCATAAGATCCTACAGTATGCCTCAGTCTATCTGAGATTCTTTCTATATACGAGTACATCTAGATACCTGGTCCTTCTAGTATAATATAAATGTTACACTATCTGAGCAGTGTATCATGGTGTAGGTGACTGTAAATGTTTTTGAAGGAAGGGGGGTTGTAATGTTTAAAGTTATGGAACGGGGAAGGCACTGTGGTCAGCAACCCCTCTGAAGGCGCTGCATCAGACAATCGCCCATATTGCCCTTGCTGCTGATCTTGTTTATAGTAGGGAAAAAAACTCCATCCATGGTCTCTTTACTAGAGATGGCACCAATCCAAGACCCACTATTGGTACTGTACTGATACCGACCAAAAATGCTGCACTGAATATTGGGGGGTTGGGCGGGGGGGGGGGGGGTGAGAAATTGATCCCAAATTACAACAGATATATAGCCTGTGAAAATACATGTTTTCATGGTGACAAAACAAAAATACAAGTAAGGGTCTTGTGAGGGCTAATTGTCCTGAAACCCCTGTGGGTTGGAGCTGTCGTGTCAGCGGGGAGGAAATATTACAGTGCTTTATGCTGAAGGAATAAAAAAGCAGAACTGCAAAGGCCAATGTATGTAAGACTAGTGCTGGTTTTTCATAAATCTGAACACAGTAAAATTTATACCAACTTCAAACTACTTGTTCTAAAGTTTGATTAATCACTACTCAGTTTTATCTGTGCTCCACATCCAATGCACATGTACTGGAGACTTAAGTGTACTTTTTGACTAGAAATGCTTTGTTGGGGTATAAAGTGATAGTCTTATGATTGAGTTTTTTAATTTGGCCACTCAGACAATGCCAGTACACTAAATGCAGATAGTTTGGGGGCAGCGTGTGGCTCAGTGGACTAAGCCTGTGTGCTGGGGTACACATCTGCGGGTCCTTGAGCAAGACCCTTAACCCCCAGCTCCCTGGGTGCCACTACGGGTGGCTGCCCTTCGCAGACAGCTTACTCTACAAAGAGCAAGCTGAAGGAGGCGTAAAGACAATTTCCTCACGAGGATCAATAGAAGTATCTATTATTATTATTTGCCATGCATTGATACAAATATCTCATTTGATTAATGCTTGGAAATTGATAAAGGGAAAAAAATATCAGATTGGTATCAGTATCGCCAGACACAGAATACAGAATGTTAATATTGGTATCGGGACTGAACCAGAAAAAGTGATATAATGCCTTCCACACTGTCCACCCATGTTCAGGGTCATTGTGAGCCTGGTAACTATGCCAGAACACAGGGCAAGAGATACCCTGGACATGACACATCATCTACAATTACACACTATTGGCAATTTAGAGACAGTTTAGCTAATCGCATATTTTTGGAATGTATAAGGAAACTGGAGTAGTACTGAAACAGAGGAAGTAGAAACAAATTCCAGGCAGACTCAGGGAAAGAGCCATGGGCAGCGGAAACACTCACAGGCTGTCGTGCGACCCGTCCAGTCACTGTGCTGCTCAAGCTTACATTGCAAAATGGCAGGTTTGGTTCCATCCTGGGTTTTCATAGGTGCATTCAAACCTTCCCCAAAATACACAACTTCTGTCCCCAGAGCCCTGGTTCCTTTGGTTCCCATGTCAACGAGGCACGCTGGGACAGAAACGGCACGCAAGCGGCAGCTGCGCTGTGCCGCGCAGTGGTAACCACGGCTGCCTGGACCAACCTGCAGCACATCAGGTCGGTCTGGTTTGGGAGGACCTCACCATGGCGACACTGGCCGGGAATTCCAGGCTTGATGAAAGGGGAGCAGTCATTGTGAGGTGGAGTGTCAGGGGTGGCAAGAAAAGCCCAAGGCTTTAAATTAACACCATGGTGTCTTATTTCTAAATTAGTAATTGAATATCCTGCAGTTTAAGTATCTGCTGCAGGCACGGCAGCTAATTTGCCAGGCTTCTGTCAGAAGGCCCCCCCACCCCCCGCTAAATGACATGTATATAAGAAAAACAAGAAGAAATAAGTGCAGAAGGTGGACCCCCAAACTCCAAATGACACCTACACTGACAATACTAGCTTACAACACTGATACTTCATTTGGTTCAAGCGTCAATTGCCTTATATATGTCTGTAAATTATTGACAAACTTCTATACCTAGGAAAAATATATATTTCATTAGTGACTTATAATTCTCTAAAGTACAGGCCCCCGGTGTAAAACGTCTGCCCTGTGCCCTGTGTAAGAATGTAGGCCGTTGCGGCATTTTAGTTTCCCTGTATATAGAATATAAAAAGGTATGCAGTTGTGTTTTTGTCCCACAAAG
>JAODKF010000138.1:5434748-5445544 GCA_026779585.1 Mormyrus proboscirostris
TGCTAAACTGCTTGGTTGAAACAAAATCCTGGTTTGGATTTTTACTTTCTGGACCTGAAATGTCCGCCTCTGCAGTTCTCTAAAATATGGACCAGTGCTTTGTCTGTTCTGCAGAGGTCTGCTTACTGATAAATGGACATTTTAGCTAAATATTTCTTCCTGCAAGTTGCTTTCAGCACTTTATTTTCCTTTTGGTGAGCTTCTCTGCGCCCTCAGTTCGCTGTGCTGAAGCGATGGTTGCATGGCTTCTGCGGTGTGGCGCTTGGGTTTCATAGACGCATCTTCAAACGTAAGTTCTGATTGGCTGAGATGGTGCCCACGACCACTAACTCAAGACTCAGTCAGACAGGGAAGGAAGGCGTGAGAAACAGGAGATGGACACAGGACTGTGGAGATCCCTCCGTCTGCTGTGTCAGGGCAGCGTCTCTGATGGCCCGACCAGCGAGATGACAAATTACGTGGCGAGGACTTAGTCATGATAAGGGAATAGAATCTCACTTTAAGGTCTGGCGTCTGCCAGGGCCAACATGATTGTCATCGATGGCGTTTTACAATTTGCAAACCTTAGGGGGTCACATTACCATCACAAAGGCCAACAGTTAACAGCAAAGACACAGTGAGAGCAGTGGACACAATGAGTTTGTCCAGGGAAATCCCAAAGAATAATTTCAGCTGTTATCATGGTCTCCTATAAGATTAGTATTAATTATACGCGAAGTCCTGACCGCACTAGTTACCTGACACACTAGTGCTTTATGAGTGCAATGAAAAGAACATTTGACAGCCGGGGTCTCAGACCCCTGGTTCTTTGTTTTTTATTGTATACTGAATGAGGCGTGCAAAGTCCTCATGTCTGCCTAAGAACATGCCCTTCAAGACATCGTAAAGATCTGCTTCCTTTTCTGGCTTCACTCTATCCCTGGCACTGGCTGTGTGTGCTTTTCTGTCTGCAAGAGCTTCTCTTTGACATAGAGATGGTGTTTATTTCTTTCCCAGAAACTGAAGAACAGGTCGTCATGCCAATAACCTTTGCCCTTTGGGCAAGCCCTCCTCGGCTGTGCTGAATATCAACAGCAGGGGAATCCTGTCCAACTCCTGTTTTACAAAACCTCTAGGTGGAGAGAGCGCAACCGCTTGGCTTTCGGTTTTAAGTCTTGTGGGGAAAATTCTTTACGGGAACATTTATTGTGTTTTGAGGTTTTCTGTGAGTAATTGTTGGTCTGGATTTTGTCTATAGACTCAAATGCTCTGAATATGTTTTTTTTCGAGGGTTGGGAGATAGCATCAGTGGATAGTTGGTTCCTCTGTGAGGAACTGTTTACGCACACCTCTGCTATGAATCTTTATGTAGCTGCTCTGGGATGAATGTTTTGCGGTGATTTACTAGAGATTGTCACCTCAGCCAAGATGTCCTGTGGCTGCGTTTAGGTTTAGGGTGATTGTTAGGACAAGTGTAGCAGGACGTGTAGTAATTATCGCATAGCCCGAATAACAACAGTAGTCATTCCTTTGAGGCTAACTCAGCTTTGCGGTGGAGCTGGATCTGTGGGGTATTGTAGTTCTGGGGATGATCGACATTTGGTACAGATTATATGCTTTTGATGGAATGTGTTTGCTATTATACATCACGCCAAGTTTGTGGTGTAATTAATTACAAGTGCTTTTAGACCAAAAAGTGGTGAAATAATATACATGTGTTGTTCAGTACCTTGCTAGTCTGTGAAATAATGTCTGGCAGGACAGGTGCACAAAGCACGGTCGTCCTCTGTGTGTGGTGTTGTCTGGTACTGGGTGTTTTTAACATCTTTTATGTCCCAAAGACTCCCCAGAAATAGCTTTAAATGAGAGGGTTTAATTCTGTACATATTAAATGACTTAGCAGTTTGCGGTGTCCGTTTTCATTTTGGGATGGGATGGGATGGGACGGGACAGGCTACTGAATTGCCCTAAATAAATTAAGACTGTCCAAAAATATCCCTGAATACAGGAGCATTAAGTTACCAGTTTGCTGGTTTCGGTGTCCGTTCACACTATGCAGGTGGGCCATTACACATTATGCTGACTTGTCCAACAAAAGAGGCTGCGCTTGCTGTTTCTCCCAGTGACCGGCTGTTCGGTCTATAGCCCTGTGTTGGCTCAAACTCTTCTCCATCATACTGATAGCGACGGTGTCTCCACCACATTGAAACTACATTGCATATGGAGTTGTTTCCTGGGTTCCATTAAGGTTTCCTTCTGCATCGGCCCCAGCTTCCCATTGCAGCGAGATGCAGGTGCGTCTGCACGTTTCCTCCCCCCACCCCAACCCAAGGCAAACACATGCATGCACATTTTGCTGTGCGGAGTAGTGTTTATTATCTGGTTACACTCCCCTACCCTTCATCCCCAGTTCTCCTGCCTCTTGTCTGTGCTTTACAGATGTTGCAGTAGAGCTCATTTGAAGAGCAGGGCATGTGTGACTTAGGAAGGCCTGTACCAAAGTCTCACTATGTTCCCGGTCACCGCTCCAGGGCAAAGCCGATATCCCACCATCCGAGTCCTGCGTAAAGGAGAAGACGATCTTGTTAATGGCTGAAGTAGAATTCCTTGCTCGCGACCGGCCAGGGTGCTGCATACGCGGACAGTGGGCTGGGCGCATGTCTGAGTGCAGGCCCGTGTGTTCCTCAGTGACGTGTGAGCCTGAGAGCCTGACTGGCTTTTTTCTGGTGTCACTGGAGGCAGTGCGAGCGCGATGACGGTGCTCCATATTTTTAGCATGTTCATAATTGGTAAACAATGAGGGTTAATCTGAGCTGCAGTTTTGCCTGGTAAACAGCCTCGTTGTTGCTTGACTGCACCATTGGCATATCCGTGTGCGTGTGTGTGTTTGCATGTGCCGTCCAGGTATTACGTTTTTGGATAAATTTTGATGTTGTGAGGGCCATTTTTTGGAGAAATTCAATTTTGTAAAAATCTGTGACTGCAGTCAAAAAAAACAAAAAATGCCAAAAGATTTTGTTTGGTTACTTATGGTTAAAGGTTAGGGCTGGGTAGAGCATAAGCCCATTGAAATGAATCAGCGGTCCCCACAAAGATATGAGTACAGGTGTGTGTGTGTGTGTGTGTGTGTGTGTGTGTGTGTGTGTCATAAGCACATGTTGTCTGGCCCACGTTCTCTTCCATGTTTTGTTGAGGTTTTAAGCCGCTCACCCTTGTCACCATTCTTGACATACAGCAGCTCACTGACACCGTCTCTCCTCACGTATTTTGCCACGGCTGCCGTCATCCCTGTCCCTCACTGGGACATTTCGGTAGTTTCCATTTTGCCAGCACCCATGTTCCTCGGTGACATCATTGTTTTTTTGTTTTTTTACCCTTGTAAGCGAGTGACGCTTCACCTGGCAATATGAGGAGGTTCCTACCAATGCCGTGATAACATAAGATTTTAAATTCTGGCAGTGACACGTCACTTATTTCTCGATCATTGACTGCGATCAGGGTGACGTATGCGCACTCAGGAAAAGCCCGGGGCAGTGCCTCTGGAATCATCAGCCTTGTCTGATCTGAATCTATTGAGGTGCATTTTAGAGCTGTTTCGGTTTGAGGTTTAATTTGTTTGTGCAGTGGCTGGTGACATTCTTGCCTTAAAATCAGATTTACACACGTTATTTATAGCTAAATGGCTTGCAGTCAGTATATTTAATGCGCAGCCCCAGTTCACTGCTCCAAATGGTCTGAAATGCAGTGCATCATGTTCCTCCTCACACTGGAACCTCTTCCTGCTCTAGCTGAGTTAATGTCTGCTTTAGCATGCAGCTCTGTCATCGAATTACAGTGTTCAGGGCTGTTAGGGTGAATTAGCGTGGGAGCAAACTGCCTCCACCAGCCTGTGTGTTTTTCTCTGTGCTGCACTCGGGAGCTCTGGCTGTGGCTCATACTGCTAGGAGCATTTTCAAAAGGCACCTATGCTTAGCCTTTTGTTCCCTGGTTCAGCATCGCAGTCTCAAGGGCAGCAGCCATTTTGACGGTGAGTTTGGTTCAGTACCTCCTTCCATTTCCTCTTGTGCTGCTGAGTAATCCTTTCCAGGAATATCTCACCCCACCCCCCAATGTGCCTATTGCCCTGCCAGTGCCTTCACTACCCCCTTCCCATGGGTGACTGGTACATCTAAAGCCATAACAACACAGGCTTTGTCCTGCTGGGGAGTTCTACCCCATAGACGCCTAGAAGGTGTACCGATCGCTCAGTACGTCAGGGAGCTCTGTGCGTCCCTGCTAATTTGCCCTAATACAATTCCACAGTTCAGCACAGGGCTGCTTAGGCTCTGAAAACAGGTTGCCATGTGGAGAAGCAGTTGTCATGGCCCTTGAGCTGCAGCATAGAGTAGACCGGGGGCGCTTTAACCTTTCTCACTTTAATATTTCTCTCTTTGGGTCTGCTCTGCTCTGCGGACCCCAGGTTGAAAACCCCAACTGCAGACCTTGCAAAAGGGGTGAATAAGCTATTCAGCAGTAGCATGGAGACTGCCAATTAGGGTCCGCACGAGCCTGTGTTACACAACCGCAGTATTTGTGTGGAGAATCCAGTTGTGTTCATGCTTTCTTATGCTCCAAATCATTTTCATTAATGGTTTTAAAAATTCTTTGTAAATTTAAGCATTCAAAACTTACATTAAACAGGTTTGTTTTTGTGTAACCGGCCTTTTAATGCCCTCCATGGCTGTACCTGAGAGATCATGGTGGCTTTTGTCAGTCAGTCCCAGCCATGTCAGGAAGCTGTTCCTTTTCTTTCCACTGCTGGGCATGCACAAGATTTTATTTATTTTTTTAAAATCTTTTGGGGTCTTTGAGGCGTCCAGGTGCTGTGTGACATTATATTAAGGCCCGGATAGTTTTTCAATGGTGAGTTTGTCTGCTTTTTACACGTTTAGGAAACCTCCATACACTTATATTTTAACAGGTGCGCTGGAATAAATGACCTTTTTATAAGTTTTGTGCAAACATGGGTAAAGTTAGCTATGGATAGCAGATCACCATTAAAGTCCTTTCCATTAGGTTGTTGCCTGACATGAACTTTGTGGAGCTTCCTTTACCCTCCCCAGTATAATGTAATGGCTTTATAGCATCTCTGAAAACTCAGGTGGACGATCATGATGTTTCCATTCTGTTCTTCAGGACAAACTAATCGGAGGGAATAGAGCAGGAACAGGTCAGCTTTGGGAATCCTCCAGACGTTTGTTTGATCTAGAATTCACATGTCATGAAGGCACATCGCCGCACAAAGGGTCAGCAGGGCTACATCCGCCTGTCTTTGATGGTTTGCCGGCCGTTTCTCTTCTAACTTTTTCTCTCTGATTGCTGATCTTGCAGCAGCTACTGGAAGGGGTGGAGCTTACAACTGTGCCAAAACGAGCAATAATTTTAATGCTCCTGGCCTGTTTTTCTCCATGTATACTCCTTTCGGCTGATTTATTGCCATTTTACTTTTGGCCTCCAGCTCTCGGAACTGCTTGCTGGAGAGTTAGCCAGTCCACTGGTCATGCATATGTATTTGCTTAGCTCTCATAGCAGGGACATGACGCTGACTCTTAATGCAAAGCTATATATGAATTCTAACTCCATTCCAGCAAATACTTTTGGCACATTTTAATTTAACAAAAAAAGTGACCCAAAAGTTAACATTTTAGCAATATGAGGTTAGCAAAACACAAAGCCTGTCTGACAGTGGTCCTCTTTCAGACTGATGTGGTTCTATGCAGTTAGTCTTACGAAGGGGAACATGAAGGGTCCAAGTACTCCTTTTGTTCGGGTGGGGGATCCAGGAAGTGAGTGCCACCCCCACCCTGTCCTGCATAAAGCTTCCTGCTTCTCTGTTTATCTTCATGTGACACTTGCAATGATTAACCCTTTAAATCTACCCCATAATCCAAAAACAGAGTGCGATGATGATTATGCATGTGATGCACATAGAGCTTTGCTAGAACCCGTTTCCTTAAAAACAATTATCCTTTTTCTTTTCATAAGACTGCCGGGAGATTTATGTTGAGCTGGGAGAATTCTGTTTTTTTTCTTGCTTTCATTTTGTTGAATCTTTATTAAATTTAAAGGAGAATTCCGCCTGAAATTGGTAATTTGTGAATTATGTTCAGGGCCAAACAATGTCCTATGGATCCGGGGAAATCATGTGATGGGAACCTGGAACAGAGCACAGTGAAGCATTCCGGCATGGAGGTGTTTCTGTTTTAGCTCCTGGAAGGCTGAGGACTCCTCAGTCAGGAGCCGTAAATTTTTGTGCTGTGAGAATCACCTGCTTCATTATTTGTCTTCCCAACTTGCTGTCTGGCGTCGGCCATCCAATGTACTCGGCAACTGCAAACAT
Source organism: Mormyrus proboscirostris (assembly GCA_026779585.1). NCBI lineage: Eukaryota > Metazoa > Chordata > Actinopteri > Osteoglossiformes > Mormyridae > Mormyrus > Mormyrus proboscirostris. Next base: position 5,441,107 of record JAODKF010000138.1, read on the forward strand.
TTACGGTCTCTAAGCTTTGGTCTGGCATTTTCCCCATGTCATAACAATACTGAATGTTCTGTAGTGTAGAACTGCTGATAGCGACCAAAGCATCTGGCGTGGGAGGACGGAAGGAGGAATAATTGCACGTCGGTGGAATAGCTTGGTTACCTGGAGAACCTGTTATTCAGTGTTGTCTGAGAGAAAAGGTACACATGGCCCGTCAGGAGATAATATAACATGTTTAGAAAAGCAACATCATATTGTCGTTTTAAGGGCCTGTTACTGGTGGTATTGCTTTTGGTCTACAGGGGGCATAGTGTCTTTTGGGATGGGTCAAAAGTTAGGACCCTCTCATCTGTCCTGTGTCTGACTCGCTTTTTCTGCATGCACAAAATCTCCCTAAGATAAAAGAAAGAAAGCTTCTCTCTCTCAGTTTATATTCCACCCCCCTCCCCACCTCCTCGCTCACCCTCTTTGTTTGCCTGCTTCATTTTCTCAGTCGGTTACCACCCAACAACAGCTGCCTCGCCACCATTGGCTGGAGGGGGGCAGTGGGAGGAGCTGTCTGACTTGTTGTGATATTTCCTTGGTCCAGCTCTCAGTGCCGAATCAGTTTCGTAGAGGAAAGCAAGCGCGAAGCACTGCTTCTCCCTCCAGTCCTTTATAGACACAGTAGCAGTGCGATTTATTTTTTTTTTGTTTCCCTTTTAAAGAATATAAATAAAAAGGCCTTAAGCTGCCTGCCAGGCTGCTGTATATCGGGGAAGCACTGACAGGGGAAACGCTTCTTGTCGTCCCCAGTGTGCTGCTGCTGCTGCGACAGGGTCTCCCACGGAAGCATCGGTGAACGAGGAAGCGGACATCGTCCCCCCCCAAGGAGGCCCACCTGGAGGAGCCCAGCCACGGCGCCACGGTCCCCCGGCCGGGACTCTAATGCTGTTGGAGGATGAGTCCCGCGATCGAGGGCATGCAGGCAGAGGAGCAGCACTATTCCAGCAAGGGGGTCCTGCTTGAGCCCTTTGTGCACCAGGTGGGGGGCCACTCGTGCGTGCTGCGCTTCGGGGAGCGCACCATCTGCAAGCCCCTCATCCCCCGCGAGCACCAATTCTACAAGAGCCTTCCGGCCGAGATGAGGAAGTTCACGCCGCAATACAGAGGTGAGATCCATCACCGGCCGCCTCGCACCCCTCCCCCCGTTCCGGGTCCCGCAAAGCTTTTTGGGTTCGTTGGTCAGGTAGCAGGCGCACCATGAGCGGCCGCGGGGTCAGATGCAGGCTTGGGGTGGGGGGGATTAACTGAACGTCATGTGACAAAAGCAGGCATCCCGTATTGGCCGGAGAGGGGCAGCCAGGGCTATCATGCTAGGGCATATGCTCCGTCCCCACAGGAGGGCGCTGTATGAATGAAGCCCCGTCCCAGCCTGTGTGTAACATGACAGGTAAGTCCAATTTTTATGTGGGGGGGGGGTGTTCTTTGGTTTTTCTAATTTTTGGAAAGGCACTATAGGGGGCGATTGAGTGTTCAGTGCCCGGCGGACACCCCTTCTTCTGTCCCGGGACATGAGCCGGCCCCCAGGGCCCCTACTCCCACGATTAAAAGCTCAAGGTGTGATGGATGAACCTCCAGCGGCAGGGGGGTGCAGGAGTGAAAATGACCCTCCCGCTGTCCGGCTGGTGGTAGGGCAGGGGATGGGGCTCAGCCCCAAGGCAGAGGAGTGGCGGGGAGGGGGGTTCGGGGAGGTATATGACACAGAAACACAGGCCAGGTCAGCTGGTCACAAGAGGGTAACATTACAAAATGGTGACATCACCATTATAATGATCTCACAATAGTAAGAGATTTTTTAATCCTTAACATTGACGCAGTGCAGATAAACTTTGTTCTGATGACTGTTGCGAACCCCGCTTGAGACGCACTGAGCGTTGCAGGAGATAGGTTTGTTTCCTTCCTCTTCTGTTAAAAGAAAGCTTCTCTTTTTCTCTTTCGTCAGTTTCAGGTGCTTGGGCCATTTCCCCTCCCCCCACAGACTGGGGCTTGTTTTGTTCTTTTTTTTTGTTTTTTTTTAAGAATGAAACAGGATGTGATGTGGCCATTCTCTTTCATATTCGCTCACTGTCGTTGTCTTGCTGCTCTTTCACCTGTATCTCCTCCTTCTCACCTCCCCAACCCTGTTCCTGCTGAAGTGTAACCCTTGCTTACCTCTGTATATATGTGTAGACAACCTTTGCACCTCCCAGCCCCCCACCACTGACACACCTTGAGCAGCACCTTGTCACGGCAGCACGGCCGGTGTGAATGGGGTGAGATGGAATGCGATAGGTGGGGTGGAGTCAGGAGGGTGGGGTAGCAGACGTTTTCTGCATCGTTGTGAATTCCTGAGGGCGACAGGACATTACAGAGACTTTGAGTCGCACTCAGATCCTCTGAGTCATCCTCTCCATTTGGATCGTAGAAGTTCTGCTTTACTATGCGCCGCGAAGCAGACACCAAGAGGACTTGTGGACTAATCATAAATTTTAAATGGCTTTATTTTTATTTTTGTCTTCCCATCTGAGGTACCTCGTTTTGAGTCTCTTGTTGCAGGTGTCATTAAGCCCTGTTAACGGGCTATTCTGTAACCATAGTAACCATATGCCTCTGAGCATTCAGTGTGATGTGATGAACCAGGTGTTCATTGCAAATAAAGAATCTCTCTTGAATTTCATCCATCTCAGCCTCCTGTGGTTTTTGGTGTTTTTTCGATTCGTTTTCTTTTTGCTTGCTGCGTATTGGCTAATGGCTGCGTGTTCCAGACAAGATCACAGCGCACACGCACCATATGAACATGAGGTGTGTCCTTGACCCTGTTCTCTCCACCCATCAACCCAGACCTCAGTAGCTCCACTGTCTGTCTGTCTGTCTGTCTGTGTATTTGCCCAGGTCTTTTGATCTCTGTCAGCTTAGGAGAAGCCCTGGCTTCTGGAGTTCTCTAGCTATAAAAGTCCGGAGACGTCTGTCCCTTTTTGAAGGAACAGACAGGGTAAGAGCAAAAGACTTCCAGCCTGTTCTTTTGGCCGGGAGGCCTGAGTCTTGTGCCGATTCGTCTTTTTAAGTGAAATGTGTCTGATCTCCACCCTGATGCTGATGTTTCATTCGGCTGTCTGTTCGCCCCTTCCTCTCCACCCTCTTGTTCCGCCTCTGGTGCCGCAGGCGTGGTGTCCGTGAGCTTCGAGGAGGATGAGGAGGGCAACCTGTGCCTCATCGCCTACCCGCTGCACAGTGAGCAGGCCGACCTGGAGAACGTGGACCCCACGGCCGACTGCGAGCCCAAGCCGAAGCTGCTGAAGTGGAGCAACAAGAAGCCACCCGCCATGGTGCTGGACAATGACAACTACGGCAAAGAGAGGGCCAGGCACGGGCGCAAGGAGGACAAGATGAAGAGGTGAGGCTCTGGGACGTTCTTGCTGTGGCGCATTGGCCCTGAGGTGGAAGGGAATTAGGGTACAGAAAGGTCAGGAGAGGCGCAGCCATTCCGCAGCTGGTGGACCTCTCAGTCCCTTAGGAACGCTAGCGGGTTATGTGACATTTCTGGAATGACATGCAGTGACATGGCTGCTGGGGGATGGGGGGGTAACGGCTCAGATTCGGGGGGGGGGGGTCACTGGATGGTTTATTACCACCTTCAGCTATGTGCTATAGCAGCTTCTCCAGCTCCCCCAGAGTTGGAGTGGGTATCACCTGTAATTGCAGCCTGGCTAAACGTATTAGATGCAGTTTATTCATGAAGCTCATGTATTTTCCACCAAACATTTTCAGCCTGACCGTAGCTCTGCTCTTCTGACATTTCTGCTCCATCCCCCTCGGCAGCCACAACCGTGAGGAGGACCTGGATTGGCTACAGCAGCCTGACGTGCTGTACTACAGCCTGGAGAAGCGCAACGCCGTGCCGCAGGTCAAGCACAACCCCTGGAGCCTCAAGTGCCACCAGCAGCACCTCCAGAGGATGAAGGAAAACGCGAAGCACCGAAACCAGTACAGTATCCTTTCAGTCGTGCCGTTTGGCCTACGCCGTAGCCCTGTAGCCAAAGGGGCAAGCTGACAAGTCTGTCTGCGCAGCCTGAGCAGGGGCTTGCCTTTGTTTTCGTTGGGTCTTCTGTTGTGTATGCCTTCATAACAACCAAGCTTCCATCAAGAAAACAAGTTAGATAACTGGTAGTGTGGTAGGTATGAACTTGGAGATTTAAGCCACAATGGGGCCCTGCAGGAGTAGCCTTGAATAAAGCATTTCTTTTAGTCCCATAAAATGTTCAGCTATTTAAATGAGTCAGAGATGAAGTAGTTTTTCATATATAGTTCAGTAAACGGCCCCTGTACAGAATTATGACTAGTCAGCCTTCGGAGAGGCACCTGTGAACCAATGAGAGCATTTCTGTGGCTCTTGCGAGGCACCTGTGAACCAATGAGAGCATTTCTGTGG
>JAODKF010000138.1:5471737-5491164 GCA_026779585.1 Mormyrus proboscirostris
CACACGTGATGTCACTGCCATAGCCCATGACATCACACGTGATGTCACTGCCATAGCCCATGACATCACACGTGATGTCACTGCCATAGCCCATGACATCACACGTGATGCGAGGGTGCAATTCACCCAAAGCTAATGCCGGTGATCCTCAGCCAGCACTGCCAATCAGGATCCCAGCTGGAGGTAAGTATCTAACTAGACACTGTCCGAAACTCACCATGGTCTTCAGTAAAACAGAAACTAGGGGATGTTTCTGAAGATTTGAAGGCTACCATGATGTGAGAACGGCCTTGCTGAGCTAAATAAAGCCAAATTAGCTGGACAATGGATCTTTCTACAAGGAATGCTTTAGGGTTGTGGATCTTATGATCTACAATCTTATAGCGTTATTTATTGTGACAGGCTTTGTGAATTAGACAATCAGGAAGGAAAATTAGGCAAGATGTCTTAAAATTTCGAGAAACCATTTTAAAATGGTTCCATCTTACCCTCTGCCCTTTAATGCAGTACGTATCTGCGGTTTGCACACAGTGTGTAATGTGAAGCTGAGTGTGGTACCTGGATTGAGGATGGGACAGGTGCAGCCCAGGGTCGTCCATGACAGGGGGAACAGGCTGTGGGTGCCCTGGGACAGGGACAGGCGTCCCGATCGCAGCACCTTGCGGACCTTCACTCTCACCTCCACGTGGCTCCCTTTGTCATGAGCCGACAGCACGCTGGCCTTGATGACTGTCACACGAGGGCACAGTACGTGGGATCTGACTGTGCGCTGCCATGCTGCGTGTACTGTTATTCTACACATACAAGTCAATAGCCGATACCTTGCATGTTATTGGGACAGATATCATGCTACGCAGATTGGTCACGTGACCAGACCATTTCGGCATATGTGTACTGAATAAAGCCCAACCCAATCCGCGCTAACTCCCTCACACATCCTCTTTGACAGCAACATACCAGATGGTATCACCAGATTGCAATATGTGTGAAATCTGCGGCCTAATTGTTCTTACCGTAGGCATACTTTTTCTTGCAGAGATCGGAGATGCTTTTCAGAGTTTTCTCCTTGCAGTTGCATTTCGCTGTAATAGATGCTGGTGTCACTGACCAATAGGACCGCCTGTCGTATACCTGTCTGCTATACCTGATCCAGGCTGTGATGTAATTTTTTTGCCAGGATTTCAGAAGATAAATATACAAAGCCAGTATACCCCAGGCTGACCCCCATCTAATCACCTGTGTAATGAATAGCTGAGATAGTGAGCTCCTCTGACCACGCCCTTCCCTTTTCATTGGGCAGGCTGCCTGTACCGTCAGGGATCCTTCCGCCAATGGGAATGTTGTAGGCCTCATAGTGATTTCTGTTTCTCAGGGTAAAGGCAGGATTCAGAGAGATCTCATGAAGCATTCACTGGCTACTTGAATTACATTTGACCAGCCAGATCAAAAGTATTCTATGACATCATGATCTAAACCACTAATTAGCAAATGTGGGTGTGGCTACTAGCTAACGAGGGAGGAGCGGTTGGGTTCACCTGTCTTGGCAGTGTCCTGTGATGGAGTCGCAGTTCTGGGGGCAAGAGCACTGTGTGCAGCCATTGGGCCCCAAGCCCCAGAAGCCTGGAAGGCAGTGGCTGCAGGTTCGACCGCCGACCCCCAGCTTGCAGTGGCAGTGCCCACTGCGGGGGTGACACCAGTGACCCTCAGCCCTGCCCTGCACCGAGCCGACAGAGTCACACCAGCACCCTGCGGGAAAAAGAGCCAAAATAGCAGATTGATTAGGGATAGTGAGCAGGAGTGCCATTCAGAGTCTTCCAGGCTTTCGATGGCCTCACACTCGATCCGCCCTTCGGCCATCATGCTCTTACGGGTGCAGGCGTGCGGCGAGCTCAAGGGTCTGTGGCGGCGCCGCTGATAACCCGGGCGGCAGCGCTGGCAGCTGCTGCCCTCGGTGTTGTGACGGCAGCCATCGCAAACTCCTCCGCTGACGCCCCCTGTGCGCCGCCACATCCACTGGGAGAAGCGGCAGCTGTCGGCGTGACCGTGACACTCGCACCCTGGCAGGAGGAGGATGAGGATGCCAGCAAGAGGAAAAGGGACAAGGGATAGGAAACGATGTCAATATATGTGCATCCATCCAGACCGTAACCAGAGGAGTACAGTACCTGTCAAAAGTATTTTCAGAAAGTGCATTACGGCAAATAGGAAAACAAGTGTAAATTTACACTGGCGATCTACATATAGTATAAGACAGGGTGTCTCTGGAAGGGATGCCAGAGTATCAGTTAATTTTATGTTATTTAGCAGATAACATAAGTCCACATTTTCAAGGTGCTGGATTGTAACAAATGGGGGGAAATACCAGAATGTGATCAGCTTGTACTTCTGTACCTAGCTGTGTGACTGTATTCAGCTTAAACGTTTTAGCTCTGTTAGTCTATAAGCTCTGTTGTTGCTCTGTTAGTCTATAAGCAAGGCAGCGCATCCAAAATAGAGCTCAGAGCGTTCAGCTGAACAGGATGGATGTTCTTGGCGGGATCAGGATGCTGTGGCCTCATATCTGTGCCGTGACACCTGGTGGCCCCCACCTTCAGGGGTACTCACTCTTGCAGGGGTGGGGCTCCCCGCCGCTACCGTCTGCAGGTCTCCAGGGCCGGTCGTTGAAGAGGGGGGCGCACCTCTCGCAGTGCTCTCCCGCCGTGTGGTGTGCGCACACGCACCGGCCCTGCACCTGCCCCCAGGACACAGCACGCCGTCACGTTCCGCTTTATCCGACAGTATGCGCTACGCGCACGCACCTATCCATGCAACGTGACGCACATGTTAAACAAATGCATGCTCTCTTGTGGCATACATGCTTGCGCAGAACATGACACTCACGATACGTAACAAACGTAAACTCTACGCACCATGCCACCATGAGGTCGCATGCCCCGCCGTGCCACGAACGGTTGGCACCGTCCTGCATGCCCATGACAGAGGCAGGTGCCCCCAGCTAGCAGACCGTAGATAGGAGAGGGCATTGAATCTGTGCCAGGGGGGCTGCTTTGCCTGGAAACAGGGGCGGGACAGGACTGCTCCTTGAGGAGCCGGATTCTCAGATTGGTGAGCGTGAGGCGGGCAAGGGCCTCGGGGCTGTAGGGGTCCCTCAGGCTGTCTCTGGGACTGAGAGCCCGAAAGATAACCTGAGGACACAAAATAACAGTGTCAGCATGCATCTACAATACCACCTTTGGTCACAGTGAGTACTGTCACCCAGTCCCTACCTCTCTGCTATTGGAGTAGCGGGAGGTGCACAGGGCACCCGGGGTCCTGATATCATCAGGGAGGCCAAACATTTGCCTGCAGCTACTGGAAAAGAATTTGAGTGGCTCCCAGGACAGGGTGAAGTCACGTGACCGCTCCAGGACTATGGCCAAGGGGCAGGGCGAGCGAAAAACCACCACCACATGAGTCAGGGTGAACTGCGTCTCCAGGTCCAGCTGGACCTCCTCCTCCAGTAGCTCCCCCAGGTGTGAAGGTAGAGAGTGGCAGTGCGGGGCAAGGCAGGGCAGCGAGGATCTGTTTCCACAGCAGCTGCTGAGGGTGGTCAACTGTCTGCCAATCGCTAGATTCCCTACAGGGGCGCTACAAGTGTGGTTCCTGCAGCGGGATCCTGCAAGAAGGGTTGCCACAAACATTCAAATTATAAGACAGTGATTCCCAAGTCCTGAAACTCATGTGTACAGGTTTTTCCTCACCCTTCTTTAAAACGCTACAGTATCAAGAAACAAATCTAAGTTGGTTCTATTAGCGCAATAACCACTTCAACAAATGACGTAGGTGTTCCACAGACGTATAATTTACGGTAAGAGGAAAAGACGGTAATTTATTTGCGTAGTCTGGTTGGCTTGAACACTTTAAAATGCATGACCTTAATACCTCCTTCATACGATGTACTCAAGCTGTAAATTATCCATCAGTCTTTTATAGCCGCTTGTCTAATTCAGGGTCGCGGGCAGGAACTACCCAGAACGGGACACCAACCAATTGCAAGGCACGCAGGTATAACTTAGAAATGTTTTTATCACGAATACTTTGCTAAACGAGACATATTAATATGGAATTGCTTAATGTAAAATTAAATTGACTAGATAAACACAAAAAGCAAAATCCAACGTGTCCAGCTGATTAAGGCGCACAGCAAAATTTGCTAATTAATAATGATTCGGTGCTAAATTTACACTGGTAGCGCTTCTGGGAAGCGGGCTTAGGTTATACTAGAGAACTAATAATAATAGTTTAACATACAAGACAGCAGTTATCAAATATGCGCCCTGAACGCTGCCTTCATATTCAGTTTAAATCAATTAAAAAAATAGCAGTGACTTTCCGCGTTAATAGCACCTAAGCAGTTATTGAAACAGAAAGTCTAAGTAACCACCCTGTTATAATTCAATGTAGTGAATTATACAATGATTATATTATCCTATAGTTGCTAATGTATACTTATACATTATACTTAACTTTATATTACCTTGGTATAAAATGTTACCGTGCAATATGAAACTAATTAATGGCTCATAAGCCCAGAACTGTTTTAATTTGGAACTCAAATACAATGTATTCCTCGCCTGAATCAGAATACAATATTATCGCTACAAAGCAATAGTGCCAAAACCAAAAATCAAGATAAACATTTCAGCAGTACTTCGGAATGTAAAGCAAGTGACGAAGGGAGTCTAGTTTCCCACCTCGTACGGCTTCCCCACACTTACCAGTCCCGACCTGGATGAGCGCAGAGCAGAGAAGCACGCAGCAGACTGAGAGCATCTTAAGCCCGACTTCGTCCTTCCGAGTTCCGGTGCTCGCTTTGAGCTTTTTTAATCTGCCTTCCAAATCAGCTCAGCCAAGTCCAAAGATACCGGCCCACTATCCGCTTAGTGCCTTTTCCCACGCCGTTTTGGAGGTCCGTGCATTGGCAAATATGACTTTCCAGGACAGATGAAAAAGACGCGGTCCTAATAGTTTACCCTTAACAAATAGTCCAAGTCCTCTCACTTGTCAAAAGTTCTGTCTCTGTTTTTCTTTAATTTTCGTCCAATATAGAGTTACTAGAGGCCCTTTAACCACCAAAGCCAGGACATTAAAACACACTCAGTCAATATTTAAAACGCCCCCGAAGCATTCAAGTCACGAAAAATATGGGTGAAGCTACCATAACGCAATTTTAGATACGCTCGTGTACTACTATAATTTTCATCTGGATCCCGTTTTCTTTTTTCTGATCCATTTTCTTCTATCTTACTAACAGAGTTTTATCAGAAGTACAATAATAAGCACATTAGTACAATAATGATGGCGGCTATTAGTCGTGGGCAATATTTAGATTTTTCTGTTCATCTCAATTAATGTGCCATTTTATTTATAGAGTCAGCATAAACTGAGAGATGGAACCGGAACAAACGCCTACGATTATCGCTATGAAACGACTTCGTCAGGTTTCCGAAAGTGCGTATGTACCTGGGGTCTTTATGTAACCCCTAGTGGCCGACACGAGCACTGCAGCTTGAATATCACTGACTCGGGATGATTACTATGAGAGCACAAGACCACCAGGTTGGCCGACCACGGCAATCTGCAGCTTCAATGCACAACAGCTGACGTGCATGTAATTCTGACTGATAAATCCTACGGCTGCCATTTTATTTTTGGGTGAACACTTTGGCATAGGGAAGACTGGGGTGTAGTTAGGGGCAACATCAAACCCTCCAAGGGCCATAAGTGCAGAGTCAGATGGAACAGGCAGGTAGCCTGTAACCTACAGGGTCTGAATCTCAAAACTGTGCTCTGTCTGTGTCTGTAGGTCCGTCTTCCGCTATGTTTGCTCTTTAGGAGCTGTGGTATATTTGACCTTCGGCACATGTTCTGTCTGCTTCCAAGCCGGCGCCTGCCCATAGCATCAGTCTCTAGCCAGACTCAAGGAGGCTTAATGGCTATGTTTCCCTTCACTGTCTAAAACCACATACAACTTTTGCGAGGTGTTCTATGCTAAAGTCAGACGCAGTGTTGCCCTCTTTATATATTTATCTGGATGTTCTTACTTCCGACTTTACATAACTGCCCGCTTGACTGATGTGAAGATGTAAGGAGACCTTTCATGCCATTTTGACTCCCCCAAGTGAAGAATTTTGGGGAGAAAAATGGTTCTCCAGTTTCATGGCTAAATAGAAGGGTAAAATAAAGAAAAATCAATCAAAAACATATAACAGCTCTACAATGACAAGACACAAGTTGTAATGAAATTTTACTGACATCATAAAATTCTTCTAACCAAGTCTGTTTTTTCTATGTGGATTTCAGTCAAAACAATACATGAAAAGGTTTTTTTTACAGTGGAAAAGATAGATGTTGCATGCATGTTCTTTGAAAGCTTGCACTGGTCGGCCATAACATTAAAACCACTAACAGGTGAAGTTAACAATATTGATTATTGTATTACAATGACAAGGATGTCATTATTTATTAGGCAAGTGAAAATCTGGTTCTTGAATTGAAAAATGGGCAATTGTAAGGATCTCTGCCACTTCAATAAGGGCCAAATTGTGATGGCTAGATGACTATGTCAGAGCATCTCCAAAATGGCAGGACTTATGGGGTGTTCCTGGTATGCAGTGGTCAGTACCTACTGAAAGTGGTCCAAGGAAGGGCACCCAAAGCTCACTGATGCATGTGGGGAGCGGAGGCTATAGCCCGTCCGGTCTGATCCCACAGGAGAGCTGCTGTAGCACAAATTGCCGAAAAAGCTAATGCTGGCTGTGACAGAAAGGTGTCAGAACTCAGTGCATCAGCGCTTGTTACATATGGGGCTACATAACTGCAGACCAGTCAGAGTGCTCATGGTGACCTCAGTCCACCGCCGAAAGCACCTACAACGGGCATGTGAGCATCAGAAGTGGACCAGGGAACAATGGAAGAAGGTGGCCTGGTCTGATGAGTCACATTTTCTGTTACATCATGAGGATGGCCGGGCGTGTGTGCGTGGTTTACCTGAGGAAGAGATGGCACCAGGATGCATTATGGGATGAAGACAAGCCAGTGGAATCAGTGTGATGCTCTGGGCAATTTTCTGCAGGGAAACCTTGGGTCCAGGCATTCATATGGGTGTTACTTTTGGATGTGCATCTACTTCAACATTGTTGCAGACCCAGTGGGCCCCTTTATCGCAACGGTATTCCGCGATGGCAGCAGGATGATGTCACCTGCCACATTGCAAAAATTGTTCAGGAATGGGTGGAAAAACATGAGTTCAAGGTGTTAACCTGGCCTCCAAATTTGCCAGATCGAGCATCTGTGGAATGTGCGGGACAAACAAGTCCAATCCCACCTCTCAACTTACTTACAGGACTAAGGATCTGCTGCTAATGTCTTGATGCCAGATAGACAGAGGACACCTTCAGAGGTCTTGTGGACTCTGTGCCTCAATGGATCTAAGCGGTTTTGGCAGCACAAGGGGGAGCTACTCAATATCAGGCAAGTGGTTTTAATATTATGGCTGATTGCTGTATGTATTCTATGTTGCAGCAACATTGCATTTAAATTATTTGGTAGACACTTTTGTCAAAATCGAATAAAGAGATGAAATTGATCATTTTAATTTTATGGGAGTGAGACAACATGCGAATAACAGCTATGCTATTAAAAATATGATGAATTATTTCAAAGTTCAGGTCCACAAATAATCCAATTTAATTGAGTTCGAAACTAAACCCTTAGATACACATATTCGTATATGCAAAATAGCCTTTAAAATAGCCTTTTAATTGCAGTTGGGATAAATGCAACAGCGTGCTCTCAAGGGATGAGTCCTGAGGACCTTTTTGAGTAGGAGGAAAAGCCCAAACCTCCAGCAAAGGAGAAATGCATAAAAAAACAGGATTTTGATTAGCAACTTTGCAAATTTGGAATTGCTACACAACCTGAATTAAAGGGACATGGAAATCATAAAGAGATATAGAGATTCATGAGGTCATTTTGTGAAAATTTGTGATTTTTCACATATTCATTGTCACAAAATATGTACACCATCAACAGCGTACAGTATACGGAAACATGAAACTATTTTAGGGACACATGCTAAGAAAACCATCTACATTTGGGGGCGCGTTTTCGGTGATAATGTGAAACACATGGAGAGCTTAACCGAGCTGATGGCCACTGTGAATAATTTACCATCCGTTGATGGCGAGATCAGCTACTCCAACCCGCAGCTTGTTAAGCAGTTTTACAACCTGAAAAAATATTGACAGAGCAAATCAAGTGAAATCTCATTTGGGCAGAGCTGAGAACTGCCATAATAAAACATGTTCAAAGAGAGGATGAGGAAGCGAAACAAAGAACCAGAAAATGTCTCTAATTAGCTGCCTCCCACATCTGACACAAGCACGCACACATGCACACAGACTGCGCTACTTGCTAATTTTTTAAGCTGTTTAGCTATATCTAGGTTCTCTATCTTCAAGCTTGTGTGTGTCGGAGTGTGTTTCTGCACGTGCCCCTCTATCTGTGTGTCGTATCATCCGTCACATTTCATCAGCTCATCAGACCTTTAAAGAAACCAGGCCCATTGCCAGGTGATCGATCACCAGTGAGGAATTTACCCTGACTCTCACCTAATTAGCATCACTGTGCACTATGTCCGTCCCTGTAAATCATAGTCTGTGCTCCGGAGTAGAGTTCCAGTTATTTTTATTTAGCTCATTTTCCAACATGGCTGCCCCTATGTGCACAGAATGCAACATCAGTGGCACTTACGGATATAACACATTTATTATATTTCCATAAGCTAATTCCATAATTTGTAAACCTAACTGAAGGCTGTACCGATTGAACGTATCGTTCTACAAATTACAAGACAACCTGCTTCCTGTGTCCGCAGAGTGTATTGCTGTAGTGCTGTAAATGCAGTTCCGTTATCTGACGCCAGGACTTTCAAACTCCTACCAGGTACAGGAGTGAATCTGGAAGACTCTCCTGAACTAGGCCAGTAGCCAGCAGTGGGACATCAGAGTGCTGTAATGTGATTATCTAGTTGCAGCACATTCACTGTAGAGGAGACAGTTTGGATTCCCTAATTTAGAGATAGTGTTTCTGTCTGTATGGGAAGCAAAAGCTTTGGGCTTGGATTTATGTGGACATTTCAAAGGTCAGTGTGAAGATCAAAGGGATTCTGGCACGGGGTATAGAAGAGGGGAAGATTGCTGCTGTCTGATCTACAGCCGTGTTGGGGAGGCCTGGGCTATATCATTCTAGGGGCGGTGTTGAAGTAAGGCGTCAAATAAGGACCCTGCATCCTTTGGGGAGGAGCTTGCGTGGGTTTGATGATCAGCTCAATGGCCAATAGTACACAGAACAGGACCAGGGAATAGGGCGAGATGGGGAGGAGCAGACTGGCCATGTGGCAGCTGGATGACCTAGTGAGCGACTCGGCTGCTGGTGGCACTCAGTGACTGAGTCGGTGATCTGGTGCTCAGGTGGAGGAAGCCTCTGTTCTGTGTTGCCATTAATGTGACCCTGAGTCTGTATTGTGTTTCATTCATTTTTGAAACCCTGAGGTTGTTTGTTGGGGTGGTGCAGTGGTTAGCACTGTTGCCATCATACATCCAGGATCTGTGTTTGAGTCTCTGGCAGGGTTCCACCTATGTGGAATTTGTATGTTCTCCTGATGCCATTGTGGAGGTTCCTTTGGGTATTCTGGTTTCTCCTCACAGTCCAAAAACAGGCAGAGGCTAATTGGAGTTACCAAATTGCCCATAGATGTGAGTGAATGCTGTGTGAGTGTGCCCTGTGCTGAGTTTTTCCCTGTGCTGGGTTGGTGCCCTGTGCTGAGTTGGTGCCCTGTGCTGGGTTGGTGCCCTGTGCTGAGTTGGTGCCCTGTGCTGGGTTGGTGCCCTGTGCTGAGTTGTTCCCTTCCTTGTGCCTGTAGCCTCATAAATAGGCTCTAGACCCACCCCCTCATGACCCTCACCAGGACATCAGAAATTGTATGGATGGATGGATGTTGTTTTCCTGGCATCCTGTCCCCTGCTTCATGCCCTGGCTGCTCTGGGGAAGGCTTCAGCAGGGGTGTAGCTAGAAATTCTGTGTCTTGCTAATTTTTAAGTTGTTTGGATATGGTCTTGAACCCCCCCTCCCAATTTTATTTATAATTTTAAGTATTATGCCCCCCTGTCAAGTGCTGGGTCCTCTGAATCTGACAGGGTGTCCATGTCCCCCCAACTCGTAGGCTCACCATGTATGGATGGATGGATGGATTGAAGAAGTTTTTGGCATAAACCCTGAAATTTGATAGGGTTGGACATAACTAGATGGTCGTGGCTTCAAAACCAGTGGCTCATAGAATAATTATATTAGCGTTGGGCCATTATGCAAGACAAAGATTGAGCTGGCTGGCCCTGTTCTCTGACCCCAAGCTGTGCTCACTTATATGTCACTTTGGACAAAAGTGTGACTTTCAATCCCCACAAGGATACCCTCAATTTTATAAAAATCTGTGACAAATCAAAAAAATAAAAAGAAAATGAAAATGCCAAAAGTCTCTACTTATGGCTAAAGTTAGGGCTGGGTAGGGGGGCTGAGGTTGCACATATTGTGATTAGAGCTTTCCCCATAGATATGTAGAGTGAGTGTGTGTGTGTGTGCGTGTGCGTGTGCGTGTGCGCGTGCGCGTGTGCGTGCGTGTGCGTGCGTGTGTGTGCGTGTGTGTGTGCGTGTGTGTGTGTGTGCGTGTGTGTGCGTGTGTGTGTGGATTTCTGATGCGAATGAATGCACTTGAGTCCTTTGAGTCTTTCTGGAAAATAAATTGCACAGATTAAACTGTCAGGCAGCTAATAAAGGCCAGACGAAGCCACAAGGCCAATGTGAACATAAATAATTAAACAAAGCCTAATAAAACACCAGAATGGAACACCAAGACAAAATGCAGCAAAAAAGTCCAGCAAAAACAAGAGAATACCAAATGGAAACATGTCAGCTGAGTGTTAGCACAAGACAAACACCAGAACAAAACACTTAAAAAAACAACAGGCAGAAACTCTAGGTTAATAATAATAATTAAAAAAACAGGATCACAAGTTCAAAAGACCATAGAAAAATAAAAAACCTGAAGAAAACAGTTAATTACCATGCCGATAATATGTTATGTGTGTTATGTGGGGTGGGGCATCTTTGGCTTAAACTGTACCATGTGCGCTAAGGCTATAATTCCCTTTAATTTTAATATCATTAGCCCTGTTAGAAAGAGGAATGAGTGGAATTTTGATAGGAAGGAAAAAAAGAGGCTTTGAAGAGGTTTCTACTGATTGGCAACTGAGGGACTGAGGAGTCAGCTGGGGCCCCGGTACGAGGCATACACCCCCCCCACAAAACCCCTCTCACACTCCCCAAGTTGAAGACTTCAAAACTCATTTCATTATTACAAGACTTTCAATTTCCTTTGAGTTACAACTTCAGTGGTAGATGTGACATATTTTGTATTACAAATGTCCTTGGCTCATATCATGTTCTTTTTCTGATTTATATATTACACTTTATGTTTTTCTTAAATGTTTTATATTTCACGGATGATATTTAAATAAGGGAGCATTACTCAAAAATCTGGCTGCGGCAGGCAGATCATTTCTGATTGTCCAGGAAAACAATGTGCTACTTCAAGTTTAACAGGGAGATGTGTGTCAGTTCCAGTGTATTCAGATGTTTAATGACGGCTTTTTTCTTCTCAGTCAGTTCTCCACTGAATGGTGAGTTACAGAGAGTACTCGATGCATTTAAGTGTTATTCAATCCAGTCCTTGGTGACACCCAGCAAGTACGCATTCTTGTTCTCTCCCAGCTCCCAGCACATCTGTACCAGGTATTCAGTGTTGTCAGTTGGCTGGGAGATGGGCAGGAGTAAAACTGTGCATAGTCTGGGGGTGTCCCTGATTACTGGGTTGAGAAACAGCGTTTCAGTACCAAGAATAAGGAAGTAGCCATGTTACTCTTATGTTGGAATCCTCTGTATGGGCTGGTATGGTGGAGGTCTCGTTAAACCAGCACCGCAGATGCTGTTCATATGCCTGGGGGGGGGGGGGGTTAGTGCTGGTTTCCCCTTTATGGTTTTGTGTTTTTAGAAACCAGATGCAGTCGTGTTGGGTGTGTGTGGGGGGGGAATCCCTTTCAGTCTCACGAGTCCTTTTCGTGGAGTCATTTGCTTCCCTTTAAATACTCTTTATGAGCATACCGCCTGCCCACCTGTGACTCGCCCTCACCCAAAATGAACACTCCAGCATCTCAGAGGACCCCCGGCTGCAGAAACCAGCTGCCCCTTGATTGCCCGCATTAAAATCAACCTCCCAGTCCCTTCAGCTTTTCACATTCCATGTGCTAAGCTGGTCACAATGGACCACTATTTTTCATTGCTACTTTTATTATATCAAAAATACATCAACATAATTATAAATGACATATCAGTTGACTCTGACACATTATTTGCCATTTTGCTATTTTCTTTGCTTTTTTCTTTTAGAATGTTAGGACACTTTCTTTTGACTCCCAAAAATCAGCCGGCCACACTGATTTATACATCACACAACCTAATTCCTCATGTCAAACATACAAGCAGCTCAGTAATACGACTGGTTTAGGTGGGGATGGCTAACAAGACCATGTGACGTGGGATGGGAGGACAGAATAGGGGGTGTATTTGAGTGCAGGGTTAATAAATTTTGGGATTGCAACATAACGATAGCCATTTTTACTTCCGTATAAAGGGAGCAGACAGAGCGACAAACAGGTATCGGGTCTCAGGAAGGTCAACAAATGGCTTGAGGCATTATGGTCTGCGAGCCCAGCGCTCAGTCTGTCAGTACTGTGAGCCATTAGGCGCAGGCGGCTTGTTAGCTGACTATGGATTATTAGTGTAATGCTCTCCATCAATAGCTACAGGGGATAGAGTGGGATCATCATGTGACTAATAAAGGGGGGGTGGCAGAGCCAGACAGGCACCGATCCTGACTTTGGACTGTCAGTCTTATTCTGTCAATCACCGGGTGACCGAGAGGGACTGTTGCCTGTTAGTGTTATACTGGCTTCACATATCTCTGGTCTTCATCTTGGAGAGGATGCTTTGAGGCTGTGCCCAGTACTTCTCAGTTCCATTATGGTTATTTTATGACCCACTGACTGAATGCAGGGATGCTATGATGCTCATCTTATAAGCAAACCCATCACTGGATAATGTTGACCAAGTTCCAAATGTGCATGTTGTTTTTATTCCTAGAGCTAACTGATGCTATGAAAACCCTTTACCCAGAATGCCGTAGGTCAGGTTTAACACTCACTGGAGTTGGCTGGTGAAGACTGAAACTCCCCAGAGAGCAAAAACATGGAAATATATGTAGTTTCACATAAACAAAGTATATTTCATACAGCAATATTTGTGGGAATTTCTTATGGATTCCCATGTACTGTAGATGTAATATACAATCTCCAATACAAAATCCCCAAGGCTCAAAACACAGATGAAAACTGGTAAGAAAAAAACAATTATGGTTTATAATGAGTGTGAGGTCATTTGTCTTGTGGGTTCATCCTGGGAATACAACAAAATTTATCCCCAACAGACAGCTAAACACATGTGCTATGCAGCCTTTATAACTTCTATAACTTATTCAATAAAAGTTACATAAATATAGCCAAAACATTAAAAAAAACCCTCACGGTGCTGTCAGCCAAGCCCACACACATGAAAGCTATGCAAAAAACACAAAGAGCTGCAAACACAAATCCATTGATTCATCCATTCATCCATCATACACAGGGCACAGGCAGAGATACTCCCAGGTCAGCCCATCGCAGCACTACGGTATACATACATTCACACACTATGGATAATTTATGTCGCGTTTCCATTGACATACAGGGACCAGGGCATGCTTGGCCTGTGACGCGAAGAGACATTAGTTACAGTTCTTGATGGCAGTGGAAAATCGCCATTGGTGATGACAAATCTTCTGAGTGCATGACTTTGGAAGAAACCTGTGCAAGACAAGGAGAGCCTCCCCAAACCTGGAGGTGTGAGGTGACAATGTTACCCATAAACACACTGCAGGCTTCAAATGCACAAGTCACCACACACAACGGAAACACTTAGAAGAAGCTGCAAAGCTTCAGCCTGGCTCTAAATTCTTCTGAAGAAGATCCTGCCCCATGTCACATATACAGAGGAACACTGAAACATAAACACATCACACAGAAAGCCCACGTGGATGAGTCTTTCTGTTCTTTCAGCAATCAGTAATGCGGGGAAGTCCCATGTTTGATCTGATCACACAACATCTATGCAACATCTGGCATTCAGGGCCAGCTAAAGTTAGAAGCACATGCTGTTCCTATTACTTTAAAATGGGAGTCAAGCTCAGTCAGGCATAACCTCATAACAGACCCCATAAAAGCAGGGTGAAGAGGTGGGGGCTACATGCTAGTGGGGGGCGAGGGGTGTGAGGGCTAACAGAAGGTCTTCAGGAACACTTGCTTTGTGTCGCACTGTCTGTAAGGCTGATCAAAGGGCTCAGATTCTCCTACGGCTGTGATCAAACTCGCCCATCCATCAAGCAGCCTCTGACTGGGCCGCCCACTCTCAACTCTTAACCATCTCCTGGTGCCTCACTGACCTTCCCAAAGTTTTGAGGGACACTAGGACCAAGCCTGGATATCTCCTTGTGTGCGAAGAGCAGGGTTGCGCAAAATTCAGAACTTGTGAATTGTGCTCCATTCCATTCATGAATTGAAATGTGAATTGAATTGGCCACAACCTACTGGAGGGTGAATTGGAATTTGAATTAGAATGACAGGAACAAGAATTTAATTCATTTCACTTCAAAGAAATTCAACGTGATCAAACAATGCAAGAATGTCATTTAATCTAGCAAAACATAAATATTAATATAATCACTTAACTTTCTAGATGGTATATGTATATACTGAAGTTGTATATATACAAGTGGGTACAGTGTACTGTATACTTGCATGGCTGTAAAAAAACAACTGTGTATAACTTTTAGCATATTCTATAAATACACATTTGCTTTAGGTTGGTCCTCTAAGTCCTTTTCTATAGGGACATATTTATTGATTTTGCATATTTAACTGTTTATGTGTTTTAGCATTTTTGAAGAATCTACAGTTGCTTGTCTTGTGAGTGTCTGTGTATTGCCAGATGTATAGGATGGGTTACTTGTATGACTGTAATGAGTCAAATATCAAACGTATGATCTTTTTGTTACTGTTTGCTGATTAAGTTTGAGTTTATATTGTTGCGTTAAAAGCAAATGAGGTGTTGGCTTAACGGTTAGGGAAATGCCCTTGTAATTTAAAAGTTGCTGGTTTGAATCCCTGACCAGCAAGGCACCACCCCAAAGCTCTGCTGAATTAACTGCCTCCCTTCTATGTTAAATATTGTACAGAGGATGCATTTTGCTGCAGTGTGTCAACACTGATCTTCAAAAGAAAGAATAGATGGCAAAATGAATTACTTTATTTCATTTATTTGCTCTGTGTCCTTCAGTTCAACATCAGTGCTACATCAAAAAGCAAAACCTCACAGCAAATGCCATTATACTTTATTCCAATACTCATTGGACTGTAGCAATGCTGACTCATTGTTCAGCATTTAATTCGGCAAAAGATCTTCAAAGGTTTTATCACTTTGATTGCAATGTTCTGACCTAAATTCCTTCCTGCTACACTGAAGATTCTCTCAGCAGGTACACAGAAAGCTGGTATAGCAAAGTGTTTGCAGGCAAGCTGTGCTAGATCAGGAAAGCTGGCTTGGTTTCCAAGCGGTTGGCATCCTCTGCTAAATATGGGTGACGCGGGTATACAGTGACATTCTGTAAAGCTATTAATATACAGTAAGACTTGGGGATATGTCTTTGGCTGGGCACTGCAGTCATTATGCCCAGCACTGCATCTTGGGGGGAAGCACTCAACTTTTCTTATGAGAAGATCCACCATGTTACACAAAATGGCAGTTAAATTATATATTCTGTAGGTGAGACTTCAAATGCTGCATACTTTCATCCTAAATAGCATGACATTTATATAACAATGATACAGTACTTACATCTTAACATCTATCCATCCATCCATCCATCCATCCATTTTCTGTAACCGCTTGTCCCATTCAGGGTCGCCTAATCCGGTGGCTGTGGCCGTAAGGCAAGGAAACCCCCAGGAGGGGGCGCCGACCCGTCACAGGGCATGCATGTTAACATGTGCATGTGTCATTCATACTGGGATAATAGGCTGTGCTGTTGAAATCTGCACTTATAATACATTAATGCTAGAAAGGTTGCACACTCTTTAGTGTTTTCCTTATTTCTGCATAAATATGACATAAACGTGACCAGATTTTCATGTTTACAAGTCCTAAAAATAGATAAAGAGAATTCAGTTAAACCAATGTCCCAAGGCATTGCTCTTCTTCCTTTATTTTTTGAGGAAAATTGTGAAATGTTATATTGATATCAATGAAATATTTGCAAACAGTATGTGAACCGCTACGATAATCAGTTACTTCGATGAGGAAATTCAAGTCAGTCTGCTTTGGGAGGCCCTGCTTTATTTAAAGAACATAAATCTGGGTCTTCACAAGTCTAATCTTCAGGGGTTTTGGAACTGTACCATGATCAGAAGAGATTTCTGAGGAGGTTGTATTGTGCATTTTGTATTGCTACCCTTCGTAGATGTAGTTGACCAATACAGATCACCCCAAGAGCATGGCAGGTAATAATCTGGGAGGGGTCTCAAAGAACCTCACGGTAACATCTAAGGCTATCGTCAGTGTTCATCTGGAGAACACTGGACAGCAATAGTGTGCATGGCAGGGTTGCAAGGAGACAGCTACCACACTTCAAGAAGAACATCACAGCCCATTTAAATCTCCTAAACATGGATGAGCCAGAAATACAATATATTGAAAGAATGTTCTGTGGACAGATGAGTTCCATATAAACCATTTTGGCTTGAATGAGAAGTTTTATGTTTAATGAAAATCAAAAACTGGATTCCAGGAGAAGAACCTATCCCGTCTGTGACACATGGCGATGACAGTGTCATGGTTTGGATCTGCTTTGCTGCTTCTGGGCCAAGACGGCTTGATGGAACTATTAATTCTGAATTATACCAGCAAATTCTACATGAAAATATCAGAATATCCATTCCTAAACTGAAGTTCAAGGGAACGTGGGTCATGCAGCATGATATTGAGCCTAAACCAACAAATGGTTAAAGCTTGAGGGGCGGAATGCCCAAGTCAAAAAGTGAGCAGTTCATGCAAAGAAGCCCACCAATGTCCCTGAGCTGAAGCTGTTCTCTAAGGAGGAATGGGCTATGGAGAGATCAAGTTACCAAAGATATTTGGTTGAAGTTATTGCTGCAGAAGGGGTCACAAAAGTGATTTCATAGAAAGTCTGTTCCTTTTACCTGCTCAAGACATGCCTTGATCGCTGTCGCCGGTTAACAGAATGTGAGTGGTGGTAATTCATGACACATTGGCCTGTTAATGAAACTCACATTCGGTAAAATATGTTTACCGTATAACTATTTTCACTGAAATGTTTTAATATTAGAGTCTGTCGCAGACTAGAATGCGTTTTAACGGGTGTCGCTGCCATGCGGTTAAATTGGGTACTGCCCTAACAACCGCCTCAGCGTCCTTCCCGACTAATAAACAGAGATTGCGGGCGTGAGGGAGTAAGTGGTTTACTTTTTAAAGGTACGTCTCCTGCCATTTAACTCTCACGAAACAGTTAACACGCCTAAAACGAGTACATCTGTATGAATCAAATTGCTTTCGCTACTCTATATTTATTAATTTGCAAATCGTTACCCCTTTTTTTCAGCTAAGTGCGTCATCGTAGTACTGTTGTTTTGGTTATGAAACGAATGTCAAATGTGAAATTTTAAAATGAATCGTACAGTCCCTGGAAATATAAGAACTAAAAGTATTGTTTTGAAGTTGTGAACATTAAAAGAAAGGCACATGACTGCCTGGAGAGCTCCTGACTGACATTCTTACGATATTGTAACAGTATTTGAGAGAATGGAGGACAGACCAAGCGTATCACACAAAGACCAAAGACCTGCTCCGCGATCGGGAGACTATGGACTCCTCCCCAGCAAACCCTCGGAACCTCCGCGACTCCAGGCGCACCGCCGCCGCCGGCGGATGCTGCGCCCAGCCAGGGAGAGCGCTGTCATGCGGGAGACGGTCTGCTACTCGGAGATCATCTCCACTGCGGCCAGTACGCGCTTGCAGGTCAGGCCACACATGATGTTAAAAGCAGAATATTTGTATTTGACAGGCAGCAAATGATTTCCCTGACGTGCAATCATTAATAATAACTTTATCTCATTACGCAGCTAATACCCAGATAGGCTCCTTTGCGCCTTAGAAATTCTATTTTGTAGACATGGTATTTAGTGTAGTTATTAGTGTCTCATTAGAACTGGGAAATACTTTCATTCCAATTGTATTAAAAGTATTATAAACAGTTAAACTGATAGCATGGTATCAGGCAAGGTCAGGCTGATTGTCTCCAGTTTGGCCTAATTTCATTATGGCGATTTTGGACTTTTAACATTGTTATTTTTTGTCCTGTCAAACGACTTTGATACACAGATGCATTTGCATGATTGTTTGACTCATTATGGATTATTTCAGTGTCTCAATATTGTACGATATCAAGCTTCATGTTGTGTGATGTTTAATGCATCTGTTTTTCAGTCCTTTTTACAGGGTCCAATGACAGAGCAGAGTTTATTGTGCCAAGCAGGTTACAAGGGAAACACACCAAAAGGTGAGAATCTGTAGCAACCGAAGTGAAGTTTTATATTGTTCTTATGTCCCAAGTGTGCCCTGAGATTAGTTGGCGCCCCCTCCTGGGTTGTTCCCTGCTTTGCGCCTGTAGCTTCCAGGATAGGTTCTGGACTTCCTGCGACCCTAGAAGTTGTTAAAGAAAATGAATGGATGGATGGATGGATGGATGGATGGATGGATGAATGTTATTTCCCATTTAGTCATGATATGTTTGTAGATAATTCTTCTCCTCCGGGCTTCACAGTAACATGTTGACTGACGTTGTGTCGCTGCTCTGATGAATGAGTCCATCACCCTGATGCTGGCTATTTTCTTCCTCTTAACCCTTTTGACCTCATTAAACATGGTGTTGGTTACTGACCATTTTGTCGTAGATGTCTTCTGTGACTTATCTCCTCTTAAACTTTGACCTTTGTTTTACCATAGCATAGTGGTATGATGTGTCACTTTACTTAATATTCAGACATAAGGTGTCAAACTCTGTACTCACAGAATTTCAGTTATATGAATAGAGGGGGTCGGAACCAGGG
>JAODKF010000138.1:5491264-5507489 GCA_026779585.1 Mormyrus proboscirostris
GGGGGGAGATGTACCCCCAAATATTTAATTTGGATTCATTCCTTACCCCCCAATACACAGACCTTTGTATTTAAATGATAAATTTGTGTGCCTTCCAATACCAAACTCTGTTACGCCATTGTCAACCTTCAGTGTCTACCTTCCACGCCCCAAAAGACATCCACGGTGTTCAGGAGGAGGACAGACATGGGCCATCGACAGAGGTGTTGCTGCTGACAGACTTTCCAGCCACAGGTTACATCCCTAAAGTTCAGCTGCCCTTCCTCCGTCCGCCAGGCCTCCTTCCTCGCAAGATCGCCATTGAAAGGTGAGAGGGCCTGGCCGAGCTTCGCAAACGGTGCTAAAACTGCCAGAGAAATATAGCGTTGATGTTCAGTGGGAATAAACATGAAAACCTTCAAATTGACATTCACATACTTGAAATGCGTTTAAATGGAATAATGTGTAAATGTTTCTGAAATTAATATTACTGATTTGGAGATTTAAAAAACAGGAGAACAACAAATTAGTTTACAGAGAGACTGTGGCAGAAGCTCTGTAGCAGGTAAGCACTGTGTTTGGGTTTGTAGACTTAGACGGGAATACCTGAGCTGTGACATCACACGGCTCCTGGCAGAACATGGCATTGACTCCAAGCAGCTGATCACTGCTATTCAGAGCACAGATGACAACTCAACGAATCCCCAATGGCCACGTTTACCGAGATCGAACTACCTGCCTCTTGAAGTGAGTTAGCATCACAAAACGGAAAACGTGTTTTTTTAACTGATGTTGTCCATTTAGCATTAGTGATTTCCATAAGACACTCAGGGGGAAATGGCATTATGTTTATGAGATGATTAAAATAACTCTCTGACTCACTAAATCAAAATCTGTTTGATAAGATCGCACGGAGGGCTGTCCAATGAGCTGAGGGATTGTTGCCTCTGACCTGACTTTCTCACCTGTCAGTATGTGCATATTGGCCCCAACAGGTGTTTGATAATGAAGAATTTGATTGCCGCACACCCACAGACTGGCTGCAACTGGGCTATGAGCCTGGGTCATGTGATCACAAACCAGTTCCTGGCAAAGTGTTACTTCCCAGCAATGACGGGACAACAAAATGTGAAGTACTGGGGCACTCTGGGAATGTGGGAGACTTGGGTGCACAGCCACTTTCTGCTATAGGGCATCATTGTGGTAATGGGGGATTGTGGGACTGTTGTTTATTGGGATGTTAATCACAAGAAATCATCAAGGTGAAGGTTTCGCAATGGACACTTTGTTATGTGATCGGTGTTACACCGTCCTATAAGATCCCCGGGCCTCCCTCGGAACCTGCACTACCCGAAAAATCATTTAGAACATACACTTGGTTCAAGCAGGCTCTTGTCAACATAAAGTTGTGTTTCTTTCCTGTTTTTCTTTTTATATTCAATAAGAAGATATTTTGGTATGCCGGTCTTTTGAGTGAGAGATATGTGAGGAGTACATGAATTTTGAAATAAACTATCACTGCTTTACCCTGTGAAGTTAAATCCCAAGTTACTCTTATATGGAATTTCCCTGGTCCATAGTCATGGGATTTGTCCATCACCCCATAAAACTTAAATGTAATGAGAGTAAGAGAGAATCCAAGCTCAGTACCTTCTTCCTCTGTACCCTGGTTCTACAGGTGGTGACCCACTGAATTCTAAGCTGGAGTTCAGCTGGCAGCCTGTTGGGGTTCTGGACTACAACCCAGAAAAGAAGCTTTACCTAGTCCACAGGGCTGATAGTTCTGGTAGGCTGAGAGAAACAGAAGGAAAACCCATCATCGATGGCGGACAGAAGGTCCAAGGTGGGTACAAGAGACAGCAGTCGCGTGTCTGACTCTGCGGGAGAGCTAAAGGCTAGGAGCTGTTCCCCGGCCCACAGGTGAATGGATGCGGCACCCACTCCAGTCCTGGGTGCCCAGGATCCAGCTTCTGTTCTGTGCAGAGGATCCGCGTATATTTGCCCAGCGGGTGCTGTCGGCCCAACAGATGAGGGCCAGAACCGAGGATCTGCTGCTCTATCACTTCTCCGTCGACTGCATGCCAGTGCAGGACGACACACCAACTCTTGGCACTGAGGAGTTCGAGCACATCAAACACCGCGCCCTTTCCACTCCCGGCCTGCGGCCCAAACCGTGAGACATGTCCCCCTTCATTCTGAATGCCAGGGCGTGAGCAGGGATGTGTGTGTGAATATTAGTGTGTCTGCGTGTGGAAGAATGTGTGTGTGTGTGTGTGTGTGTTTATACTGAGGTATACAGTACTGTGCAAAAGTCTTAGGCAGCTGTCTTGATAGGTGGTACCCCAGCTATTCCATGTATTCATCTAATTTCACCACCAGCTCACTTAATTAATTAATTTAATTGATTAAATAACTCAATGAGCCTTGCGGCCACAGCTTCCGGGTATCGGCTCCAAACCCTCCGTGACCCTGAACAGGATAAGCAGTTTCAGAAGCTGGATGGATGGATGGATGGAACTCAATGAGGCAATTTTAGCCAAGTAGCCAAACATGGTATACTAGTGGTTAAGACAAAATATACACAGTTGTATTAGATGGTTGCTGCTGGGGTGACTTTAGGAGAGGTTTTGAAATGATTTAACTAAAACATGTCGGCAGATATGATGTCTTAGTTTTACACAAACATGAAGATCATTTGAACTTCATTCTCCTTGACTGCCTAAGACTTTTGCACATTATTGTGTCTATGATGAGTGTTGGAGTACAATTGTATGATGGCAGTTGCACACAGCCTTTATGTCTCTGTGTTGTTCTTTCCAGGCTGGAGAAATGTGTTAGCCAGCTGGAGAAGGAGATCTATCTGGAGTACAGTCGCACCATGAACCGGATCTGCTTTGACCGGGTGGTGCAGAGCAATCCAGAGGAGTTTTCCCATATCACTCTTCCTCAAATAGAGCCAGAGCGTGTTCCAGAGAAGGGTCAGTTACCAATCAGGGGTTAGCGCACTCTTAACCGCGGAGGAATCCTTGTGTCAGTGGCTCTGATAGGATCAAAGAGGTATGAGGAGGTGGGAGGAGCCAATTTGTCAAAAGCTAAAGTTAGGTTGAGGAAAAGTAGCTTTTCTCCGTGTTTCCTTCACCAGCGGTGGCATCCCTGACTTCCTGAGACTATTATTTTGAAAGGTTTAGGCACGTTTTGCAAGTTCACAGTTTTTCTGTCCATAGGATCTGCCTCCATCCCTGACTACCCCTTTAAGAAGAACCGGGCTGCCATAGCCTTCAACTCCCTGCTCACCAAGTCAGAGGTCATCCACGCGCTGTGCAAAGTGCGGCGAGAATGTGACCAGGCGGCAGCCATGAACCTATTCAACATCAGCTTCACCAAGGCTCTGCGGCTGAAAGAGTTTGAGGCGGCCCAGTCTCAGACGCAATCACAGGTACCTCAGCGCACTACCCTCCACTGGCAGGAGCCCTACATCCTAGACACACATCAGTGAACTGAAATTTGATGGTATCTATATTGTTGCTCCTATACCCCTGAGAAAGGTACTTAACACCGTTACTGTTTATTGTTGTCTAGTTTTTATTGTTACTGTCAATTAAAGCCTAAATGTCTTTATATTAAGTGTGTCTGTGTTTTCTGTGATTTTTGAGCTACTGTAAACCTGCAATTTCCTTCAGGATTAATAGAATCAATCAATCATTCAATCATTCAGTCATTCTATCTATCTATCTATCTATCTATCTATCTATCTATCTATCTAATCTTAATTTGCATTCCTTCTGTAAAGCAGTGATCACTATCAGTGTTGTGATGTTGGGCGATGGCAGTAGTAAGGTGACAGCGACAGATAGTAACAGTCCAGTATTTCCTGGTTCAGGTGCAGCTGTACCTCCGAGACACCTGGGTCACGACACTCTGCACGGGGATCCGTTCCAGCCTGCGGGACGTGGGCCCAGGCTGGTTCGACTTGTCGGAGTCACGCTGGGACGTGTACCGCCTGTCTAAGATGAGCCGCCTTATGGCTCTGGTCCGTCACATCATGCAGGACTCGCTCCGCTTCCTGGTACAGGACTCCCTGGTGGGGTACGCCCAGATGCTGCTGGACGCCTGTCGCAGTGTGCTGCACTGCCCCGAGGACATGGTCTGGGGCTCAGATCTCATCAACAGCCCATTCAAGTATGTTTTCATACATTATATAGACAAAGGGATTGGGACATCTAGCCATTCCACCTACAAACACCACATTCTAAACCCATAGGCATTAATATGGAGTTGGGCCCCCTTTGTAGCTACAGTACTGTGCAAAGGTCTGGTGTGGTCAAAGGAAATGTTGAAAGCTGATTATCTGGAAAGTAAATGTATATTTGCTCAGAACAAAAACACATTTTCATATTAAAATATATGGAAATTAAGAGTAACACAATAAAAGCTGTCACAAATGTCTTCTTTTTACCAAAAAGTTGCCAATATTTCACCAGATGTCTAGATGAACACCACTTCAGGTCCCAAACCTCTCCTCAGGGGCACCACAGCCATTCCATGTATTTGTTAACTTTCACCCGCAGCTCAATTAATTAATTCATTAAATTAGTTTTAAAAAGTCAATAAGATATTGATTAGCTATATGAGGTGTGTTAGTGGTCAAGTCAAAAAATACATGGGCGCACTGGATGGTTAACTTTAGGAGAGTTTTTGAAAAAGCTAAGACACTTTTACAGACATATCATAGTTTCATATAAACATCGTTTTCCTTGACTGCCTAAGACAGTACTATACTCATTTTCAACTCCTCCCTTCCTATAGGATCCCTTACAAGTGATGTCACATCTATCGTGATTCTTGATTGGATAATTTTTTTTATCCATGTGATGTGGCATTAGGAATGCTAGCAGCAAAATAGTCTGTGTGAATTTATGTCTCTCATTTAAAATACTCTATTGCCAGACCCGAGAAGAACCCATTGTTTGTGGTGGACCTTGTCCTTGACCAAACTGGAGTCCACTACAGTAGCTCCCTGGAGGTCATTGAGATGTCCGTCATGAACCTGTTTGACAAGGGTATTTCATCCACACACAACATACCCCAGCTAGATAAGGTAGGTGTCCCACTGTTAGCAGTCATTAGTAATTTGTGCTCACATTTCTCCAAATCATAGATTCACCCTTGATGGACAGTACTGTATACTCTAAAGAGATGTAATTATTAATATCCATATTGACCTGAATGAAAAAGCAAACACTATTGTTTCATATATGTGTACAAATTAAAGTTGCTAGCTGACAGATCTCCTTGTGAACTTCCAGCATATGGGGGTGAATCACAGTTCCTTCTTAACATCATGTAATAAAAGTCTGTGTTGCATCTGTTTCTCAGTTCTGGAGCTGGGGGAGAGATGAACTGTCAGCAACTTTAGTGCAACGAACATTGGGCTAGATTAATTCAAAACAGGCACAGTTTCATGTTCATGAAGTCTATCCATCCAACCATCCACTGTTCCATCCATCGAGTGACCCATCCATACATACATCGTTCCATCCATCCATCCATCGTTCCATCCATCCATCCATCCATTGTACCATCCATCCATTGATCCATCCATCCATTCTTCCATCCATCCATCTTCATACCGCTTATCTTGGTTAAGGTTGCATGGTGTTTCAGGAGGACTTCTTAAGGACTTCCTACAGAGAGCAATATAGCATATCCTTTCCATGTCCTTCAGTTTGTGATGAAGAACATGTTCATCTGTGGGACGCCATTGCTGGAGTCCGTGGGATTATGGGAGCACGGGGTGAGTGAGCTTCGTGAGAAGGTCCACCGTGCCCTGCAACAGGCTGCTGTGCCGCTCAGAGCCTATACCCGCGAGTTTGAACGGCACCTGGAGCTGCACAACATCGACGTCGAGTCTCACCTCAGGTAACGTCATCACACCACACGTTAATAAGCAATTTCCAATATGCACAGACCTCTGACAGAAAGTGATTATCGCCTATAAGTCAATATTTTATTGTTTTCAATGTTTTCAAAAGAAAAACCACCACAAAAACCACAGCCAATGTTAATAGGTAAGATCTGTGAAGCAGCTTACCTGACGCACCTTAATGGAGTCAGTTCTGCAGGTGAGATCTACATGTTGAGTTGTGTTATGATGCAGGTCACTTAGTCACTTGGAACGGACGCCCCAGGAGGTGAAACGTGAGGTAGAGTGCCACCTGCTGGAACAGGAGCGCGTGACCAACTCGCTGCCAGCTTTGATCATCATCGGGCCCTTCATGGTCAGTGTGGAGGCTACGCGTCAGAAGCTGCTGAGGAAGCTCCGGGCCCTGGCCAATGGCGTGCTGGACCAGCTCGCTCACAGGCTGCGCAAACAGATGGAAGATGTGAGCCTCAATGTCATAAATATTAGGCTCTCACTGTACTGTGCTGGTGATACTGTTTACTTCATATTGGTCAAATAATCCCATTGTACTCATTATTAGGGGGTGCAGATGGTGGGGGGAACAGGTGGGACAGTTATATTGAGACCCTGATTCACTGACCCTGCTTTTTAGGAAAAAAAAGCAAAACTTTGATAAGTCATATCCCTAAATAGGGTTGGATATCTAAATGTTTGAACTCATCAAACTGTGTCACATGTGTTTGCTGCAGGTAGGAGTTCACTCACGCGTACATCCCCCTGCCTGCACACTCACGCGTACATCCCTGCACACTCACGCGTGCATCCCCCTGCCTACACACTCACGTGTACATCCCCCTGCCTGCACACTCACGCGTGCGTGTTTATAGGTAGATGTACTGTAATAAAGGGCACACATTTCTATTAGTCTATACACAGCCTTAACATTTTCTACTTTCATGATGACCTACAGATTTAACGGTTGAGTAACTCAAATACTGATGTTACTTTCTAAAGCATTATTTAAAACCATGTTTAAATGCTGCATTTGTGCTGACTTCATAACATTCTTCATGCATCCTCATTTCAGTTCCACCATTGCGGCTTTTGGGTCCTGAATTGGCTGAGATCTATGCTGAAAAGATATAATATCTATATTGCAAGCAAAATATGTTCCTTGTATGCTGATTTGAACAAAAGCACCTGTTAAATACATGTGAATATAAATGAAAATAGCAAGCTAACAACAGCTGTAACTGTAGACACTATATAAATGCCTTTGTAAATGATCAAATTATGACACATTATAGTGTGTTGGCTTTTGCAGGCATGTGAGGAGTACAAGGCTATTAGCAAGAAGCTTTACGAGAAACCTACCAGCATTGAGGAGCTCGCAGAACTGCGGGAGTGGATTAAACAGATCCCAGATCAGCTTAAGGCTCCTAAGGTACAGCTCCTCACACCAACTTTCACTTACTTTTCCTTCTTAAAAGGTTCACAGTTTAGGTAGTTTATTTGCATTATAAAATCTTGCATTTTGCATTTTTGTGTTACTTGTGGTAATATGACCAAGTCAAACTAAAAATTTCCAAGTGCACCTTGCCAGTTATTTTTTAAGGTTGAGTTTATCCGTCGGGATATGTTTTGTAGAATTGCCATGATGTTCCCGTTCTTGTTCCTGATCTCTCTGCTGTAGGAGCTTGTATCCAAAGCCCTGATTGACTATGAGTTGCTGAGCGAGTTCTTCTACAGTGTCTCAGATGCGGATTTCAGGAGAAAGTAAGTATAGAACTTGCAGGGATGAATGTGGAGATTGTTGGAAGGTTCTGGGTTAGAGGGTTGGCGTGAGGATTATGAGGATGAATGCTGAAACCCTGTATAGATGGGATGCTGTAGCATGGCCACAGAAGATCCTGACCCAGATCGACGCCGTGACCGTCCAGCATCAGTCAGATGAGGAACGTCTCCACAAAATTCTGCTGGCTGACCAGAACAACTTCCAGGAGTCTGTTTACTCCCTGCAGGTGAACGAGGCACCAGTCAACCTTACTGTCAGGTTTTCAGGTGCTGCGGGGGGCGTCAAGTGTGATTTGATTTTGAGTCACATGTCTGGCGTCATGCTCTTGTATATTGCTTGTGTGAATTTCCGTGGTAACCCTAAATTTCACGGTTGCAGCTGGCCGTGACCAGATTGGCTGGCCACACGGACCTCGGCCGTGCCCATGAGGTGGCCAACGAGGTCCGTCGAGTTGCTAAGCAACTGAAGGAGGCACAGGGTGCGTCGCAGGTCTACAACAACCGAGAGCAGCTGTTTGGCGTTCCTGTCACCAACGTGAGAGTGCTGAGCTTTACTGACCTACAAAAGCGCCAAACTGGTAGCCTGAAGCCACCAAACCATCTGAATGTGTCCTGAAATATCCTGTAGTCAATTCCGATGAATCAAAATTTTCTATGTATGCATGTGCAAAGTAGTATAAAATATAAGAAACATAAGTATATATTGCCCCTCTTATCCTGTCCAGTACAACAGTCTGCAAAAGTTGGCCAACGACTTCCAGCCATTCCGTGACCTGTGGTCCACAGCATCTGACTGGCTGCGCTGGCAGGAGAGCTGGATGCAAGACCCGCTGTCCACCATCGAACCTGAGCAGCTGGAGAGCAGCGTCAGTGAGGCCTCCAGGACCATTCAAAAGTGCATCAAGCAGCTGAAGGACGCCACAGGCGAGGGCCGCTGTATCTCCCTCCACTTCCAGGTGTTTCAGCATCAGCCCACCTCACTCTCCTAACTGAAGGCCGCCTTACTCCCCGTCTACATGTAGACTGCCAAGCCGTGGCTTCGGACATCCAAAGGAGGATCGAGGACTTCCGACCGTACATCCCCCTGATCCAGGGGCTGCGCAGCCCGGGCATGCGCAGCCGGCACTGGCAGCTGCTATCCGAGAGCATCGGCCTGAACGTCAAGCCCAAAGCCGGCCTGACCTTCTCACGCTGCCTGGAGATGGGTCTGCAGGAGCACATGGGGGCCATAGACCGTGTGGCCGAGGTCGCTGGCAAGGAGTTCGCCATTGAGCAGGTGGGCGGCGGGGGGTGTCTGTCTATCTTTTTATTTGGGGAATATATGGTGCATCTTTAAGCGTTATATTTTATCCAAGAATCATTGTTGACATTGAAATGTGGAAACATGTAAAAGTATTAAAAGTATTAAGACTGTGCCATTCAGCATAAATTAAGGGTAATCTGAAATTAAGGTTAATTTACGTCCAATTTATTTTACTGTGCATAAAACCCTATATAGGTAAAAATCCAACACAGAAATACAAAATAAATAAGAATGTATAAATACATGTGAAAAAAGATGCGAGTTTTGCACTGGTGCCGAAATTGGGTTCTGTATTACAAAGGAGAGATACATGCTACAGACAGAAAGCTATAATTAAACCGCTAATGCTTTGTAGGCTCTGGATAAGATGGAACTGCAGTGGTCTAGCGTGGCCTTTGAAGTTCTGCCCTACAAAGCAACGGGCACCTACATTCTTAAGAGCCCAGATGAGGTCTCCCAACTGCTGGACGACCACATCGTTATGACCCAGAGCATATCATTCTCACCCTACAAGAAGGCCTTCGAAGGACGCATCCATACGTGGGAGAGCAAACTAAGGATCATGCAGGTACAGGGTCACATGCCCACCTGGGATAAGTGTGCTGAGCAATCAAATTAGGACTTTTTATGTCGGTTTTTCTCAGAACCCATTGTTTTGCAATTACATTCTCATTGTTTGCAGTATGTTCCTTATTTTTAATTAGGCTGGTCTAATCAGCATTCAGCTATTTGTGTTGGTATTTCTGTCTCCCCCTGGTGGTAGGATGTGCTGGAGGAGTGGCTCACATGCCAGCGTTCCTGGCTGTACCTTGAGCCCATCTTCAGCTCCGAGGACATCAATCGGCAGCTTCCCCTGAAAGCAAAGCAGTACCAGACCATGGAGCGCACCTGGAGGAAGGTGATGAAGAGTGCAAACGACAACAGGCAGGTGAGTGGCTGTGGATCACCAGGCTGAGACACATATGAGGTTATAATGAAAGGGACAGAAGCTGTGTCTTGGGTATTATAGGCAAAAACCGTCATTAATATATCCATGCAATTATGAGGCGTGAAGGACTATAAGTCAAAGGCAAGTGACCAAGAGATTTGTATTTATTGATAGATAGATAGATAGATAGATAGATAGATAGATAGATGATTCAGATAGTGATTTTGCTCCGTGTGACTCAGGTGATTGAGCTTTGCCCCGATCCCCGCCTGTTGGCCAGCCTGAAGGACTGTAACAAACTGCTGGAGATGGTGCAGAAAGGCCTGAGCGACTACCTGGAGGCTAAGAGAGGAGCCTTCCCCAGGTGGGCTAGATTTGGGTGATTTCTGTGTACTTGTAATGATACATTGTTGACTGTAATGATACATTGTTGACTGTAATGATACATTGTGGACTGTAATGATACATTGTTGACTGTAATGATACATTGTTGACTGTAATGATACATTCTACTCAGGATTTAGGACTCATTGTTTGATACATTAGTAATATATTCAACAAAATAAAACTGAAAGCAAACTAAGATCCCACAGTTCTTATTTATTCCTTTTTAGGCTCATGTATTTACAAAAAAACAGTCATTTTCCAAGCATTTCTGTTTTACTTGCAGTTTCATCCTTATTCCGCAGACTCCAGGAAAAATAAAGTTTCAAAACAAAACTCAGAATATGCCTATTGCACCCTTTTACATTAACATTAATAAATGATTTTGTGCCATAGTGATAGTACATTGTTACATCCCTACCATGGACCACATCATACCATACACTGTAACTCTACTGGTATAGCTGAGAATAAGCTATATCTGCAGTACAGCCTTTATATTGTTGAAGTGCAAAATCCTGGATTTCTGATGTATGAGCAACTGAATTTCCTCTTTGACGCCGGCTTAGATTCTACTTCCTCTCGGATGACGAACTCCTGGAAATCCTGTCCCACACTAAGGATCCTCTGGCGGTGCAGCCGCATCTCCGCAAGTGCTTTGAGAACATGGTTCGCGTGAGTGCTGCCCCCCCCCCGCCCTCCATCGTCAACACAGATATGAAAGGACAGGGTAAGACAGGGTAATGTAAGCTTAGGTAAGGTGGATAGGATAGGATAGGATAGGATAGGATAGAACTTTATTGATCGCTGTGAGTGAAAATTTATTGATCCAGTAGAGAGGGAAGGATACAACAAATTATAGTGTATGTTAAAGAAGACAATAAATATGTATGGAAAATGTAATGTAATAAAGTTAAACTTGATTTAAAAAGAAAACAATGTATGACTATGGTACAAACAAAAATGTCGGTGCAAATGTCTGTTGCACAAAGGGCAATTGTGCAAATGCCATATACAGTATAGATTAAATAAGAATACCTTAGAATACCTTTTAGAGGAGGCAGTGTTGTCATTTTAATATAATGCTTCACATAATATCTCATTGGAGTATATTTTGAATATTAGGCACATAAGTTAAAGTTTGTTGCTTGCTCATTCGTTGAATAAAGTTCCTGAAATACCCCATGATATGTTATCATGAAAGTTGAGCGAATACCTCAAAGCTGTCTGAAGAATTAAAAACATTCTGTGGATTGTGGATTCTGTGGTGCCTCTAAAGCATCTGAACTCTTGCCCAACAGCTTCAGTTCCAGCCGGACCTGCAGATCACACACATGTACTCGGCAGAGGGGGAGGAGGTCAGGCTGTCCGTTCCCGTGTGGCCCTCTGGGAATGTGGAGGACTGGCTGCGTGAGGTGGAGAGAGCCATGAAGGCCACGCTGAGGGATAACATTGAACGTTCCCTGCAGGATTACCCAGAGGTCCGCTTCCTGGGTGTTGACATACCATTATCCACAGTGTTTTGCTAATCACATGGCCTGCAGTGATTATCAAATTCTTTCAAATGTTTTCACAGCAAGAATTTTTTTAAATACATTTTTTGCAGGAATTTTTATATACGTCGATCAATTCTGCAAATGCCAAACATGATGTGTAATGAGTTTATGAAATCTAAATGTTATCAGCTAATTCTACCAGTTATGGCTCTACCCGCTGAGTCTGTCTCAGGGTACGGTGGGTAGAGCCCTATGACCATGGCAGTGCCGTGCTCACGCTGTGTCTGACCTGCCTGTCTCATCCCCTCCATCAGAAAACACGCACAGAGTGGGTATTGCACTGGCCTGGGCAGGTGGTCATTGCTGGATGCCAGACCTTCTGGACCACAGAAGTGTCCAGAGCCCTGGAGCTGGGTGACCTGGCCAGTCGGCTGTACCCCCAGCTACAGACCCAGGTTGGTACCTGCACATTGCTCTAATTGTAACAAGAGACTGTTGAAAGACAGGGACCAAACTTAAGGTAGGAATGGTCATGGGAGTTTTACTTACAGGAAAATGTTCTGAGGGCAGAAGGAAAAATGATTGGTTCAGAGAGATAATCAGATTGTAGAGGAGGTGGGTCCAAGTAACTAGAGAAGGAGAGACCAAGACACCTGGTTGATCCCACCTCCTCTAGTTTGAGTAAACGTGCTACCTTAACCTGAATGAGGAATAGTGAATTTGACATCTGGGCAGTAAAGCCTGTAACCCTATTTTGCTGGGCCCATTTTCAGCTGGGAGACCTCGTGATGCTGGTGAGAGGCCAGCTATCGAAGATGCAGCGATCGGTGCTATCTGCTCTCATTGTCATTGAGGTCCACGCCAAGGACGTGGTGGCGAAGCTTGTCCACGAACAGGTTTCTAGTGTCAATGACTTTGAGTGGATCAGCCAGCTCAGGTCAGTGTACCACCAGACCAAATACA
This sequence comes from Mormyrus proboscirostris, assembly GCA_026779585.1. NCBI lineage: Eukaryota > Metazoa > Chordata > Actinopteri > Osteoglossiformes > Mormyridae > Mormyrus > Mormyrus proboscirostris. Next base: position 5,504,014 of record JAODKF010000138.1, read on the forward strand.
ACCCAGCTGCTCAGAAATTCTGCCTCGGGACTCAGAATCTCTACTTGATCTGTAGTGCTTTAGTTATGCATAAAACCAAATGCATGTCTGTCAGTGTGATGCCTGCTGTTTTTGCAGGTACTACTGGGCCCAGCATGACCTGTATATCCAAGCGGTGAATGCAGAGTTCCTCTATGGCTATGAGTACCTTGGCAACACCGGCCGTCTGGTCATCACCCCCCTGACGGACAGGTTACTACTCACAGACTGGCCGAATATCACTCCCCAAACCCCATTCTGTACCCTCACATTTTGATTCTCTCTTCGCAGATGTTACCTGACCCTGACGGGAGCGCTACACCTGAAATTTGGAGGCGCCCCATCTGGGCCTGCTGGGACAGGGAAGACTGAGACAACCAAAGACTTAGGGAAAGCACTTGCCATCCAGACCGTGGTCTTCAACTGCTCAGACCAGCTGGACTTCATGGCTGTGGGAAAGTTCCTTAAGGGCTTGGCCAGGTCAGACTAGACAACTTTGTATTGAATATTGCAAGACATTTGAATTAAATGACTCATTTTATTATTTTAACACATTACATCGATTGAACAGCTAACACAATATACAGCGCACACACATCCATCCATCCATCCATCCATTTATCCATCCATCTTCTAACCACTTATCGTTGTGAGGGTTGTAGGGGGCCGCAGGCAGCACAGGACATAAGCCTAGGTAATGCACATAGGTAATTTAGAGATAGGTATACAACAACCATAAAAAATATTTCTACCCTGGATGGGTTGGATAGTAAGACACCAATGAGTCAAAACATTACGTTCACCAACATGCGACGCAAATAAACTTTACTACTTGTAGTTGGCGTGTTGAATGCTGAAGAAATGGGCAGGGATAAAGATCTGAATGACTTTGATATGGGCTAGCTCGTTATGGCCTGATGATTGGGTCAGAGCATCTCTGAAGGCTTAGCGGGGTGCTTACAGTCAGCCAAGGTGAGTGCCTACTGAGAGCGATCGGAGGAGAGATAAACCACAATCCACCAGCAGGATCCACATGATACAACAGAAAATGGGATTCAGAACGTTTTGGCTCATCGGAGTATATGACCTAGCATTTAGTAATAGTCTGAAGCTATCAGAGTGAGCTCCATCTTGGCTTTCTTTGTTTGCTGTGGCCGTCCCTCCCCTGGTTTCCTCCACAGCTCAGGGGCCTGGGCCTGTTTCGATGAGTTTAACCGCATTGACGTGGAGGTTCTGTCTGTGGTGGCACAACAGATCACCACCATCCAGAAGGCCCAGATGCAGGGGGTAAGCAGAGCGCAATCGCACACTCAGGCACACACTGTCACGTACCAGATTACTTAATAGGGCCACTGCAGCAGCAGTTCTGGCTGCTGCAAATTTCATAGTTTTCTCTCTGACTTGGCGTAATGATGTAATGAATGTGAACATCTATTGTGTGTTTGGTTGTATATATATTTGTGGGTTTTGGTGTGTCTGTGTGTCTACAGTATATGTCTGTGTATGAGCAGGTACAGCGATTCGTGTTTGAAGGTGTGGACATCCCGCTGGTACCCTCCTGTGCTGTCTTCATCACCATGAACCCTGGCTATGCTGGTCGGACTGAGCTTCCAGACAACCTCAAGGTCAATTATGGGCTCTAGGAAACAGTGAAAACTTAAAGGCCCACAGTTGCCATTTAGGTGGATTAGTGACTGAACCAAGCAGATTCTACAAACTTTTACTAGCAGGATGAAGGAAGAGTTGCATTCACAATAGTTGAATTTTATAATGGTAAATTGTATTTTCTGGAAGTGTGTGATATAATTTGGTTAAATAAGCTATAAACAGTTTGCTGTTCTGTTTTGTCCAGGCATTGTTTCGTCCTGTGGCCATGATGGTGCCTGACTATGCCATGATTGCCGAAATCTCCCTCTACTCCTTTGGATTCAGTGACGCCAAAGTCCTTTCTAAGAAAATCACAGCCACCTTCAAGCTGTCCTCAGAGCAGCTCAGTTCTCAGGTCTGGAAAAGTCTGGAAGAGTCTGGAACGTGGCTGGATGCTCCGTTTGCTTATGTGGTTATGTGTCATTGCATTGTGTGGATGCTGTGTGTGTCTTTGTATGTGTCTGACATGTTTCTGACATGTTTTTGTTGTTTGTTTGCATGTTTTAATCTGCTTTGTTGGTAAATTTTTGTTTATTTGTATATTTGTTGATTTGGTCATATTTCCTTGTGATGATTACAGTATACAGGGCTTTGCGTCTTTTCTTTACCTGTAGGATCACTATGATTTTGGCATGAGAGCGGTGAAGACTGTGATCTCTGCTGCTGGGAACCTGAAGAGAGAGAAACCAAACATGAATGAGGTGTAGAGTAATTCTGATTATTCCGAGTATGTGAATGAAGTGTCACAGTGTAGTTTAACTCTGATTAGTGTACATGAGTCAGGTGTCATAGTACAGAGTAACCTGCTAACTTAACATATGCAGATAAATCTTTAGTTATCATGGACTTCGTTTCTGCCCTGCGTTTTTACATTTTGACACCCATGCCCATGTGTCTCCCAGGAGCTCATCTGTCTTCGGGCAATAAGAGATGTCAACGTCCCTAAGTTCTTGCAGGATGACCTCAAACTATTCAATGGCATCGTGTCTGACCTGTTCCCCAAGATCCGTGATGAGCCCATTGGCTATGGTGCGCTGGAAGATTCCATCCGCAGTGTCTGTGTGAAAATGTGTCTGAAGGATGTTGACAGTGAGTAAACATGAGTGATAAAGGCTCGATTTTCCAGTGCCCTGGGTTCCACTGGGTGCTGACTTGTGTCCACTTCATCTCTAGGTTACATTACTAAGTGCATCCAGCTGTATGAGACCACAGTGGTCCGGCATGGCCTAATGCTTGTGGGGCCTACTGGGTCAGGCAAAACCAAGGTTAGCTGTATACAACTAAGTTCTTTATCATCATCATTAGCTTAGACCAGTGTTTCCCAACCCAGTCCTTGGGGACCCCAAGACAGTCCTTATATTTACTCTCTCTCATCTCCCACCCAGTCAAGGACACTGAATGGATGGTATGGGTGTGCTGGAGAGAACAAAAACGTGGATTGTCTGGGGCTCCCCAAGGACTGGGCTGGGAAACATTGGTTAGACACCTAGCTAAATGGATACTGTACTGATGTGCATGTGTGTGTCCATGTGCCAGTGTTATGAGATCCTGGGAGCGGCGATCACAGCCCTCCGGGGCCAGCCTTCAGTGAGCGGGGGTGTCTATGAGGTAGTGCAGATCTATGTCCTGAACCCCAAGTCCATCACCATGGGGCAGCTTTACGGCGAGTTTGACCTGCTGACCCATGAATGGTGAGGAGCCATATAACCCTAAGACAAATGGTGTTACCAGTGTTACCAGTGTTGGGCATTTCAGGTCCATTAGCTACAAATCCAGACCAAGGTTTTGTTTCTACCAACCAGCTGAGTACT
>JAODKF010000138.1:5530974-5556252 GCA_026779585.1 Mormyrus proboscirostris
CATGCTCCAGTCAGTGTGCTCGAAACAATCCTGAAGAGCAGATATAGCTCCTGCAGGCCAGGTTCTCACCTGCTTCAGAACCGATTTTGAGCGCTTGACGAGCGGCCTGTATGCTGGAATTAGCATAACAGAGATGTGATCTGAGTATCCGAGATGGGGGCGGGGCTCCGCACGGTACGCGCCGGGAATGTTTGTATAAACAAGATCCAGGACCCTGCCGAGAGTATAGAGCTGGTCCACTGTTCCACAGCCAGGGCAAATACCACACTGCTCCTCCTGAATCCGAGGTTCGACAATCCAGTGGACCCTACTTTCCAGGACCAGAGAGGCTGAGGAGAGTGAAACCCATAGTTGGAACATACCCTTTGGTCCCCCTTTTTGAAGAAGGAGACCACCACCCCAGTCTGCCAATCCAGAGGCACTGCCCCGATGTTCACATGATGCTGCAGATGCGTGTCAACCAGGACAACCCTGAAACATCCACAGCCTTGAGAAACTCCAGGTGGATCTCATCCACCCCCAGGGCCTGGCCACCAAGGAGCTTTTTAACCACCTCACCTCACCCCCAAGTCCCCCGGTGGGATTGAGGAGGTCTTCGAAGTATTCCTTACACCGACCCACAGTGTCCTGAGCTGAGGTCAGTAGTGTCTCATCCCCATCATAAACAGTGTTGATGCTGCACCGTTTTCCCACCCTGAGCCGCCAGATGGTGGACCAGAATCTCCTCGAAGCCGTCTGAAAGTCGTTCTCCATGGCCTTGCCAAACTCCTCCCACACCCCAGTTTTTGCCTCAGTGAGTGCTGAAGCCATGTTCTGTTTAGCCTGCCAGTACTCATCAGCTGCCTCTGGAGTCTCACAGGCTGGACTCAATGTCCTCCGCCTCCCTCAGGACATGGACAAAGTTCTGCCAGAGGTAGGAGTTGAAGCTCCTTCTGATAGGGGATTCTGCCAGATGTTCCCCGACCAGTGGAGCCAACCCACCACCAGGTGGTGATCGGTTGACAGCTCCTCCCCTCTCCTCACCTGAGTGTCCAATACATGCGGGCGCAAGTCTGATGACACAACCACAAAGTCGATCATTGAACTGCGGCCTAGGGTGTCCTGGTGCCAAGTACACATATGGACACCCTTATGTTTGAACATGGTGTTCATTATGGACAATCCATGATGAGCACAGAATTCCAATAATAATACACCACTCGGGTTCAGATCAGGGGGGCCATTCCTCCCAGTCATGCTTCTCCAGGTCTCACTGTCATTGCCTCCATGAGCACTGAAGTCCCCCAGCAGAACAAGAGAGTCTCCAGAAGGAGCACTCTCCAACACCCTTTCCAAGGACTCCAAAAAGGGTGGGTATTCTGAACTGCCATTTGGCACATAAGCGCAAACAACAGTCAGGACCCGTCCCCCCACTCGAAGGTGAAGGGAGGCTACCCTCTCGTCCACCACGGTAAACCCCAACACACAGGTGCCCAGCCTTGAGGCAGTAAGTATGCTCACCCCTGCTTGGCGCCTCTCCCCGCGAGCAAGTCCAGAGTGGAAGAGGGCCCAACCCCCCTTGGGGAGACTGGTTCCAGAGCCCAAGCCATGTGTTGAGGTGAGCCCGACTATATCTAGTCAAAACCCCACAACCTCGTGCACCAATTTAGGCTCCTTCCCTGCCAGAGAGGTGACATTCCATGTCCCTAGAGCTAGCTACTGCAGCCGAGGATCGGACCGCCAAGGTCCCCGCCTTTGGCCACTGTCTAACTCACACTGCACTCGACCCCTTTGGCCCTTCCTACATGTGGTGAGCCCATTGGAGGGGGGACCCACGTGCCTTCTTTGGGCTGTGCCTGACCAGGCCCCATGGGTGCAGGCCTGGCCATCAGGCGCTTGCCATTGAGCCCCACCCCCAGGCCTGGGTCCAGGGGGGGCCCCAGTAACCTGTGTCTGGGCAAGGGAGAACGGGAATCAATGTTGTTTCTCATCATAAGGGGTATAATGAGCCGCATTTCGTCTGGTTCCTCACCCAGAACCTGTTTGCCTTGGATGGTCCTACCAGGGGCATAAAACACCGGGCAACATAGCTCCTGGGGTCATTGGAACACGCAAACCCATCCACCACAATAAGGTGTCAGCTTCAGGAGAGGCTGTTACATACTCTTGTTATAAAGGAAGCATGTTTTATTTGACTTATATTTTCATTTGTAGTTGTTCACTCAACTTTCCAATGCTTAACAAGAATAAAAAATATGTAGTTTATGAAATAAAACCTGTGGTGTGCAAAAACTTTTGACTGGTAGTATATATTTCATAGCCTGTTGGTCTGATCCGCAAAGCCATTTCTGAGTCAGGGTACAAGGGAAGCTATGTCAGACTTTAAACTTAGTGTGTGGTTAGAATGGTCAGAAATGGACCATAAACACATGACTCATCTGGGCATGTGGGTATGTGTGTTGTCATAAAAACAGCTGCTGGAGTTCTTTCATGTTCTTGGCTAATTGGTGTGTTCTGCAATTGCAGTAATGATTCACAATGCAATAGTATTACCAGGAAAGGCAGAGTTTGCGCAATACTGAATGGGCAGCTGCAATCCTTAATGACTTTATTTGGACTGATTAGTTTAATCTTCTCTGGTACAGCTGTGGGTATTCAAGCTCAACATGACCAATATTAGAACAATATTCTCAAAGGTCCACTTTTTCATGACCCCAAGACCTCCAGATCACTTGTATGGAGTCTGTGAACCCACCTCTGTCACTCTGGTGTGAGCTGTAGGGATTCCTTGTGAGAGATCTGTGCCAGATTCTGGTAGGACTTACTATATGATGGCTCCATGCCATCCTGGTTACACACAGTGCCTGCAGAGCTCACCAAGTGACGTTTTTAGTGTGTCCACTCCTGTGAACTACATGAGCATTCTTTATTTTGAATTTCTACCTGCTCACTGCTTGAGGAGCTGAACCTCTATAATGATCTCATAAAGTTTTGTTTCTTTCATTTCCTTTTGCTTATATTGTATTTCTCCATCCCTCCCTCCCTCTCTCTCTCTCTCTCTCTCTCTCTCTCAGATATAATCGACTGCTGGCTGTCATTTCACAAACCCTCTCTGACCTGGTAAAGGCTCTCAAAGGGCTGGTAGTGATGTCATCGGAGCTAGAGCTGATGGCCCACAGCCTGTTCAACAACAGAGTGCCAGACATGTGGAATGCCAAGGTGAGATTCCTGAAGCTAGGAGACCCACAGAACACATGGAAATAAACTCGCGAAGTGATGGAAATAGTCAAAACAGCCTTATTATAGTGTCTCAGTTAGTTGACACAATGTTGGCTATGGCGTATATTACCTGATAAAGGATCTCTCTGTGTAAGGCAAGTTTGTGTGATATGTCCCTTTGACTTCTTAGACCTGTTCATCACTGAAGCCCATCTCATCCTCGATGTAACAGATCTAATGTTAATATCATTACTGGATCCTATTGTGTTTAATACCATTAACCAAACCACAAAGGTGTACATTACCTGATAAAAGGTTTCTCTGTGAAAGGTAAGTTTGTGTGTCACCTGATCTGTCCCTTTGACCCCTCTCCAGGCTTATCCATCACTGAAACCCCTCGCATCCTGGGTGTCTGACCTGCTGCAGAGGATCGACTTTCTGAAGGGCTGGATCTCAGATGGCATCCCGGCCGTCTTTTGGATCAGTGGCTTCTTCTTCCCTCAGGCCTTCCTCACCGGCACCTTGCAGAACTTTGCCCGTCGCTCTGTTGTCTCCATTGACACCATTGGCTTTGACTTCCAGGTGAGACAGCACTAGGTCCTGCTCAGACCTGTGCCGGGCTTGGTAAATACACAGGAAGTTTGCATTAACGTTAATTAATATGGTTTTAGCATTTAGTAGCATTTAGGATATGTAGTGTTCATAGAGGATTGTACTATTACCAGAAGGTAACAGTGCTTGGTGTTCCAGGCTTCCTAACATGCCGTTGTGTTACAACAATATTTCAGTCACCCATAGAATCTTTAGTGGGGGTGTATGGCTGCTATGTCTCTTATCAGGCACAGGTTCAAATCCCTGGGTTGACAGAGTACTCAGGTTGTGCAGTCAGCAGAGTGCTTTCACTGCTGGACCTATAATACAAGTTACTCCAGGGAGCACCTGGTACTGCTTTTTCAAAATGTACATTACTTTGGATAAAAGTGTCTAACTAAAGCTGCAAATCAAAAGCGCAATAAAAAGTGTAATACATTCAGTGCATCGGCATCACTGATGGCGCTCATGTTATAAAACACAGTCAATGGTCAATAAGTGCTACTAATACTCAATAATACTCAATAATACTCAATGAGTGTGACAAGCCTGATGCTGCCTGAATTACCAGCTTCATTTTGGTAGCTAAAGTTTTATGTCTTTTCATCATGATAATGGAAGCTTGATGGATTTAGCTGTTATGACAAATGTTTGTTAGCCGGTCACCAGTGGAGGGCGTTGTTATAAAATGTGTGAGCTGCGAAGGGGAAGTACTGCGTGGTGAGCATTAAATGTCTGTCTGTGGGGGTGAGGTGTGTGACTCAGCAGGTTAGGACTCAGTTTCCGTGACCGCATGGTGACCGGTACACATCCTAGGGCCTGCACAGTGATGTCACTGCTGTGCCTTTCAGCAAGGCCCTTATCCCCCATTTGTTCCAGGGTTCGACTTTTTCAAAAATGCATGTTGCTTTGGGTAAAACACCTGCTAAATAAATAAAACGTTATATGGCTACTCAGCAAGCCAACTGTAAGTAAGCCGGGAAACAGAGTCAGAGCATCTAGGAAGGACAAGATCCCGTGCATACACTGTCAGAAAAAAGGGTACAGAAATTGAATCTAAGGAACATCAAGGTATAAACAACATTAATGTACCCTCAATGGTACACAATGTTCCTCAGAGTCCATTTCTGTATTTTAAAAGGTACATTTCCCTACAGCTACACAGTACCATTGGCAGACCCTTGAGGGTACAGCCCCAGTGACAAGCCAAGGTACAAACTGGTACTCTTTCTTCTGGCAGTGTACATTGTTCCCTTGGAACTGAGTAAAGTTCATAGGGCTGAGTTACTAGTGCAGAGAGAGCACTGTCATGTGGCCCCTGTGATGTTCCACGTCCATCCAGGTGATTAAGGAGCCTGTAGAGCAGCTGACAGCACGTCCAGATGTAGGCTGCTACATCCACGGCCTGTTCCTGGAAGGGGCACGCTGGGACCCTCACGCAAGCCTGCTGGCCGAGTCCCGGCCCATGGAGCTGTACACTGAGATGGCAGTCGTCTGGCTGGTGCCGGTGGCCAACCGCAAAGCACCCACCTCCGGGGTGTACATCTGCCCCATCTATAAGACCCTCACCCGGGCAGGTCAGTAGATCCTGTAAATACAACTGCCCTGTCCCTTTCCATTTATACACCATGGCATGCACCAAGAGATACTCAAGGCATAGTATGGGCACTAATACTAGGTCCCAGTAGGTAAAAATCAACCCAGGTTAGATTGAATAAGTAAGAATATTATATTAAGACACAAAAAAATTCAAGTCACTTTTTTTAATGGTTTATGATAATGCAGCATCTGACCTGATGAGTGGAATTCCACTGGGAAATTCTCCATCAATGATTGTGGGAAATCACTCTGATTCTCCCACAAGTATCGGAAGCGTCTTGGGCCAGTTTTTATACTTTCTCCCAGTCAATACACTTGTCTGCTGACACCTGCTGATACCCAACACATCGACCCACTCATATGACCATTTAGACAGATTCTCACACATTAACATTACAAGGAAGACTTTTCCTGAAAGTCGGTCAGGTGCGACTGTATTGAGGCGCAGGTAATAGGATATGGAATTTTGAATAAGGGTTGGCATCTTGAGCTTTTCTTGCATTATTATTGGTCATCTCATAGAATGTCTGTGCCCATTCAGTGTTGGACATCTTAAGAGCGATGTGTTTATCATGCAGGAACGCTGTCCACCACGGGCCATTCCACGAACTACGTGATGGCGGTGGAAATACCCAGTGACCGCCACCAGAGGCACTGGATCAAGCGGGGCGTGGCTCTCATCTGTGCTTTGGATTATTAGCCAGCGCTACTCACCTCACAGAATCACAGACATCTAAGTGCAGACAACACAAGCTACATTTGGGGGATTTCCATTCAAAGCACTTGCAAAGGGACATAACAAAAGGTCACGAGACGCTAACTCAACCCGGGGCTAATAGCCAGGTGACGTTCAACTCAAGTGGGCTGCCTGCTTTTTTTTTTAACATATGTGAACAATCTGCTAAAACGTTGACTGGAGTGGGGAGGGGGGGGTGGCAACAGCAATATTCACTCAGCTTTGATAATCGATCAATTGATCAATGGTCAGGATTTAACAATTATGAAAAATTTCTGGCCAGATAGTTCTCACGGGCCCTGACTGTGAGAGCCCTTATTTAGAACATACCTGTAGTCAATATTTACAATGTAGTCAATCCAGAGCTATTCCCCCCCATGTGTGTTATATTCTGATGTCATTATACAAACACATGTTGCTTTAAATAGCTGGTGACCTTCCTGGCTGTTCATACTGGTGATGTGCATCACAGCTGAAGTAAAATAGTATCAATCAGCATAAAAATGTGCTAATAGGCTTCCTCTCTTCATGGCCTCCCTGTGGCATGTTCCCGCTCACGCTGTCAGTCCTTCACTTTCATTTGACACGTCTGTGTTAAAGACCTACGAAAGCAATTTCTGTTTCCAAAGCATCTCCAACATGCAGCCGTGAAGCTGCTCGGACGTGCCTTCCATCCATATGTTAGTTTTCCATAACCACTAACACAGTGCAGGGTTAAAGTGAACCCGGTGCCTCATCCAGAATGGATGGGTATGGGGCAGACAACAGCTTAGATGCCTCTAATACGACTCGTATAGAATGTTAAAAAAGCTGTCTCTTTAATGCACTAACCCACAATGCACTGAAGATCTTAACTAGCATCCCTCTAGTTTAAATTAAATGCTTCCTGAGAGGCGTCAGATATAGATCGTAAATTACATGTTTTTTTTTTTATAGATTCCGGAAGTTTCAAACAGCTCCCAGTGATCACTCGGTGACCACTGTTGGGCTGCGGCTTTGACGGTATCTCGACCTGTTCATGTGCATTTTCCTCCGTTTCTTGGTGTAGCTTTTTGCACAATAGCAAATGTGTGTAAAATGTGCAAAATGTGTGACTGTAATTGCAGGCAGCATATTAGTGTACAGATATAAAGCAATATACTGTATTTCCGTAGAAAGGCAATACACCGTAACTCCATATTTTGCCAGAATTGACTTATGACCAAAATTGAGTCTCTTAGGCTCTGTTTTATCTCATGGCAAAATATCTTAGTTCAGCTATGCTCAGTTTTGAATAAGTAGACTATTATTTACAGGCGGAGAGTAAAACAACTCAGAAACCCTTTCAGTGTCAGCAAAGTTACTGTTTTTGCCATTGAAAGGCAATGTACACTATTAAAACTTGCATGTATGTAGCTAACAACATGATAACAAGCATGAAGGCATAGGCTGGCTTTTTTATTCCATTTTTAATTTTAAGCTAAAAGCATGGGCAGATTGCCCTACAGTATTCTGACACTGCATTACCACGAACAACCAGAGGGGGTGCAGAAACACCCTTTGCGCCCCTACTTGCATCGCTGCTGCTTATCGCCTGTCTGTCTCTGTGCGGCATTCCCCCAAACGACCAACTGAGACCGACCAAGGAGCCTCCGTCCAAAGTACTGGTGCCAGAGACTATAACCGGAACAAAACAGGTCCGTAAGGTCAACAAGAAATGGTCCCCATTAGATAAATACAAGTCTGTCAGCCTACCACGTTTTCATTCATTACGTGGAATCTTGAGCAGTTTCACAACAGTGGGTTCTCCCTTAAAACTGACTCTGATGGAGTGTAACAAGTTATGATACTGGAGGTCAGATGTATTGATTTATTGATGCTGTCCTGTGCCCCCCGGGCTAAGAATTGGGCCATTCCAGCTATTATTTGGAGCTGAAAGAGAAACGACAGGGAATAAAAACGACGAGCATCAATAATGTGCTAGCCTCCTATTCCACACCTGTTCGTTTCTCTTTACAAGTAACTTAAACTAACTAATCCTTTTAAACAGTAGGTCACTAATTTCTGTTTAATCCCTATCTAGACATGCAAAAAATGCATGTATATGAAAACCCCATCCACTTATCGAAAGCAATATTAGTTACATTTGATCTGGACTATTGTCATTGTACAATATTTTTAAAGACATTCATCCAGCCATTCTTCCGTTAGTTTCCCATAACAATTTAACCGGTGAGAAAAAGAGAAAAAACTGGATAATATCTCAGAATTTTGTATTAAATATTGTAGCCCATACATGAAACTTTCTTTATTTCCAAACGTAATTTAAAAACGAACCACTTAAATGATAGTGACGAATGTAGTGTTTTTCAGTTTTTCGTTTCCAATCTGTACTGTGTCTTTAAGATATGAGCCCTTGGGAAATTGCGCTTCATTTGCTGGCAGCGCTTGCGTAAGGGACCGTCTTTTAAAGACAGGACGCCTTCGGAGCGGCGACACCGCGGACGGTACCACGCTTGGTTTCGGACTGGACTTACAAATCGTTTATAATGTACAGTTTCAACATTGTTCTCGTGAGTTAATATAGTTATAAGAGAATGAAAAGCTCCCATGGTACGGTTATTATAGTAAGTTGCTGCTTGTTTAAAAATAAATTGATAGATCAGATAGTCTACTTTGCGATATATGTAGCCTATTGTTTATCTCAGTGTTAAACCTGTAATGCTTTTTTTATATCTAAACTTTTTTACTAAAACGTTTAAAGTTGAAAAACTTTCATAGGGATCATATATAATTTGTGATTTTTTAATTTGTCGATTTAAAATAGGCTGACAAACTTCCCATGAACTTACTGTCATACATTCAACTGTAAGCGTGCATAACATAAATACAGGTTAAACCAGTCGGAATATATCACTTTCTTGTGAAGAAATTGTGAAGAGTGAAAAAATTCGGCTAACAGATTCTAAACTTTAACTCATTTTTTAACTTACACTTTTGACATTTAAATTTAAGGGAATTTTTTATTCAGTTACAACGGATCCAACACTGTTCTGGACGTGACGTGATAATTTAATAAGAGAAGAAAAAAGAAGAGCTGACAGAACATGCTGCACAATGGCAAGGACAACGAGAAGTCCGACTGCCCGCAGACCGAAAATGATAGTAAAAGTCCACTGGCACCATGTGACGAACCGGCACAGAAGCCCAAACGCGCCGGCAGCCCGACACACTTCTCACTGCCGGGCGTCCCCAAGATAGAATTCAAACGTAATTCGGTTACGGATGACTACAAGATATCCAACCAGGTCCTGGGTCTGGGCATCAACGGGAAAGTGCTGGAGTGCTATAACAAAAGGACTGGGGAGAAGTGCGCCCTGAAGGTACAGTCGGCGTCCCTGCCCGAGCTGCATGTGCGCGTATGCCAGCGAATCGTGGCCTTTCACGTTCACGGCGGTTTGCGAAACCTAATACAAAGAGAAAAAGTTGACTTCTTGAATTCTCACATTTCCTCCAGCCTCGCTTCCTCATCCGCTCTCTCACCTTCCCGCGCTACCACATTATATGAAAGGGGATCTCTTAAGTGCAGGAACTCCCAAACTCCATATAATTTTCAACGCGAACAATTGGCTCTTAATTAACTGAAATAAAAGATGCAATGCTCCTTATTATAAGTTTCACAATTAGTTCCAGCCTGCCTGTAATATACCTCAAAGTTGATCCCAATTCTGAAACCACATATGTCAAAGATCCTAAAATTACGTAGAAAGTCAAGTAACTTAAAGTTACTTAGGATACAGCTTAGTAATTTTAAATGAAAAGTTATGTTTATTGGGGAATTAATGGTGCCAAATTAAATATGGAACACACGTCCCCCTTGGATCAAACGCATTGCTTTCGTTCTAGTCAAACCTGCACCTGGCTTTATAATTGGAAATAATAATGTTTCTCGTTTCTACTTGTGATGCCTCTCATACCCTGAGCTCTGGGTGGAGTGTAAGTGTGTGAGTCGATGTTACACGAAAGTGGTTTACGTACCAGAGGAAACTGGTTTCTGTCTGGGACATGGCTAGCGCGCACACTGCCGTCATATTTCGAGTTTAGTCAGCAGTTGGATTTAGATTTGTGGAGCCTCGCGTCACTGGGAGCTGGTTTTAGCACAAGGAGCACCATTCTGTGTGTGCAATGGAAACCTGTCAACACGTATGTCCAAAGGGACGAATTTACACACTGCGTGTAAATCTAGCTTGCCTTTACAGCATATTGGCACTAAGTCTGTGTCACAATAATGAAGTTCAGCTTGGTGGGTCATATTGCCTCTGTTGTGGACAAGGACATATTTAGAGCCGTGGTGATAACTGAATTCTGTACTTAAGCGTAATGTTTACATATAATGGTGATGACTTATTTTATAGTAACATTAATTAAAAAGACCGAACACATCCATATATTTTTCTTTATTGACCCGATATATTATTTATTGTTATACACAACAGTGACAACTTATTGAATTTTATCTATATATCTGCGTTCCTTTTTAAGTTATTTTCAATAATTTGATCTTCAAAAACGGAATCATCTGTTACTCATCAAGGACGTTGTTATTGTCGTCATTATTGTGACTGGTAATCCCATTTTATGATACCAAAAGATTTCTGCTATCATTAACTGAGTTGCATTTGGCTGTTTTTGTTGAGTGAGGTAAGGACTTCATATGTTATAACAGTCATATATAACATTAAACCAATTATTTTATAGCACTGATGAGTTAGTCCTCTTGAGTAATACATGCTGATTTTAAAAACAATTTTTTATGTTTATATTATGCAAATAATTTTTACCAGACTATAGCTACTATACAAATGTCGGAAAGTGTAATCTTGTCCTGATGGTTTTAATATGTAGTTGAGGAACAAGGTTATTTTTCTATCTATAGCATTGAAGGCTTGGGTCCTCTGTCAGCAGTGAGCCATCCGTGCGACTCTTTCGTGCCCCGTCCTGCACCTGCTCTCGAGTATCGTTTTTTTACGACCTCACGGGTCACAGTCACTGCTCAGTCGGAGCTGCCAGAAGCTGGAAGGAGCCCCATTCTTGCAGTCCGTGCCACGCCCCTGTAAGGCTCTCTTATGGAAACACAAACTCAAGGGGTAATTGGTGTCGCTCCATTGGATCGTAAATAAATAACCCACCTACGCCATAAAACAAGTAAGTCATTGCAACTGAGCCATTGCATATTATATATAATATCAATAAAACGGTATTACCTTTATAGGTACAGCTGTCTTCTCAGTCTTATCCCAAGGTCATTAATGTATAGCAGCCTTATCTCCACCTTTGTGCCTAGATCCAGCAACGTAGGTGTGATATGTTCTGCACTGATAAGCTCAAAGTAGAGTCAATAAACCGGCATATGTTCTTTAATGCTCTTAATAACCAATATAATAACCAAGTAAAGGTTAGTGAAGGAAATTTGGTTTTTCCAGCCACAGTTTTTTTTTCCTAAGTGGAAACTTAAATGGATTAGAATGGGTGTAATTCACCCACTAAGTCTGGAAGGAATCAATGTGTTTAATAGAATAATCCAATTATCTTATTTTCTTTTGCTTTCTTCTTTATGTGAATGTTTTGAGGGCATTTAGAACAGTTAAGAGGTATTCAATGTTTAATTTAGCTGTACAGGAAATGCCAGCCTTTTCTTTAGTCTTGTACGGTCTACCATAGCTGGATCTGTGTCCTAGTTGGCTTGACTTCTTGCCACACAAGGACATGCTGTCTAAGCCGGTGTTTCCCAATCCGATCCTCGGGGACCCACAGTCAGTCCTTGTTTTTGCTCCCTCTGCACTCCCTGCCAAACAGTCCATATTTTTACTGGAAGCTGGGAGGGAGCAAAAACGAGGACTGACTGTGGGTCCCCGAGGACCGGATTGGGAAACACTAGTCTAAGCTTATTTATCTATTTCACTTTGTTTTTCTTTGTATTGACAGCCAGCTGAGACTTTTAGCAGTGACATAAACGGAGAGACTTTTTGCAGTAACGGAATTACAGCAAGCTTACACCAATCATCATTATCATATACAGACAGTAGTCTGACATTTATCTTAATTACATTAACTCTGACCTTATTGCCTCCAAAGCCAGCACACTGCAGTTGTTTGTTCTGTAGAGACACAATTGTCATTGATGAAGTCCAGTGTTAGATGGAGTGATAGAGTTAGGTGGCATTCTGGGCATTTCATTGGCTGGTTACCATTTACAAAATGTTAAGCTTCATCCTGAGCCTGTAGCCTCCCTGTGAATGAATAATTTGGATCAGTTCACGTCTGTGTGACCATTATTATTGTTTCTCTGAATGTTAGCACTGTCCTCAGACCAGGAGCACAGCTTGAGTATTCCTTGAAAACCCCCTCCACAAATCTTTCATTCTTTTCACCAGCATTCTGATATAAATACGGGCCTCTTTGGCCTCACAGAGTTCCGTTTTCGATGCTACCCACAAAACACACTCACACACACTCTCACACACATTTAATGACTCACCCAGGCCAGTCTGAATCTCATCCTTCCTGTAACCAGTTCATGCAAGGCCATATCTTTTCTGGAATGGACTGGAGGCTTGATGACAGCACTGGTATTTTTTTAACACACAAACCTTCCCTGTTTTGATGGTTTCCATGCAGATGTATGTGTTAATTCCCCTTGCTATGGTTTTGGTCAGAATGGTGTTTCCATCTTGTTCTTGTATCAAATAATACAAACATGATCTTTGTATTTGTCTGTTATTATGTGTAAATTAAGAAAGCTATGTGTTCTGGAATGTGGTTTTAAGAATGTTTCCTTAATACTTACTAAGATTTAAAATTTGGAATCCCATTGATATGTTTTATCCATCCATCCATTCATTTTCTATACCCCCCCTGTCCTATTCAGGGTCACAAGGGGGTCCAGAGCTTATCCTGGAAATTACGGGTACAAACTAGGGAACAACCCAGGATGGGGTGCAAGCCCATCACAAGGCAGACGCATTTCATTAGCGTATGAAAAAGGTTTGTACTGTAGTGTAATTTGTGAGGAAAATTTGCGTGCAGAGAATCTAAAATAAAGATATAGAAAGGATGTGTACAGTAATGTTTATGCTAGAGAACCTCCAGCAGTTGAGAAAACATTAAGCACTTAATCACAATGTATGCCATAAACACATCTTTCCGCATATCTTGAGTCATCAGCCATTAGCAGTTACCCTGACCAGTTACTAGCCTTTTTTCTCATTACACCAGTGAATAATTTTAGGGTTTGGCAACCTCTGTCGCCCTTATTTGAAATATCCATCAACAAACTTTTGCCATTGTGTTCCACTTTCCCCTGGACTCCTTTTTCATTTTACGTACACCCTTATGCTAGTTTTTCCGTAGTTGAGTTAACATTTTCACCGTCTGCACCTCTGTCCCGCTCTTTGCCTCTGCTGGAGCTTAATCTTTGTTCTTCCTTACTCATACAGACATCCCTCTTTCACCACCCCTTGTGTGTTACATCATGTGTGTTATCATACAGGAGGCATCTCGTAAACAGTTATCTCAGGATTAACTAAGTCAAGTGTTTCTCAACCTGGTCCTCAGGGATCCCCCTAGATGGTCTATGTTTTTGCTCCCTCCCAGCTCTCTACCAGGAGCAAAAATGTGGAGTGTCTGGGGGTCCCTGCGTACTGGTTTAAGAAACGCTGGACTAAGTCAAGCCGAAAGATGGAGGTTTCTCTATAAATTTATTTGTTATATATTCTTTTCATACCTTATAACTCCCCATCTCCATCTTGTGGCTTCAAAGGTTATAAAAATGTAGGATAATGTTGTTTTTTGGGGGGCACAGGAGTGCAAGTGATACTGTACTGATTGGGTTTAAGCTGGGAGCTTTTGCTTTTGATATTTGGGTGCCATAGCAACATCTGTCAGAAAATTGTTGCTTCAGAATTCGATTTGGCTGATATGTGCATCAATTAAAGGTTTCCAGCTGAGGATAATTTAGTTTTTGTAATGCTGGCATCTTTTGAAGGCTATGGGTCCCAGCACGGTAACCTGAAGGACGTCCCATTTAAACACGCTTGGAAGATGTACCGGGTTGTTGTGGATCTGCATTTTTGGTCTTTAATCTTTGAGGAATTATTCACAACAAAACAAAAGAAATTCGTGTAATAACAACTGTGCTGTAAGTGGCATTCTGGAAGGATTGTGAAGTGTGACATCAGGCTGTAATTTCAGTCTGAAAGGCTCAGAGCTGTGACCTTAGAAAATACAGGCGAGCCTTTTGCCGCCTGAACTGAAAGAGCTGATTCAGAGTTGTGTTTTTGGCCAAAAGCCACATTGTCATTTTTCTTGTTTCAATTCTAATTTTTTTTTGTAAGATTTTTTTGCTGGTTTACTATCATGTGCTGAAAAATATTATACTTGTCCTGTTGTTGGTCCTATTGTCCCACATATACCTGTCCCCTTCCCTGCAACTCTGCCACCCAAATTTCAGACATATTCCTTGGAGTACAGATGACAATAAAAGCTTGAAACTTGAAACTCAAATTGCTTTTTGATAAAAATGACAGGGGAGGCCTTTCCCTCCAGATTAAACAGATAGAGAAAGGTGCCGCTGGTCCAGGAGTCTCTGGGGAGAACCTGAGCTCTTACAGTTGTGGTGTCTGGCACCTACGTCATAATCACATGTCTATAAGCTAAAGACACACTGTGTTTCTCCCACACAAGGAGAGCGACCAGGACGCAGACAGGGGCTCAGACTTCAAGGCTTGCCATGTCTTGTGAACAGGAGGTCACGGGTTGCCAGTTCCCAGAAATATTTGATGACGAAAGTCAGCTGAGCCTGTCGGATGGCCGGGAATGCGGCCTATGTGTCAGGAACACTCGCTGGTGACTGAGTTAAGCGGAGCATAACAGGGAGCAAGAGACAGAGAGCTGGGCAGTGTGGAGTGCAGAGCGCATGGCTCACGTTTTATGGCTGCCTTGATGGTTTTTCACCGGGGCGACACCCCGCCTCGTGATCTTCTTCGGAACTCTTGTGGAACTGAGAATGAAGTGTATTATAGACATCCCTGTCCGACCCTGGCTTTTTTTCCAGGTTGAAGTTAACTGCACATTGCATAAAGAAATGCAAATACTTCACCAGCCAAGCCTTTACTTTCGTCTGCGGGACTCAAGTCGAGGGTGTACGGCCAGGCTGGAAGGCCGCTGCCATTACTGAGCTGATAATAGGGGTGACTGAGCTGATATTATTAGGAGACAGGCTCAGTTTACCGACTTCTGGTGTAGGTATTGTGGGTAGACCTGTCTCCCGGCCAGGACTAGAACTAGAAAAGGGGTTTGCTGACCAACCAAGAAGTTCAACAGTATGTAAACAAGATTTTTGAAAGAAATTTATATAGATAATAATAACATAACAAGTAATAAAACAATAATATATGTTATATAATTAATAAAATTGAATATAGAAATATCATATATACTTTTTTTGTTTTACCAAAAATGTTCAACCGTTAATTAAAAGGCACTGAGTGAACAAACGGAAACACTTTGATACATTAGAATTTTTAATGTCAATCTATTAAAAGAAGCTATTCGATTGATTCCCGCTAAAAATAGCATTTGCCATATAACTGGTGCTTACTGCCTTTACCAGCAGTGAATGAAACCAAATGTCTCTTATAGATATTACTCAGTCTCTCCCAGCACCACGGAGGAATCTTGGCACTCTCCTGCAAGCGGGTTGCTTCATCTCAGTGACATTTGTGGCTTTACAGTCATGAATGCGGAACGTTGTCTGAGAAGTCTTTTAGGAGCATGCATTTATCTTTTTATCAGTAAGCAGTGATTTCAGGCCGGCTACGCATCTTTCTGACGGTGGCTGTGAATGCAGACCTCAGCCGACCTTCAGAGGCCTGAAAATTCCTGGGTGTCGTACTACGTTTGTTTGTTTGTTTTGTTTTGTTTCCCGGATTTTGGCAGTAAGGCCATTTCTGTGAGCAGTCCCATTGAAGTCATTGAAGGCGAAAAGCCCTGAGCTTTGGCCCTTGCTGGACTGATGGGGATCTACAGCGGTCTGCAGAAATTAATTTTACTTGTAAGGTGTGACGCACTTCTCAAATCAGGCAGCTGTCAACTTCACTCTGATGGTACGGGGTCAAAGGTGGTCTAACCCAGGTATATAGATCATTGTTAGGGTGCTGAAACAGTGAGTTATCTTCTTAGAGGAAATTAATAACATTTCTATAATAAATAACATTACCAAAACCTGGGCATATCATACTAAATACCAGACTTGGTGTAATTTTTTTCCCAGACGTTCTGTTCTAGTCTTATTAGGTTCTTGCTTTGTTATAAGTTGTTGTGAATTTCCTGTTGCGTAGCTCCTGCTCCAATACTGCTTACACTTGTAACTATGCATTCATTGGAAGCTCAACCTAGCTGCACATCTTCCTAGTCAGCTCCTTGACAGCATGTATGTTTGTAATGTGCTGTTTGCCTCACTTGTATGTCACTTTGGATAGAAGCATCTGTGTTAAATGTAAATGTACTACAAATCACGAAAAGATATAACAGAATTCTGGTTGAAATGTGACCAAAATCAGACTGGATGTAATTTGTTTCACTATAGTGTGTGTGCGTGCGCGTGCCCATGCTCTGTGTGTCCCATGTAATGGACGTATCAGTGCATCCATTAGCTAACCCATAATTAAAACTCCTTTTCGCAGATCCTGTACGATAGCCCCAAGGCGCGGCGAGAGGTGGAGCTGCACTGCCGGGTGTCGGGCGGCCCCTATATCGTGAAGATCCTCAGTCTCTATGAGAACCTGCACCATGGCAAGAAATGCCTCCTCATCATCATGGAGTGGTGAGGACCCTCGCACTTTACGTTCACACGCCTCGGCCTTCCTCCCACTGTCCACAGTCAGCTGATACCTTCTTATCACACATACATATCTCAAAAGGCAAAGGGGGCTGTGACTGTGAGCTTGTCTTGTGTGTGAATATGTGTGTTGCTGACGTAATGAGGCTAAAGATGGCAGATTGGCTTCTTAACACATCATTCTGACTTGAAGATGAAAGAGGTTTTTCTTTCATGATAAACCAGCAGATTTTTGATTCCACTCATCCATCTTTGAATCCCTTTTCCTGATCAGCCTTAAGCTTGCCCTCATAAACCATAGTGCACATGGCTAGGGTACACCCTGGCTGAGATGCCAATTAATCGCAGGATACATACACGCTAAGGGCAATTTAGAGTTGCTAATTAGCCTAACTACATATCTTTGGACTGCTTGAGGAATCAGAGGAAATCCATATGACACAGGGGGAAGGTATAAATTCAATATACATACAGCTAAGTTAGGATTTGAGCCCCTAACCCTGCAGATGTAAGGCATGGGTGCTGCTCACTGAGCTGCCACACTTTTTGAGTTTTCCTTCACACCGTTGTGTTGGTGACCAGCAGCTTCTCACCTGCACTTTGACCTGCGTTATATCTAAACATTACATTGGAAAGACCTGCCGCCTGTTCAGTTACTCCACCATCGACGCACCCATCACACTCACGTAGAATACTCACAGCCAGTCACTGGAGTAAGTAAATGAGTCCTGGAACCAGCCCTACAAGTTCTTGGATGAACTAGGGTTTTCTTTATTGCTTCCTGGATTTTGGCAGCAAGGCCAGTCCTGAAGGCATTCACTGCTGTCCCAAATTGAGTCTGACTGCTAAGCTGGAAGCTATAAGCCTTAAAACTGGAATAGTAGCCCTTCCTGGGCTGATGTGGATCTACAGCGGTCTGCAGCAATTTGTTTTGATGATATAGTTTGATGCACCTCTAAAATCAAGCAACTGACAGTGATTGTACAGGCCAACTGTGGCCTGGCAACTACATATATACAATTGTTAAAGTATCGTACAACTGAGCTTTACTGTTGAGGTTATGGGAAAGTTACCAGCAAACCGCTGTTACAGTACAGTTTTGAACCATCAGTGTTTCCTCCACTGGTCTAATGCTGGTTTTGCCCTGGTTCTGCACTGGTTCTATACAGTGCTGGTGCCAATTACACCTACGATGATGTGGAGATCTGTTGTGCATTTTTACATCCATCCATGTTGCCGAAGCAGTACAGGGTCATGGTGAACTCAGGGCCTTTCCCAGGAAGTAGAAGCAGGGTACGCCCTGGACAGGATACCAGTCTGTCACAACACACGCATAAAGGGCAATTTAGAGATATCAGTTCAACTCCATGTCTTGACTTTGGGAGGAAGCCAGAATTTCTAAGCGCAAACCCATACAAACAGAACGAGTCAGCATGTCTTTTTACATGAAAACAAATTTGTCCATGCAGGAGTGTTGTTTGTATGTGATTTGTTGCAGTGGATTGTTTGCATGTGATTGGTTGCAGTGGAGTGTTGTTTGCATGTGATTGGTTGCAGTGGAGTGTTGTTTGTATGTGATTGGTTGCAGTGGATTGTTTGCATGTGATTGGTTGCAGTGGCTTCCGTATTGAAAAATTGCACTTTCCCTTAACTTCTCCTTCAGCTTTATTTTCATTGTCTGAAATCACAGTGTCCCGCATTAAGGATCCCCTTTGTCGTTTCAGCATGGAGGGTGGAGAGCTCTTTAGTCGGATTCAACGTCGTGGAGACCAGGCCTTCACAGAAAGAGGTGAAGCTTTGCGTGTATGTGGCGGGGATGGGGATGTGGGGGAGGGACAAGGCTTGCCGAAATCCATGGGATCATATGGGGTGCGTGGTTTGATTTCCATCTCTATTGCTTTTTTTGGCTTAAGTGCTTGTCAGTTACTGATTCATAACATGGCGTAACACTGTATTCTTTCTGTTACTAGAGTGCTCGCAAATCATGAGAGATATCGGTACGGCCATTGAGTACCTGCATAACATTAATATTGCCCACAGGGATGTCAAGGTGAGATGGGGGAGCAGCAAGCTTCATAGCTTGTCTTTGAGGTTTGGGGGTAGAGACAAAGTTGGTGGTAGCAGCAGACCTGCTATTATGATCGGGGAGATGATGGTGACACTGTCATTTCCCTTCTGCCTCAGCCTGAGAACCTGCTGTACACAACTAAACAGAGCAACGGTGTGCTGAAGCTCACAGACTTTGGCTTCGCCAAAGAGACCACTCTGCACAATCCCTTACAGACCCCCTGCTACACGCCCTACTACGTAGGTAGGTAGAACCTAATGTAGCAAGTGGAGTGAGAAATCTTCCAGGACGGGCCTATGGATTCACTCCCATTCATTATCTATTTGTGTTGCCTGTCAGCCCCAGAAGTACTCGGACCAGAGAAGTACGACAAGTCATGTGACATGTGGTCTCTTGGTGTCATCATGTACATTCTGTGAGTACAGATTGTGTGTGAAAATCTTGGGGGCGTTGTGTTTCCAGTGATGTCTACTTGTGTGCGGGAATTCCTCTTGCCAAGGAACCTCCTTCCTTTTATCTAATGTTGTTCTCCTTTCATGATAAGTGATACCTGCTCTCTGTCCCCCCCTAAAGGTTATGCGGGTTCCCACCCTTCTACTCCAACACTGGGCAGGCCATCTCCCCCGGGATGAAGCGCCGCATTCGGATGGGACAGTATGAGTTCCCTAAGCCCGAGTGGGCCGACGTGTCTGAGGAAGGTGCGTATTACCCAGGGAATTGTGGGAGATTTTTATGGCAGAAGATTATATTGAAAACACCTGCTAAATGTCACTAAACAAGACAAGTATGAAGCTCACTGGCCTTGAGCACGTATATCTAATGCTGGAGTACGTTTCCTCACTGGAAAGGTGTCTCTCAGACTAGGGGTGGTCGAGCTGACAATTTTATATCGTGATCAGTGTTGATCTACTTTACAATCTACTTTTCATGTGAATTTTAGAGATTGTGATCTTTTATGTCCCCTTACTAATATTTCCAAACTTCACATAAAACTTCGATGGTCAGTAATACCATGTGTCAGTTACCCCATCCGTATCACACTTCCTCATCTGCCATGCCAATAGCTCACATTGTGTTGTCTCACGTGTGAAAGACACACTGTGATAGAGACATGTAATATAATTTTGCCAATCAGCACAGCCATCTGGTAGGAAGTCATATTGTTGGTTTGTGAATGAAGTACAGATGCAAGCTGTAACAACCCAATTCGTACCACCTACCTGATTTGTACCTGGCACGTCTGCACACCTTTTTCGAGCATGCGTGCAGCACATTATATTTTCTGGCACTGCCCGATCCATTCATCCTGCCACTTTACGGCAAACCATATTTTCTGTATTTACAGTACATTACAGTGGTTATTTTATTGTTTAGCAAGAACTGGTGTTAATGATTCCACTGGCTGAAAAAAATCCATTTTCCTGGCTTGCCATTTTAAGTGTTCACTAGAGCTGAAAGATGTATCGATTTCAAATTGAAATTGAGATTTCAAAGAATGCGATTAGCAAATTGCAAAATGTCATAAAGTGGTACAAATCGGACACCATCGTAAAATATGCCATAAAGTGTAATGCTGTGATGTGCAGACGTGAGAGGTACAATTCACAAATGTAGATTCAGCTATTTCTCAAAACAAAAGTTACCCATAATCTTTGTCAAGCCACAAGTCGGCACTTCTGGAGGTAATCCGACAAATCTTTTCAACCACCTTAAAAGGAAGTATCCATCACAACTATGTTTAGTACTTAAAATAAAGTTTAATTGAGGATTTAATTACCATTTTGAAAAGTGTCCTTATGTAATATTGTATTTTAAATAGTAGTCCTTAAATTTGTTCGAATTTGGAAATCTTGACAGTACATTTCAAAATTAGGAACAAAGACAATTTAGATCGTTACTCAGGATTGTGTGCTATAAAGATCGCAATATGATTTTTTGGGAAGACCGAAGGGGCTGGTTCCTTTGCGAATGCAACATGAATAAAATACGATCATGGCAGCGGTTACTAAGACACAGACTTATAAAGGAATCTGACTGTTGTTTTTAATTTCGTTTTTCTATAATGCTTTTCACAACACAGTTACCCCAATGCACGTGATAAGAGTGTGTGGCAATTCATTATGACATGATTTATATAAAATGGTGCATGGATCAGAGTAAAAAGGGAAGAGGGAATGAAAGAATGCCAGAAGACAATGAAAGAGAGGAACCAAAAAATCCTGAGTAAGGGGAAAAAACCTCTGGGGGTCCAAGGTCAACGGGCTGCCCAGCCCCCCCCAGTTATGCTACAGAAAAGAGAAAATGGGTCTGCTTTAATAAGAGCAGGGTGTAAACTGCAGTCATCAGTGTCCAGTGCATCAGTGAGACAGTCGTCCATGCAGGTCAGTGTTAGCTGGCAGACTGTAGGCTGCATCCATGATGTCGTACTTCCATGGATCTGAAGCAGCACTCCCCACACCGGGCACATCCGGACATTCTGTGTGATCTGCGTGTATTATATGGCTTGTAGGCATAGATGAGTTTGGTTAGCTAGGCAGGTGCTTGACGTTTCAGTGCCTTACATGTGTGTAAAAGAACTTTGAGGTCAGTCCTGAACCTGACATGAAGCCAGTGCAGGGATTATGTGTTTATATTACCTGCTCCTGGTGACAATTCAAGGTGCTGCATGTCGAATATGCTGTAAGGTGTTTAATTTTGCGACATGTGCTCCCACAGTAACAGAGCATTACAGCAGTCTAACCTACGCGTATCAGTGTTTCAGTGTCTTGAATAGTGAAAAAACACTGTAGTCCGGCAACGTTCTGCAGCTGCAAGAAACACCTTCAATCCCGCATCCGCATCAGATCTGAACGAATGGTTTGTATCTAAGATGACAAGATGATGGAGGTTCAGGGCCGAGTGCAGAGATTATAGCGGTTCTGTTTCTGCGATTGCCTCTGAACAACATAATCTCAGTCTTCTCTGCATTGAGGGACAGAAAGTGTTCATTCATCCAACTCTTAACTTCATTAAAGAAATTAAAGTGTCAATAAATAAGGTGTCATTAGGTACAGCTGAAACGTATATTTGAGTGTTGTCAGCATAGCAGTTTTCTTATAATATCTAATGGCAGCATGTACAGAGAATAAATATACGTCCAAGCACTGATCCTTGTGGCACTCCAAATTTGACCAGTGACATTGACAGAGGAGTGCTGTTATTAGATACTTGATAATAGCGATATCAATTAGTCAAATGGGATTTAAACCACTTCAACATCGTTCCAAACAAACCAACATCAAATGCAAGTATATGTAACAGAATACAACGGCCAGTCTGCTGCACTAACATCAAGTAGCATAAGCGTAGTCACATTACCATTATATTGTTATATAATTTACGACTCTAGTTAAAGCAGTTTTAGTGCTCTGTCCTTCACGATAGCCAGACTGCAATTTATCAAGTATGCAGACATTGGAAAGTGGTAGATTGGAGACAGTCTATAATTGCTGAGTACCTGTGGATTAGGATGTCACTAAGGTATTATTAGAAAAAAAATCATAAATTCTTTACTCTCACCCTCCAAATTTGTTCCATGTGGTCAAATGTTAATGTGTGCCAAATTATTTCATAACTGTGTAATGCTTACAGATTGGCCATCTACATTTTAGTTTATATCACAAAATGGATGATGTTATACACAATATATTTACCAGTTAGACATTTCGTTTATGCTCAAGAACAGAGATAGAACATGTAATAATGGTTTATTTGCAATAATTTGTACAGTGTACTGCACTAACACTATTAGTTAAATGTGATTAATCAGTCAAACTACAAATTCTGTATTAATACATAGTTCTGTTGTGTCACAGTCGCTAAAGTTCGGTCTTCCTTGTAGTAGGACGTAGCTGATGATGATCAGAAACAACCCGCAAGAGAAACTGCAGGTCATCTTCATCCTTAGTGAGTGTCTTGTATTCCTGGATCAGTGCCACTCCCCTCTCTGCAGTATCATTGACAATTTTGAGTGTTGATAGGCGATGTTTTACACCAGTGGTCAGGAAGTCAGTTGGCAAGTTGAGGCAATGAAACAGATTCATGGAGTTGCTGGTTACAAACTGATCCAGAGTGAAGGACTGGAAATCCTTCAGATCAATTTCTGCTCACTTTGGTGGTTTGTCTATACCTTTCTTCTGCATTGCTGCAATCACAAGTCTCTTTGTTGAAGAGAAGACTAGGAAATCAAACAGAGACAAACCCACAAGTTCTTGTGATAGATACCAGAGATGGGAAGACAGTTTCTTGGCTGTGGCTGTTGAGATGGGTGAATATTGAAGGAGATTGTTCATCAGTTGTAGGTCATTGAGAGGAGCAGAAATAGCTGAAGGGGCTGTTATCCAAGTCTTGAGGTACACCCTCACTGCAAAAACCGCATGGTCTCTTAGACCTGTCTGCTCCATTGCTGTCAATTTGAATTGCTCACAAAACAGCCATATCTTCAAAGCATACAGAACTTTGGCCATCCGCCTGGCATGGTGCATAGCTCCTGGAGCTGGGATTTAGTATATTGCTGGGATTGCTGTACTGTGCAGGAATGGTGTAGACGCTGCGTGCACTTGTGTTGTGTTGTGCGCCTGTTGAAGCGGTTGGCTGGAATTATTTGGAAGTATATTTGTGTGTATTTGAGTGTTTGTGTGCCAGTACCGTTACGTGGGTGGTTGTTGTTTAATTTTTTACTTTTGTTTTATTTGTTTCTCGGTCTGCGTGAGTACTTGTCCGTCCTTGTTAATTGACAGCGCGAGTGTTATCGATCGCTGTGGGTGTCGCACCAGCAGCGTTTCTGTCCGTGTACCTTCGCATAAGACACCCGTGGGGTAATATTATCTAAGGTTGGTAAGGACAGTTGCTCCTGAGCACATCTTCCACTTTTTTCCTGCTTTGAGAGCATTTTTGTGGTTTTTCGGCCTCCCTATTATTTTTGTTTAACGTGGTTCAGCGGAGAGTTAGTCTTGGGTAGGTAATTGTTAATTTGGTTATTTTAAAAGTTTAAAATCTCTGACCCTAGCGGGTACTTTAAAAAGTTCTGTTTTAACGCAAGTCTTTATTTAGTGTTTTAGTGTACTTGGCATGTTATTATATTAACTATACGTTAATTAGATCAACTAAAAGTTTAAATATGCTATATTAATATACTGGGCTGGTAGTAAAGGACAGGATCATAGGGAGTTTGGTAATTATGGGACCAGCTCAGTGTTGTGTTTGCAAGATGTTTGCCCTTCTGGATGCTTGCATCCATTCGCACTTCATCTGCGAGCGATGTAAGTTACTGGACTCACTCATAGTCAAGGTTCGTGACCTCGAGGAGCAACTGGCTCTCATCCAACACAACAATGAGTTAAAGGAGAGAGTTAACACGCCTTTCAGGGAGACTGAGTGTACGTCACAAGCGGGGAGGGGGGAAAATGATGATGAAGGTCGGTCAAGAGACGTAGAAAAGGGCGTACACAGTTCACAGAGGCGGCATCACCTGAAGTGATGGTGTCTATCTGCTTTCAGGTGCTTCCAGCTTCAGAGCAGGAAGAGACTGGGGAGGCAGGTGGGCCCTTGGGCACCAAGGAGCCGCCTACCCCCAGGAAGAGGGAGGTTGTAGTAGTAGGGGATTCAATTATTAGCGGTGTATATAATTATGTTTGCACCCATGATAGAGGGTCCCGTACAGTGTCTTGCTTGCCTGGTGCCCAGGTAGGGGACCTTCCGAATCGTGTGGACAGGCTTTGAGGAATGTTTAAACTAGGGACTGGGGGGGCAGGGAGGTTAGTTAAGAATTTAGGTGAGGAGAGACGGAAAGGCCCAATAACTATTAAAAGTGGGTACTATAAAAGGCCTACCCTTTATGGTCTGTATTTAAATGTTAGGAGTATTAGAATCAAAATTCATGATTTAGAGGCTTGTTTAACGAATCTACTTGAGTTCTTTAAGGAATCTGCAAGAGAAATTGATCACAAAAAGGCCTGCAATGTGATCTACTTAGATTTCCAGAAGGCCTTTGAGCTACAAATGGCTCTTGCTTAAGCTCAAAGCTGCAGGAATTTTAGGAACTGTAGCAGCTTGGATCGAAAACTGGTTAACTGACAGGAAGCAGCGAGTAGTAATTAGAGGCACAATGTCACAGTGGGCCTGCGTTCATAGTGGGGTACCGCAGGGTTCAATTTTAGGACCACTATTGTT
>JAODKF010000138.1:5569442-5581050 GCA_026779585.1 Mormyrus proboscirostris
GGCGCTCATGCTGCAGATTGTCCAGGCACTTGAAGAGCTGAATAAACTACTCCAGGCTGAGGTCCTGCCCTCGGGCACCTCGGTCTTCCTTTTGACATTGAGCCTCCTGCACTAACCTGTAAGGAGAACCACCTCACTCCACTTGCTGGCTCCCACAAAGGTACAGAGTTATGCAGTGAATTCTACTGCCTGATGCAACTGCTGGCATAGCTCCATAACTTGATTTCCAATGTACTTGCCCTGCAGTGGTTGATCAAACACCTCCTTCGAGTAGGCAATGAACCAAGAATTAGAACAGAGAGCTGGACTGCGCTCATACTCGGTGCTGAACTGGGCTGTGTTGTTGTGGTGATACAGTTCACACTGCACCAGGAATAGCTTATAGTGTTCTCAAGAACAGTTGTACCTCCCGGTAGGGGATTGTGGCGGGCAAGGAGAGGGATGGTACTGGCTGAGGAAGAGACAGGTGGTGATGCAGTGGGAGAAGCTGGAGGAGTTGGGCAGGCAGACACAATGTCCTCAAGGTATCTCTCCAGTTGGGCAAGGATACTGTAGAGCTCAGTTGGGACCATCCTCAGGCGAGATGTTCTTACAGGGGACAGGTCAGGGGCAGGGGACCTCTACTCAGATTAAACAGCCAACTAGATTCAGAGGTCAAAAAGCCTGAGTCTGTCCTACAGTAGGGAGTGAAGGGAAAGGCAGGCATTTATGCAGATGTGGGATAATCATCACAAGCCGGCACTCACAGAAGAGCAGGGGATTGGGTAGGGCTGTAAGAGTTGGAGAAAATATCTTATCACAATTTTTCTGACAGATTTTGCTATTTTGATATCATTTTTTAAAAGTCAAACTTAAGGTCAATATTCATTGTGTAATAGATTTAAATCAAAGGTATTTTATGTGCATTTGTTCTGCTATGACAAGAAATTATTGTGCGTTTTAACATTTATACCACAGATCATTTCTTGTCATATCAATGCAAATGCACATAAAATAAGTACGCGTTTGCGCTGTTACAATTGATGGCCACACATATTGCTTTTACAGGTGAATGCGTACTTGCGTATCAGTTATGTGCATCCCTGAACATAAAACAAAACAATTATCACAAAAACTGTGTTAAGTTAAATAGACTAATAAAAATAAAACAATTCCAGTAAGAAAAATAGCACTGCTTGGATCTCTAATAATAGGACCTTTCTGTAAACTATCTCAGACCATGAATCAGGCAGGTAATTCACTTATATCAGGAGCAGAATCAGTATGTATCAGTATGAACGTAATGTTTTCCTTCAGTTTACTTGATTAAAAATGAATGTCGTAGACAGAGAGCTTTGGGTATGAGTACCTGGTGAACAAATAAAATAATAGTAACTAGTTCTATTGTATGACCTTCCTTCCAGATCGCCAGCCAGCGCCTGGCTGACCAGATCCCACTAGTCATACGCTACCAGATCCTGCAGGAGGGAAACTTGCTGCTACGTCAGGAGATGATACAGCTTCTGCAGGAGAACGACAGAGTGGATGACCTGCTGAAGGAGGAGTTTGACATCGGCACCAAGAGGAATAAGTTGGCCTCCAGGCTGAATCGCCTGAGGGAGGCACAGAACCGTGTGACATTTAACTGAATCATCTGCTGTCATTTTAGCCCAGTGGTCTGGCTGACATCATGATATGTTACATTGTTTGTGCATTTAGGGGGTTTATTACTGGAATCTCAAATACCATGTACCAAGGTTAGATTACTGTTAATTAATTTTTATTGATAGTTTAGGTAAAACTAACTCATTATTAAACGATGTAGAACTAAAATGATATATTTACAGCATTCATTCATTCATTTTCCAACCCGCTTTATCCTGTTGGGTCGTGGGGGGTTCGGAGCCTATCCCCAAAGCAATAGGCACGAGGGAGGGAACAACCCTGGACAGGGGGCCAGCCCATCGCAGATATTTATAGCATGTGCTATTTTATTGTGATTTTTTTTTTGGGATGCAAATGTTCTTCAGTGCTTACATTTAAACTGATTTAATTTTCTGTATCATTTTTGCCATAAACAAGTAAGGCTGGGCGATAAAAGGATAACGATTATTGTGATATAATTATCATGATATAATTTTCTTCGATATCGGTATGCCAAATGCTTGAAAAGTGTGTGGCTGCAGCCACCCTCCTCACGCCTTGCTGCTCTTAGGACCCTGCATGTGAAAAAGAGGATAAAATAAAAGAATAAAATGATCATAACGGTATTGCTTCAGTACTATGTTCATCCGAAATATATTTCATGTATCTGTGATGAATAACACAATAGATAATGCAGTAGAAAATATAAAGAATGCTTCAGATTTTAAGTGATCAGTAAATATATAGGCACGACTTTGAGAAGTTATCCTAGACAACTGCTGCTATCAATAATAATATCAATGAAATCTGTTTGAGTTTTTGCTGTGTGACTTTTTATTCATAAACTGTAAAACTTTGAACAGCAAAAAATATAAAATGAAGATATATATGCTGTCATTTATAATACATTGACAATCATGAAAAATAGATTGCACAAATATATGTGTAGGACATTTTTTTCTGAACATGTTAATGTAGGTTCTACTGAAGTGTTGTACATAGAATACCAGCAATTGAATAATAAGTCAAGGAAGGATGCGTTTCATCTAATAGGTATTGAGGATGCTCACTGGTTTTGCACTCTGAACCAGGCCAGTGGGTACAATCAACTCCCACATGTCGATGAGGATAAACCCAAGACTGCGTTTTGCACTCTTCTTGGGGTTTTTGAGTGGAATTGGATGCATTTCAGGCTTTTTTATGCCCCCAGCACATTTCAGAGAGTAATGCAACAGATTTTCAGTGACTAACAATGCCAATCACTGCTTCTCTGTCTTGATATTTTTGTAATGCCCTCAGCAAATTCCAGGGATTACAGATTCTGAATTGCTAAAATAAACCTCTTTCTTTGACACAATTTGCAGATCTGAGTCACCCTTTTTGCAAAACTCTAAACACACTCTCAGTCATCAAAGCACATTTTGCACCATAGTGAACTTTGATGCAAAACAGAAAACTGTTGGCTGCAAAAGTTAAACACAGCCAGCACACAGTAGTCATCATTAGAACACGATGACGCAAAACGGTTCACCCATGTTTTAAAAGGCTAAAGAGTGACTAGAACATAGGATGTGTGCCAGATGAGAGTGCAGGTGCCACTGCTCCTCCATCTTGATGATTTCATGTTTTTTTTTCTTCCACAGTGGAACAACATCTGCAGAGGTTGGATGTGGTGCTGGGTCAGCCTCAGCAGGAGGGTTTAAAAGTGAAGCTCTCCAATTGTGGATTTTTCCAGCAGGAGGTGTGACACTAGGCCATGTGATCTCAGATAAAGGTGTCTCCACAGATCCAGGCAAGGTAGTGGTGGTAGCTGACTGGCCGCTTCCCACTACCATCTCAGAGTTGCAGTCTTTTCTGGGGTTCGCCAGTTATTACATCGGTTTTTAGAGGTTTTGCCAAACCGGCAGTACCTTTACATGGGTTGGTGGCAGAGCGGGGGGGTACGAAGTCTAAGAAGGTAGCGCAAGGTGTTATTTGAACTTGCTTTGAGGAGTCCAGAGAAATTTTGCAGAGCTGAAACTCAAACTTACTACAGCACCAGTGCTCACCTATGCTGACTTTTCCTTACCATTTATCTTGAGGGTGGATGCAAACCAAGGTGGCCTATGGGTGGTGCACCTTCAGGAGCAAGAAAGCAAGGTGAGGCCAATTGTCTATGCCAGTCAAGGCCTGAGGCCCCCAGTGTGTAATATTCTGAATTATAGCTCCATGAAATTGCAGTTTTTAGTGCAGTTTTTCAAGTGGGCCATGACAGAGAAATTCAGGGAGTGCCTGTTGGGCCACAAGTGTGTTTACATCAATAATAACCCACTTAGTTATTTGTGATCTGCTAAGCTGGGTGCTTCCAAACAACTTTGAGTGACTCAACTAGTGTCCTCTGACCCCGAGATGAAATGCCGGAGAGGATGTGCCTGCCACAGGTACTTTATTGTTAACACTGATCTCCATCAGTCAAAATGGGTGAATTTCCTTTTTTTTCATATTGTAGCACACTGGAATAATGACTCCGTTGCGCTTTATATTTTGTTCTTTACCTGCAAACACAGAGGCATAGCCGAACATTGTCTTGCATCTTGTCTGAGCGCTACATTGCAATGTGTGTCCGCTGCATTTACGGTACACTGTTGACAGAGGCGCTCACTAAAAGGTAGACTCCATCTTGTGGAGAAAATTGGTAACAACACCTTCTTAACGTCTACCTGAAAAATACACTGCTGTTGCCTGTGTGCAAGAAACTGGAGCACAGATGTGTGAAAATAAACCAAAACATATAACGTAAGATGTACCAAAGAAACAATGCACAAGAGATGACATGAACTATAATGATGAACATGTTACAATAAAATAAAAGATGTAGGGGCTGCTTCTTTTCAGCCACTATCCTCACATTATGATTGGCTAGGAGCCTAGGCTACCAGCTGATTTCGTGTTAGGTAGAGTCACAGATCCTGTTGGCAGACATGTTCATGAGTAGATTCAAGAGCACCTGACCCAACTGCAACTGGCTTTTGAAGGGGCCATGGAGCGAATGAAGAGCCCCAGAAGAAGAACTATGTCAAGTCAAGTCAAGTAAACTTTATTGTCATTCATAACACACAGTTTGAGAGTGCATGGTAGAACGAAATTGCATTTCTCCTGGCTCCATGTGCAAAACAAACAGAAACACTACAGTATAATATAATACAGTATAGTACAATATGATACGGTATAATACAGGCTACACAAAATACACACAATACAACAAAGAACTACACAGAGAACAGAACTACACGGAGAACTATTATTCAGCACAGAGGTAAATCTCGTGCAGAGTAAAATAGTGCTCAACGTTAAAATTTAAAATATTGCACCGTTAGATATTGCACAAATATTGCAGTGTCTCACAGTTGCTGTATTATAGCAGTGAGTGTAAGTGCAGATTACTAATAGGTAGTAGCAGCAGAGTATAGTGATCTGGAAACGTTTTAGTGAAGTCTAATGGCCTGTGGGAAGTAGCTCTTGCTCAGTCATGCAGCCTTACATCCCAAACTGCGGTAGCGTTTACCGGATGGTAGCATGTTGAACAGTCTGTAGGCTGGATGTGATGGATCTTTAAGAATCCTGACCGCTTTGCTGAGGCAGCGAGGTTGGTATCTCTCTTGAATAGATGAGTCTTGATGAGTCTTGATTATTTTCTCTGCTGTCCTCACTACTCTATGGAGGGACTTCTGGTCAGCGGCATTACAGCTGCCATACCAGACTGAGATGCTGCTGGTCAGGATGCTCTCAATAGTACCCTTGTAGAAAGATGTGAGGACATGTGGGGGTAGGTTTGCTCTCTTCAGCCGACGAAGGAAGTGGAGCCGTTGATGTGCCCTTTTAACAAGCGAGGTGGTGTTAGTGGTCCATGTCAGGTCTTCAGTGATGTGTACTCCCAGGAACTTGGTGCTGCTCACTGACTCCACAGCGTTACCAAGAATTGTGAGTGGAGTGTGTGTTTTGCGCTTTTTCCTGAAGTCAACAGTGATCTCCTTTGTCTTGTTGACATTCAGAGACAGGTTATTAATGTCACACCAGACAAGGAGTTGATTCACTTCTTCTCTGTAGGCTGAGTCGTCGTCATTACTGATGAGACCCACAACTGTTGTGTCATCTGCGAACTTAAATACATTACGGCATTATAGAGCAACATTAATTTATAGATAGGGAAATACGGCCGTATGAACGCCGTACAGGATAACGTCCAATAACAGGATACTTGGTTAAAAACGTAAGGGATGTCTATGGGGGAAAAAACTGAGGAAAACCTCTAGTCCAGTCAGCCTCATGGACTGGCATCGGGGAAACTAGCGGTTACAGTAATAAATGAAGACCATTGTGTATGAGCACAATGAAATGGATTTATGCTGTAATTTACCGTTATCCTTTGTTATAATACTGCACTTCCCTAGGTAGTTAACCGATATTTATCATTCTTAATTGTATATATGAAACGTTTTGTAATTAAAGTGTTTCATATAAATTGAAGCACACTGATGTGTGGTAATATTTTAACCGCCTTTCGTTGCGGGCGTGATGCAAATCGCTTTATTTTGAGCATATTTTATACGCATTACGGTAAAGACCGTATTTCCTTGAGGCACCAGCCCCCGCTGCGGTATTCAGGCGAAAAGTGTGTAAAGGCGGTGCGCGCGCCGATGGTACCGTCGACGGCTAGGTCTGCGATGGAGGTCTGTCCGGAGGTCCCCGCAATGCCGTCTCCTCGGCAGCTTACTCAGAACCCGCTCAAGAAAATTTGGATGCCATGCAAAAATGGACATCCAGAAAGAACTATTTCACAAAGAAAAGGTTAGTATACCGGCAGGACGCGATGGGATACAATGTTTCTTTCATATTATTTCGTCGAGATCTAAACAAATAATAAGTAATCGTGCTTCGCATTAAATGTCCCATCATATTGTGTGTGAGATGGCGACGTCCCGAAACCATGTTTACAGTAGGGCTTGAAACGAAAGCGTGGAAGTTGATAAGCTGGGTTACAATAAAATAGCTAATTAGCATGCAACATATCCGTAATTTGTCTCACTGAGTTTGCGAAGAATAGTTCACCACCCAGCGAAGCCTTGCTTGATTATGCTATCTTAATGACGAACATTGCTAGTTAAGGTGTAACCGACGATCTGCAGCCAGGTTAGCTGTTTCTGCATGACTGATCGGCATCCCGCATGAGTCGGCAACAGCCACTCCTCGTTTTTTCACGCAAATAAAGTAAATGTGACAGCAGAGTTTTCTTTTTAAGTGATATGCATTGCAAAGGATTTCATCTGCCGACATACGGTGTTTTAAATTGCGTGGAGGATAAAGCTCGGCACGTTTCCTTAAATGCGTGATAGTAATAGTAAAATAATAAAAGTGTGTTTTAATGCTGCACTTGCCACGGTCATAAGAACTGAATATGATTTTGAGTCACTACATTGATTAAAGCCAGTCAGTTTGCTCAAAGCTTTTTTTATACTTAAGTCCGATCAATGAAAGAAGTCAACGGAAACACATGAATTCTCATTGAACATTAGTTGCCTGTTACAGAACCACAAAAAGAATCACGTGGGGAAGCTCCCTAATCGCAGATGTGTCAAAATACAGTACTTCAAATCATAAATCTCCCGGTTTTTGGACGGTGATATGGATTGATATTCCTACTTTGGTAAAACCTTGTGCTGCTGATTGACCTTCTGAGGACCCAGTACTCTGCCAGATTGTTTTCCAAAGCATCTCCGCTATTCCGTTTCTGAAGCTTTTCTGAAGCTTTCCTGAATGCTTTTGTATGGCTGGAGTGAGATTTTCAATTTGAGACAAGTTTGCACATGCATTTACGTGTGTGTATATAACAGCTTTTTTTTTTTTACCCTTTTCATGAGTCTGTAAGGTTTGCAGACTACCCCAACACTTCTGATGTAGCTCATATTAGGTTTATAATATAATAATATAGATACGGCATAAGATTTCTTGCGTAAGAGTGAGAGACGGAAAGCATGAGTGTCTCACCAGGTGTGACAGTTGGCAGCCCTAGTGTTCATGTTACCGGTACAAAGTTTATTTCCAGTAGGGGGATTTCATCATACATTTAGTCACAATTGCAAAATAATGGCATGTATTCAGCCCAGTTGTCTGGGGACAGACTGCCCTTTTTTCTGCTTCCTTATCCAGCTTACCTCCAGAAACCATTATAAGTAAATTGCTAGGGTTCGCTGGTTGTTTTTTAGTGTGTGCTGTGTACAATATCAACTGAATCATGTCCCATTCCTGCTGGAGTGAAACAAGCTGATACAAACTAGATCCTCATCCTGTAACTTAGACTGCCTGGACTCTAATGCACAGTACCGTGTTGGTGGATGCAGGGTTCCTTTAACTTCTGAGGTGTGAAATAATCTGCTTACTTCCCCAAATCTGAGATAACCCTCCTATAAATGGACACCATCGACTCCACAAGGGTTATGTAACCCCCCCCAAAAAAAAAAGTATGCGCAGGACATTTGCACACTTGCAGTAGTTCTCCATATTTCAAGCATTGTGAGTTGGACAAAACGAAGGGCTTTTGCACACACTCTGAAATCAGTTTATTGGTGACATTTTTACCCTGGCACAAGCATGGTTGGTATAAATCTAAAAATTTTATATTTTGAATATGTTACAGATTATTTTTGATGTCCTTGAGAAGTTTTAGTGAGTGATTATTTCTTTTAAAGATTAACCTAAACAAAAACGCATAAAAAAAATTCTAATTAAATTGGTCTCAGTATTGATTTTGATAATGGAAGAAGCCTCATGTACATAAACAGGGTTTGGTTAAGTTGGTGTCTGTGTCGTTGCTGTCTGCCTTACACCAGTTTCTGTTTTTCCATAGTGTGTATGACCAACTGCCCCACCCTCATTGTTACGGTTGGCCTTCCAGCTCGAGGGAAAACCTACATCTCCAAAAAGCTAACCCGCTACCTGAACTGGATTGGTGTGCCCACAAAAGGTACTTGATGCTGTAATTTAAGAAGTCTCTTTTAAAGAGAGTGATATGTGGTCAGTCGAACACAGGAAGTGTTAAAGGTCTGTCTCTCCTTTCAGAGTTCAATGTTGGCCAGTACCGTCGAGAGTGTTTGAAGATTTACAAATCGTTTGAGTTCTTTCGGCCGGACAATGAAGAAGGTTTAAGGATAAGGAAGTAAGTGCGGCATTCATGTACAGTCTCAGTGGCGCATCACGAAAACATGTTGTTACAGATCGGTACTGTTCAGGCTTCAGCAGAAATATAAGCAATCCCTTGATTTGATTTATGGTGAATTGAACTGCTGCTGCTTAAGCACGTTTGATGTAGGTTGTTGTTTTTAGTTTTTTTTTTTTTTCTTAATTCTGTTTTGATCATTTTGAAAGGTTCAGATGAATATATTAAGGCAAGTTACCCTTAAAATACACAAAGGCTACTTAAAATTGCTATTCCTGCATGTTTTCAATTTAGAATTGTTTGTCTTTTTGAGGAAATGGTGTGTTCATGAATTCTCTATGCACGCTTTCAGTTCTTGCGGAAGAAGGCTGGTTTTGCTGGTTTGGCTCAGTGTCTTATTGTAACCATGGCAGGCAGTGTGCATCAGCTGCTCTGGAAGATGTCCGACGTTTTCTGGGAGTCGAGGGTGGTCAGGTGGCGGTGAGTTGAGATTTTTGTGGTTTTGGTTTTTCTCAAAGCGCTTTACCCATCCACACACACCAGTGGCGGAGGCTGCCATGCAAGGTGCCAACCTGCTCACCGGGACCAATTAGGGGTTCAGTGCCTTGCTCAAGGACACTTCGATGGGGTCAGGAGGAATCGGGGCTCGAACCTGCAACCCTCCGGTTGCCGGACGATAGCACTACCTCCTCGATGTGTTGTCTACATTGGTACTCTCGCTTGTTGATGTGCAACTAAGGTTTTCATTGGATTTTGGTTAAATGTCAAATATTTTATACATAAATATATTTTTTAAAAGTATATGAGTGTAAGGGAAAATATTGAGTCATTCCTTAATCAAACCAGGTGTTTGATGCCACCAATACCACAAGGGAGCGGAGAGAGACAATTACAAAATTTGCTGAGCAGAATGGCTACAAGGTAGGTTAAGTACCCTGCAGCTGTCCTGTGCAGGGGTGCGGGGGGTGCCGTGGCCCCATCGTTAACTTGCAGTTGCTGACTTGAACCTTCTCAGGTGTTCTTCGTTGAGTCTGTGTGTGAGGACCCTGATATCATTGAACAGAACATTGTGGTGAGGAACTCTGCTTTTTTTTTTGTTTTTAATAGAGGAACATCATAGACAAAGTAAAAATTGACTATTTCAACAGCAGATGTTTGGGGGTTCTTGACCACGATACACTTTGGTTTGTGTCGTCGTCTGTTTGAATAGCAAGTGAAGCTGGGCAGTCCGGACTACACCAACTGCAAGACCGAGGAAGCGGTGGAGGATTTTATGATGAGGATCAAGTGCTACGAGAATTCATACCAGACCTTGGACGAGGTTCTGGACAGGTAAGGCCCTGATGTAGAAGGTGGTCGGCACATTGTTACTATGACCCAACAAAGTGCCCCATATGTTTCTGTTGGGAACACTGGGTGATCTCTTGCCCCCATTCATTTACAGTTTTATCAAACAACGTCTCAGAGCATTTAACCGCTGCATTTGAGGGACTAAAATATGGACGTTTTGTCCGTTGATGTACCCTCTGACTCACAGGGAACTGTCCTACATCAAAATCATAGACGTGGGCCGTCAGTACCTGGTGAACCGGGTGCTGGACCACATCCAGAGCCGTATCGTGTACTATCTAATGAACACTCACATCACTCCACGCTCCATCTACCTGTGTCGCCATGGTGAGAGCGAGCTCAACGTCAAAGGGCGTATCGGGGGAGATTCTGGACTGTCGCTAAGGGGCAAGGAGGTATGGATCTCTCTGCAGAGTGTTTCTGTCTGACTCTGCAAATGGGCATTTTAGGTGTTGTATGCAAACACTATGCGCAACTATGCAATTTGCGTTATTTTGAATTATTTCACATCACTTAAGGAAAAATGTACTTGAGGAGCTATGGTGTTATTTTAAGATCACATTTAAAACATGAACTCTGTTACTGGACAAGCTACAGTGTGCCAGTAATCTGCTACATAGTAGAAGCACTCTCCATTATTATATTTATTTATACTTGAACAAAAAAAAGGGTTCATAAAAATGTGGTTTTAGAGTATCAGTTTTTCTGTGTTGGTTTCTGAAACTTTTCTGTGTCGCTCCTTCGGTTCAGTTTGGGAAGCGCCTGAAGCAGTTCATCCTGGAGCAGAACATCAAGGAGCTGAAGGTGTGGACGAGCCAGATGAAGAGGACCATCCAGACGGCGGAGGCGCTGGGCGCGCCGTACGAGCAGTGGAAGGCGCTGAACGAGATCGACGCGGTGAGGCAGCCCTGCTGTCTCCTGTGAGAGCAGAGGGGGAGGGTGCAGGGCTGTCTGTAGGAGGCTATATTTGTCCCCGTGTGGACTTTGTCCTCAGGGCGTGTGTGAGGAGATGATGTACGAGGAGATCCAAGATCACTTCCCGCTCGAATTCGCCCTGAGGGACCAGGACAAGTACCGCTACCGTTATCCCAAGGGGGAGGTAAGAACAGGGGGCCTGGGTGCGGGTTGGCTAGTTATCTGAGATCATCTGGAGGTGTGTGTCTGGGTCTCCTTACAAGTCTGCTAGTAAAGGATTGTCCAGTAGTCAGCACTTGTGTACATCTGTAGTATTGGGGGGAATTTTAATTAAGAAGCATTTCTGATTAGGTCATCGT
The DNA here is from genome assembly GCA_026779585.1 of Mormyrus proboscirostris. NCBI lineage: Eukaryota > Metazoa > Chordata > Actinopteri > Osteoglossiformes > Mormyridae > Mormyrus > Mormyrus proboscirostris. Next base: position 5,580,882 of record JAODKF010000138.1, read on the forward strand.
GATGTACGCACGTGCAATAGTCACATCGCAGGACGTGCGATGTTAAGTAACGCGAATTAAATTAAGCGGCGTGGACAACGCTTTTGGTGTTCTGCTAAACTAACAAATGTCACGCTGTTCTTATTCTTAAACAATCCACAAAAGCCTGTCATATAATACAGCTTAATTT
>JAODKF010000138.1:5581150-5609585 GCA_026779585.1 Mormyrus proboscirostris
CCCCCCAATGCAGCCCTATTTCTGAATTAATTTTCAATGTTACAGGTTACTTCTTGGGGAGCATGTATAATTAGTAGTTGATCGGTCTTTTATTAACCTTTAAATTCCTTTAAAAATTAAACTGCTTCTAAGCATTTCATTGTGCTAGTTCAGGTAAGGAAAGGAATTTCAAAGAGTGGGTTTGTTGGTATTGGTTTACTTGCATTCGTGTGACCGTTTTACGTCATCTTCCATTGCCGAAGACCAGTTCCAATACTCAAGAGCAGAAATACAAAAGAACTGTAAAAATCCCCAGATATCGTTCTTGCCTTCCCCAAATTCCAGATACGTCGGTTGTTGTATCCTTGCCAAACAAGACCAGTCCCATGATTCATTGCAGCGTAAGTTTGTTCTTGGGAGGCAAGTTATCATGACCAGTCTTGTCTGACCCACACCCTGCCCCTGCAGTCGTATGAGGACCTGGTCCAGCGGCTGGAGCCGGTGATCATGGAGCTGGAGAGGCAGGAGAACGTGCTGGTCATCTGCCACCAAGCTGTCATGCGCTGTCTCCTGGCCTACTTCCTGGACAATTCTGCAGGTGCTGCCCCATGTCACTGTGATCCAGACCTGTCCTCCCTCCCTGCGCGGCATCAGGCTGCCCTTGTCTCACAAGCGCTACTTTTTTTTCCCTTGTCCCGCAGAGAAGCTGCCTTACCTGAAATGTCCACTGCACACAGTAATGAAGCTCACACCCGTGGCTTATGGTGAGTCTTGCTGGCTGCTGCAGCTCGGTGAACATTCCAGGCTTTTTTTGTGGGATGAACCTCATTCCCCTTGCCTTTTTCATAGATGACAAAATGACTGGTCAGAAAGGAGGACATGGAAGAAAAACAGTAAATGTTGAACTGAAGTGTTGTGTTTTCAGGCTGTAAGGTAGAGTCCATCTTCCTCAATGTGGACGCAGTGAATACCCATAGAGACCGACCAGAGGTAGGTAAAGTCTGTTGTTTAGAGTGACTGTTGTGGAAGAACTGGCTCTTTGTACTAAATATTGAGTGCTTTGCTTATCACTGATACCATCCTTCATGGAAAGATATGTATTGGTTGGTTAACAGGGATGGATTGACTTATCTGGGAGCCCAGGCTGACATCAGCATGGGGTTGCTGTTCCATTTTTCCTGACTCACTAACTGACACCCGCTGGTCCCTCCAGGACCCTGAGAGGCTTGGAAGTTCGTATTTGATTGAATCTTGCCAGTTCCTGACCAAAAGTTGCAGTTGCCATGTTGGGGGATTTGATGGCGTTACTTTCACGTCATCAAGGACCACTTTTTATGTTGGCTCTTCACTTTTTTGTCTAAGAAACATTTTTTTTCTTCTCCTCCTAAGGAGCATCCCATCCACTTTACTGCTTCTTTGACATTGGACTATATAATTTGTAGTGCAAAAAGAGTGTCTGTAAAAGCACTAAAATGCAAAATTCCTGTAGTGCAATTTCCATTGGGCTTAGTTAAGTATCTCTCTAACTGAATTAGTTGAGGCAGGTTTAATCTTTTTAAAGAGGTCCTTATATAATAGGATTTTCTACAATCAGACTACAGTGACAAGATTTCTTTTAATAACATAATTTTTGAGTTTATGGAATTAGCTGCTGTACCTCAACAAGTAATGAATGCATTGCACCAGCAATCCAAAAGGTGTAGGTTCAAATCCCAGGGAGAACATACACAAATTGTAACCCTTCCTTCTACTGTAAGAGGCTTTGGGTAAAATAATCCAGCAAATGCAATTTGTTCATTAGCCTCTAGGGGCTCGATCAGATCCATCACATATTGTCAGTTACTGCCCACAACTGAAAACTGCTGTGTTGTTCTCTTCCAGAATGTTCATATACATCGTACCTCAGAAGATGCATTGCAGACGGTCCCGCCCCACCTTTGACCTCCTGACATCCTGGCCTGTTTGGATGATGTCGGACCTTTTTTTTTTCTCAGGGACAGAAACACACTTGAACCCTTGTTGTATCCAGGCATACCCCTTGCCTAAGCCCCGAACAGTTGGGGTGATTTGTATCAGCCTCCTGCTGTTGAACTTGGCCGTCGTCTTTCCTGAAGAGGGGCTCGTACACGTAACTGGGTATTCCCAGTGCTGTGTGGTCGGTGTCATTTTGTAGATGCTGTCCCGTTTCTGTGCTTTACCGGGACCATCAGCTGACTTTTTAAATTTTACAGTGGTTTCAATTTTAGTGCTTGGAAGCGACGGACACAAGTCTAGTGTTTATTGGGGTGTCTTTTATGGGAGTGGGGGGTGGTAAACCTGAATTAGCTATTGCTTTATTGCACCCTCCGTATAAACTAGGCATGTTGAAAGCGGTGATGTCACTAGGATAAGGTGGGGCGGCCCAATTCCCACCTAATGGCTAGAGACGACAGCAAACAGTGACACAGGTAGTCAGATCAGTCTGGAATTAAGATGAAAGCTGCACGGAGACGAGTTTCCTGTTTGTGTGTTGCTAGGAAAGTGGACTGCTGGCTCTGGACAACAGGTGATTGGGCGCTGTGCTTCCCACGCTAATCGTCATGAGGAGTGTTCACTGTTTACTTACAGCATTCCTACTCAGAGGCGTTATTGGGCCAACTTCTCACACATTCAAACCGGTGACAAGTCACTTCCTGTGACTTTACATGTGGAATTTAGCCTTCAGTGTGTCTACAATGCTCAAAACTGAGAAGGAAATGCCAGCATCACTTCTCTATTTTGTCTCTGACCTCAGAGGGTGAAGTCATAGCATCCATGCTGTCAGTGGTGTAGTGGTCTAAAACCATTTTGTCTTTGGGTAAACTGCTCTGTGGTGGTAAGGACATTGGAGTTGCTTTAAATATTCAGATTTTGAAGGTGGCCAGCATGCTGATGTTGCATTAATAATTGCATTCAATCTAAGGTTATCACTATGTAAGAATATACCCACATTGTGAATGGGCTTTACACTTAATTTCTTACCTTATTGGGATGAAGGGCCTAACAACTGAACATAATTTGTGGCACTTAAATACCAAGAATGATGATGCGTGTATGGGCTCAAATTCTGATGTTGAATTTAATGTCTTTACATAAAACGTGCTAGATGTCAGATTTAAGTGATGAAATTTTAGAATGATCCAGATTTTTGTACTGGGTTCTTCTCCATTATTAGCTGCTCTACCAGAAAACTGCCTGCAGATTCATTCAAACGATCAGTGTCGGCGTTTGGAAGAAAAAGAAATTGCAGATAACTTCTTGTATGAGCATTGTTTTGTTTTGAAATTTAGTTATGGATTTTAATAAAATACAGTTATAGATTTGGTGTTAATCATTTTTAAGCGGTACCGGTTGGGGTAGATTATGGTATTAAAATCCTGAACCCCTTTTCAAACCCCCCTTTTTTTTCAGCCCACACTCAAAGGGCCGTGCCCCCTCCCCTCCTCAACCTCTTACTTGGCACATACTTCCTTGTATAGTGAGACATGCATTGATTACCATGCACTTACTCATCACCACATACTTATCAGCTACTCTTATTCATATAAAACCTGACACAGGTACAAAGAGTTAGCTGCATTGTAGCGGCTCGTGTGTGTTAAGATGATGTACTTGAATATCATACGTTGTTCCACTTCAAATAGCCATGTGTAACTTTTTGGCTAGAAGACTTTTCACATGGGATGTATTATATCACAGAAGTATGTCCCCAGCATCCAAGTAAGAGGCACACAAATGAAAAACAAGCAAATGCTGTTTATATATATATATAACTTTTGTTTTCATCATTGTTCATATGGTGTTGGCAAAATACATGTATGGATCTTTGTTGAAGTTTGACAGTTGTCAGTATTAAAAGTTTACTTGCATACATATTTACCGGAATTGTTTCTTGGCATTTCGCCTTTTTTTTTTTTTTTTTTGTGAATAATGAAGGACCCGCTCCTAAATTTTGTTCCAAAAGGCAGAAAACAAGGCTGAGGGAATTCATTATTTACAGGCAATGATATTCACAAATCCCTCTGATTGGACTCCCTCGTCTGGGTCTTCTTACTGATTGGCTGCATAAACATCAGTCCTGACATCCAGGCCTGCAGCCTTGCAAGAAACCATGGTGATGGAACAGTGGGATACTTCCTCAGAACTGCAAAATGAGAAATGCATTGAGGAAAATGGCCATTAGATAATTATGTGATTAACAATAGGCTTAGAATCAAGTTATACATGGAACATTCACAACTCCCTGGGTCGTGGCACCAGCATTCTTGGGGACATCTTATTTTACATGAATTTGTATCATATTTTTAAAAAAAGCTAAGTGATACATCTTCTCTGAATGATGTCTATTTATGGTAACAATTGAAGGAGTGGTAATTCAAAGAGGTGCGTCTCACTGACATTTCTTCATACACCAGTGTTTCTCAACCTGGTCCTCGGCGACCCTTAGACAGTCTGTCTGAGGACCTGTGCCCTGTTCTATGAAGCAAGGTCACTGGCTTATTGGGGTAACTTGTCGAATTTAAGGTAGTCTGGGCAAAATGTAAGGCAACAAATATGAAGTCCATTTAAACTGTGGTAGCTTAAATCCAACAAGTTACCCCAATAAGCCTGTAACCCCGCCTCATAGTACAGGCCACAGGTTGAGAAACAACTGACACGGGCGACAAACCAAGAACTCACGTTCTTGAGAAACTCTTCAGCAACGATGCGGGCTCGAGCATTCACCGACAGCTTCATCTCACTGATCTCTTTGTCAATCTCCTCCATGAAGTGGATGACAAAGTCCACTAGTTTATGCTTGTACATCTGCTCTGTGTGGAAGTTGGTGATGAGGAAGCTGATATCATAGCCCTGGTGAGCAAAACCCAGGAGGCAGTAAACATCTAAGTGACATTAGCTGGCATCATTTCAATGTAATCTCACAAAGTACATTTCAGAAAATAAGACGCATTGATTTACCTATATGCTAAATCTCCTTTGGCTATGCAAAATAGCATTCTTGGCCAGATTTCACATTTTAGCTCGCAGTCCACAAGCCTGATTCTTTAACTTTTCTTTATTACATTGCTTGAAGCACTTTCTCCCCTCAGGTAAACCATCTTAAATTTCAATGTGCTATTCTGTCCTTCCTGACATTCAGTTCCAGTCTTGGGCTCTTTGTATCTTTGGGTTCTCTTTGCCCTCCCAATCTCACCTCCACAGGTTTCCTCCTCAGGATGAAGAAATTCTCAGCTCTCATCATCATGAACCGCATGAATTTGTGGCACAAGATTTTCTCAATCTCGTCCGCCTGCAGGGACCAATCACAAGAGATTTCAAAGTTTCAAAGCCCCGTAAGCCTTCATTTTAGGGACTGCACACTTCACCTAAGGATATTATTGTAATGTATTTTAAAGTAAATATATAAGATTAGCTGGAGTGAATCAAAATTCTGCATAAAACCTGACAATCTAAACCTTGTTACAGATTGCAATCTTGCAAGTTTCATCGTGTGATTTGGTTATTATGTAATTATGGAATCTACAGAGCAAGATTCAAGCAAGTTAAAATAGTAAGTGTGAATAGGTGAGCATTACTATCACCAAAATAACAGAATAAATGCAACTTTATATTCTTGTTGCATGTTTTTGTCATGTACTGTTTAAGTTAAGCATGCGTGGATCGCATATATGTAACCTCACCTGCTTAACGGCGATGCTGACCCGTACCGAGTTGATAGACCCCTCGATGAGGACTTTCTCCTTTTCATTGCGGCTGATTATGACGGGCTGCAGCAGCAGCTCCCTACTACTCCTTTTTGGAGAATAGGGAGGAAACGGTCACACAGGGTTTTAAGGAGCCCTTCGGTGGCTCGGCGACGACCGCCCCCCGCGACTCACCGGACCTCCACTTCCGGCTTGTTGTGCCGCTCCACCACCTGGGAGGAGAAGTTCTCCAGGCAGAGCGCCGCCTGCAGCGTGGCACGCACGGCGTTCAGGTACGGGCGTAAGGTTGCTGTCTGCGGGACGACAGAATGACGGGTCACTCCAGCGACATGGGCGGATAGAGACGGGCTACGATACGTGTGTATCAAACTGAAAGACTGCAAGCTGTCACTTGTGCTGTGCGTTCCTACGGCAATCACGGGATCGCCTGCAAAGACCACTCTTACTAACCCCAGATCAGTTTTCCCCAATACTCCCCAAACAGAAACCGAGTGCGACAATAGGTGATTAAACAGCGAAGTTGGAATAACGCAAAACTTTCAGCGGCCAGTGAATCCGCAGTACAAGACAACAAAAACTTAATAAGCGATTATTATACATATTAAACATCTCATGTTTCATACGCACAGTATAACCATTTATAGGTCTAAAGAAGTAACCACGAACAAATCTGAAATAGAAGTAACCGAAAACGCTTCGCCTCAAAAAACAGGAAACAACTTGCCCTAGAGTTTTTCACGATGATGCATGTTTTATATTCAATCAGAAATTCGAATAACAAGCTATATCGGCGGTAATTTGTAAACCAGTGTTTAATATAATCGGTTTAAAATAATATTATGACTACGATTAAGGTCTGTAACAGTTGTGAAGAACTACAGATGATTAAATTTCGATGCATGCATTACATCTGATGTTGAAAATCACTATAACAAAAGATTAATTTTATGTCGAGAATTACCGCAACAGATAATATCCACGATTTTTCGCTCACGCTGTGGATAACTATGATCTGATATCTGTTTAAAAACTGGGTGCGGATTCAAGATAACGATGCAACCATATACATTTTAGACTTTCTACACGGGTTAAAACTTGAATACTTTCTACCATTACTACAGAACATTTTCCTAAATATTTCGGAGAAAATGCATCACATTGTCTTGTCTGTGTGGCGTCAAATACAACACAATTACAGAATGCACAATGAAATAAAAGATTCGAGTTTTCCTTACCATTTCCCTGGTTCAGCGAGGTGAAAAACGGAAGTGCTGCTACCGCGCATGTGTACGACGCCTCTTCCGTGAGCGCGGTATGTCATTTGCTAATAGGGACCAAATTTCTCTACTGTTTTTTTTTTTAACCTGTATGTTTCTAATGTATCATTCAAGACAATAAAATGTAAGTCTGCTACAGATGCACCCTTTGTTCTTCAAATACACTAATGTTTTTAGAAAGCAAAAATTAAATGCATTGCCACTTTTCATACAGACTTAAACTGAAACTTAATTTTGAAACATTTATTACCCACAGTCTGTGCTCCGGACTAGTGGTAGCTAGTGATGATGATGATGTTGATGATAATAATAATTATTAAGGGTCCAATTATTATTATTATTATTATTATTATGTCTCCCCTTTTGAGTATCCTGCTTCACACAAATAGTAGTAGAAAACGGATGGATGCAGGCATCATTCACTTGATGTCGAAATGCATGACCATTATTACACAAGTAAAAAAAATCTTTTTTGTCTGTAAATCTGTAAAAAAAAGACCTATTATCTTGCTAATTTAATAAACACTTTGACTTCTTTTATTGCTATTTTTGTATTGTAATTACGCGATTCATAGTTTAAATGTGTAGTTATATTATTTTGAAACATGTTGTATCATATTACCAATATTCCGGACGTCTTAGGGCCCTCAGCGCAGGAATCACGTGACAGGGATGTACAGTCACTGAAGCTTTTGGCACCAAAATCACGTGACAAAGGTGTGTGAAGCCGTACAGAAGCTTCCTGTACAGGAGGCGGTAATATTGTACTGTCAAACAAGAAACCCAGAAAGGACTGCAGACGAACACCGGTTCACCGGACGTGTGTGAATATCCAGATAGCTGCACTGAAATCCCCCGTGCAGAGGTAATTTACCTTACGTGATTTATCAGGTTAGTTGTAGTGCAACTGCAGACACGATAAACATAATATTCGAGAAAAGCATCTAAAGTGAATTTGGAATAAATATGTAGTTTGTACCGTATTATACCAAAACAATGAGAATTATATTTGTTGACAAACTCATTAAAGCTTATTAAACAATGCCATTATGTAGGTTTGCATATATTTTAAAAGTTTCCTCGTTAGTTATGAACGGCGCGTTAACAGATTTTTGAAATCTAGCTCTAAACTAAACCGGGCGTTGTATGTCTCCAGCTATATTAAGATTATTACATATAAGATTACATCTAAATTAATAACCAGCTTTACTTGTAAGATTCGAAATGCATCTTAAAAAATGTATAATACATATTTAAAGGGGTAATGTTTCAGACGTGATACAGCATTGTTTAAATCAGTGGGGTAGATACCCCGTCACGGTGACTGATTCTCCACCTTAAAGTTGATTACAGAAGCGGAGCTGTTGTCGGCTAGATGCTTATTTTTGCAGCGCTGGCTGCAAAATTAACCACAGCTTAACTGAAATGAGCCAGATGTCACAAACCACTGTTTAAATCCGAAAGTACATTTTCTCTGCTTATTGCACCCGTGATCCACCTTTATATAGTGATCCCCGTGATTTCTCTTTAACGACCAACTTTACTGAATGACAGTTGCTTCAACAATACAAATGCATAATTTATCTCCGCTGCCGTCTCCATCGTACGCGGTGGGAACATGGTTGAATGACATAGTTAAAAATAATCTTCTAAACGTCGTCTTTTTTCGATTCACTTTTTGCTATACGGTAAGATTTTGTCTAGTGCATTGCATTGAAATTTGTAGCTATAAGAAACGGCATAAGTCAGCACTATGCTTCAGTTTGTTTAAATCACTGGCATCGAGTTAATTCATTTGCATTCATGAATGGATTATTTTAAGAAAATGCAGTGTGTGTGTCTGGTGTTTATGTTTTATTTATACCGTGTCTTTTGTTTATTTATGAGAAGTTACCGTGTAAGGTTTCTAAAGAGTCGTCACTGGGTCATGTGTGGCCGAACTGCATGCACACTCGCGCCTGATGAAATCAGCCGGGCTTCCAGATACCGCAGTCGTACAGGACAATACAGACGACCTCGCTGGCGAGATGGAGACTCAGAAAAGTACAGACCGTCGTACAACAAAAGCCCGCAATCCTTGAGCCCAGTATTGCTGTCCCAGAAGCATTTTGACAAGGTGAACAGCGGTGTGACTCAGGCATTTCCTGTTCAGGCTTACAGGGGATTCTGTGTTGTGAAAGGTGATCGCTGTTATTGATGCACTGAGCAGGCTGCCCCAGTGGACGAGTGTGTCCTTGCTGCCATGCGCTGGGGCCTGGTACCATCCTGGTTCCGGGAGAGCGACCCAAGCAAAATGCAGTACAGCACCAGCAACTGCCGCAGCGAGAGTCTCCTGGAGAAGAAATCCTACAAGGTACTAGTGATTAGGACAAGGTAGCAGGGGGGCGCAGCTAGAAATTCTGCACCCCTCTTGACAAAATGATAGTTGAATGGGGCCACATGTGGCTCAGTGGGCCTGTGATCGGAAGCCTGGCCCCTGCAGGATACTGACGTCGGTGGGCCCTTAAGCAAGTGGCTGCCCTTCGTTACCAAGCCTGCTCTCTCCTACATACACTATATGGACAGAAGTATGGGGACACACCTCTTAATCATTGAATTCAGGTACTTCAATCAGATAAATTCAAGCACCTAGCCATGCCATCAGGTTTACAAATGTTTGTCAAAGAATGGTCGTTCTGAGGAGCTCAGTCAATTCCAGTAGGGTACTGACATAGGATGCTACCTTTGCAATAAGTCAATTTGTGAAATTTGCCAACTGTAAAGTTCTGTGGAGGAGGGATAATGGTTTGGGTTGTTTTACAGGGGTTGGGCTTGGCCCCTTAGTTTCAGGAAAGGGAACTCTTAATGCTTCAGCATACCAAGACATTTTGGACAATTCTATGCTTCGAACTTAGTGGGAACAGTTTGGGAAAGGCTCTTTGTGTTACAGCATGGCCGTGCTCCAGTGGAAAGCAAGGTCCATAAAAACATGGTTGAGTGAGTTTGGTGTGGAAGAACTTGGCTGTCCTGCACAGAGCCCTGACATCAACCCTACTGATCACCTTTGGGAAGAACTACAATGGAGATTGTGAGCCAGGCCTTCACATCCAATATCAGTATCTGACCTCACAAATGTTCTTCTGGATGAATGACCAAATATTCCTACAGACAAACTCCAGAATCTTGTGGAAAGCCTCTCCAGAAGAGTGGCAGCTGTTATAGCTGCAAAGGGGGGACCAACTCCATATTGGTGTCCCAATACTTGTATCCATATAGTGTGTGTGTCTGTTTGTTATGGTGAGAAAGATGGGGTAGGCAAACAGAGAATTTTCCCACGAGGGATCAATAAAGTGTCATTAAAAAAAAAAAACATTCAAGGCCTCCTGTAAAGTGCTGGGCCCCTGAATCTGCCAGGGTATCCATGCCCCTACTGCACCCCTGCCAGATAGGATGGCCAGATTATGTGTTTTGTACTTTTTTACCCATTTTTTTCTTAGTCACCGGTGTCAGCATAATGTTCCGTGTGTGTGTGTGTGGGTGTGTGTGTGTGTGTGTTTATTCTCCACAGGAGCCATTGTTGAAAGGTCAGCGCTGTGTCATCCTGGCTGACGGCTTCTATGAGTGGCAGCAATCTGAGAAGAAGCAGCCCTTCTTCATCTATTTCCCTCAAAGCAAAGAGGGGGGATCAAGGGAGGCCGTTAAAGTGCAGTCAGAGGGGGAGAACCCTGAGGACACAAAGGCTCTGGAGGTGAACTAACTGTGGGGAGAGAGCTGAAATATTTGAAATATTGTTCTTACTTAGCTACTGGTCTTTCTCATAATCTATCTTTCTTACTGGTAACATGAGTAGGAAGATGACAGACCATGGAAAGGATGGAAGCTTCTAACCATGGCAGGGCTGTTTGATAGTTGGACACCCCCTAGTGGTGGTGAGAAGCTATACACCTACACTATCATCACCGTGAATGCCTCTCCAGGCTTGCAAAGCATCCACCATCGGTAGGACAACTGATCATATTAACATATTTGGCACTCATTCACGCATTTATCATGTTTTACTAAGCAGTGACTGGTGTGACAGTTCACAGGAAGTGAATCTAGTGTGTATCTTCCGTGCACTACTTTTGGTGCAATGTCATATACCTTCAAGGATGCCAGCAGTGCTGGATGGAGAAGAAGAGGTGAGAAAATGGCTAGATTATGGTGAAGTCCGTTCCCTGGATGCCCTCAAGCTTCTCCAGCCCAAAGACAAACTGACCTTTCACCCCGTCTCCTCGTTTGTCAACAATGCGCGTAACAACTCTCCAGAGTGCTTGCAGCCTTTCGAGCCTGGGAGCAAGAAGGTAAGATGCGGACAGAGATGGAGATTTCAGGTCCAGAGAGTACGAATCCAGACAAAAATTTTGTTTCAACCAACCAGCTGAGTACTCGGTGACTGTGACTCTTTTAGTCAACTGGTTGGTTGAAACAAAATCTTGGTCTGGATTTGTACTGTATGGACCTGAAATCTCCACCTCTGGATGCATGGAATCAAACCGTGAGCCTCATAAGCTCAAGCGGTCTTACAGAAATGCCAGTGTTGTATTACAGTGTGCTCAGCTGGACATAAAGATTTCCCCAAACGAATAGAATAAAACAAGTGAATCACATTAGACACCATAAGTGTTTTCTTTTGGAGAGGAGACCCGAAAGACTTCATTGAGTTACTCTAATCACAACTTGTCAGTTTCATTTGATTTCAATCATTGACTTAATAAGACTGAGTTCATTTCGTAAACTTGAAAGGTTAGTCAGAAATGTAGACTCAGACCTGAATAGTTAGGGAAATACAGAGGAAAAGCCCTGAATTTTATTTTATTGTAACTAGCCAGTGGCAAAGATAATCCATTTACTCATGCATGCTAACATAGGTCACGGCCACAATCCTGTGGTTCTGATAGCATGGTGCACTGTGTAACCTCATCCTTTCACTAGATGCAGCCATCGGCCAGCAGCAAGGCCATGATGAGCTGGCTGCAGAAGGCCACTCCGGAAAAGAAAACTGAGCCAAAACCTTGTCCCAAACGCAAGAGGACGGAGGAGGAAGGCAAGCAAGTAGGACCGCTACACAAGTGGCTTCAGAAGAACGAGTGAAATAGATAACCCTCATCTTGTGGGGTTGTTTCTGTACGGTGCAGTGTTTTCCAAACAAGACATTAAACAAGATGTCATTAACTCCATTCACTAATAGGGGTGGAGCCCTATTTGAGAATTAGATTATTGACAATACACTTCAAAACAGTCAAGAGTTCAAGCATTCAGAATTTTTAAAATAAGAAATAAACCGTGTTTTCCAGTTTTTCTTGTATTGTTTTCAAACTGATTAAAATATTCTTCCCCTTGCTTTCATTTAAAATTGTCTGACAAAACTATTTTATACAAAATCACTCAGGATCCAGGCTGTGGTGGTTCTGGTTGTAGCAAAGTGTGGAACTATTTTCTCCAAGTACCATTCCTTGTTATATGTTTGACTTGACTGCTCAAGGAAAGTGGTTTACCAAAGGGGTCTGGGGTTTGTTTGGGAGAAGAAAACTTGATTTGCGATAAATCAATTAGAGATACCACTCAAAAATTCAATAGCTAGAATTTATTCCAAAAGCCAGCTTCACCTTTATTCTTGTCTTAGCTTCTACTAGACACAATTCAGCATTCCTTTATTTGTCATTTATATGGTTATAGAAGGGCAGCATGTTGTGAAATGTACACCTGGTCACTCCGAAGACTGTGCATATATATAGAAGATATACAGTGTGCATATGTTTAATAGTATACATTTCTATACAGTGTGCATATGTTTAATAGTATACATTTCTATACAGTGTGCATATAGTTAAGGTACAGTATGTCCATGTATATTAAAGTGCAATGTGCAGTTGTGTACTGAACAATAGTTCTGAGGCTAGTGAGTGAGTGTCAGCAGATAGTTTCATATTATGAGTTCAGTGTGTATTATGTGATAATGTGAAAAGCTGTGGTGGAGTGTCCTGGTCAAGATATATTATGGCCTCAAGATAGAAGCTCCTTCTGAGTCGCTGTTTTGGCTATAATACTGTCTGAGACGTTTGCCTGATTTCAGCAGCTGAAACAGACCGTTACTGGGGTGAGACGAGTCCCTGACGGTCCTGGTTGCTCTTGTCCTGCATCTCCTGACGTCCAGTAGAGATGGGAGATCTGATCTGGTGCAGCACTCTGCCACATACATCATTCTCTGCAGGGCTTTACGGTCCTGGGCACAGCTGTTACCAAAGCAGGATGTGACGTTCTGTGTCACTATGCTCTCTACAGCACCAGAGTAGAAGGTCTTTGGGGTCACTCCAACACCCAGGTATGTAAAGCTGCTCGCCCACTCTACTGCAGTCCTGTTGGCGATGAGGGGGTGTGGGAGTGGCTGCTAACTCTTGTTGAAATCCACCAGTAGCTCCTTAGTTTTGCTGTTGTAAAGTTGGAGGCGGTGTTTCCTGACACCACAATGCCAGGTTCTCCACCTCTTTGGTGTAGGCTGTCTCATCGTTGTCGGAAATTAAGCCCAGCACCACTGTGTCATCAGCAAACCTTATGATGGAATGAGCAGCCCTGGTTTTAATGCTCATAGTCTGATACTTAACTTTATCAATACGGTTTAGAAGTGTAGGATAAGACGTGAATATTGATCAGTGATGTGTGGAGTGTGTGATGCTAAATCATTAACTTTCAGGTCTTCCCACAGCAGTGTTAGGTACTTTGGTGGGTAGTAGACTTCAAAATGTCTTTGTTTAAAACTTGCTCTAGAATATTCTGCCAAACGGTTAAAAGCTTCAAAGGAATGTTTTTTATTTGGAAACTAGAATGGCCTGTTTTGTTACCATGTCAAAGGATCAATACCTATAGATGTTTAGTGTTCAGATGCTTCAAAAGAATTCAAATAAACCCTTCATGAGAGTGACCCTTGCCAGTATATTCATAAACCTGAATGTAAAGCATTAGAAGTAAAAATAATCTATCTCAGATCAACCTTCTCCCTGTAAATCTTGTAATTGCCTTTAAATACTAATATGTCAACTATTCTGATTTGGAGGGAAAAGTATTGGATACATAGGTCACAACATACAAATTGTGACACTGATTGATATTCAGTAACTTTAACATTCTTTATGAGGCAAAAAGCAATACTCCAGATAAACATTATTTCCAATTGGTCAGTTTACTTTTCCATTATTACAAATTAACTTGAATATGCCTCCTAATGGACTTAATGAATTAACCAGAACTGATTTGATGCATTCTTGAAAGTGTGATTAAAATCACAGATGGAAGCAATATGAATTCCAAAGCCTATTGTTACAGGACAAAATCATAAATGTGGTTTTATTGCAATATTTATGGTCAAGAGACTGCGACCAATTCATAGGAGTCAGACTGAGAATCAGTAGGAGAAAATATGAGCAGTAAACAATGAAAGCGCATGGTGGTTAATGAGTTGCACTTGTCTTTAGGCTGAAAAATACTGGTGATCCAGTTATCACCACTAAGAAATATAATAATAGGTACGGACCGATTTACCCTTAAAAAAAGTTGCTCTGATCCAGCATGTGATGTAATAAGGGCACATAAGGACATGGGAGGTAAACAACGGAGCCACCTTTATTTTATAAGCATTCCTCAGTAAATAAATGCTTTTGAAGAAAAAAAAAAAGTGATGGCATACAGAAAAACTATATACACGATGTGACTTCTTGGTCCCACGCACTGTGTTCGATCTGTTACTAAGATACAGGAGACAAATGCCTAGGGGGCGTCGCCCTCAACGCAACCAAAACAACCCTCCCGAAAAGTGTTACGCAGTGCAATTAAGCGCATAAACACAAGAAAAAAAAACAAAAATTTTTACATCTCGGTACAAACGACAGTATGCAATAATCACCTAATTTGTCCGTAGCACGTCTTAGAAATAAAGTAAACATTCCGGCGTAACGTTTTCTAATAAGCTACTACAAGGCTTCAGATGGTTAAATGTCTGATTACTACTGTAGATTTAACGTTAAAATGTTTAAATATATTAGCAGGCTAGATAAATGCAAAAATAAAATAAAAACAGTAGCACTAAGCTACAGCTGACGATCAAATACTGAATATCTGCACGACCAAGACACATCAGGAGGTGAACATAGTCCCGATCCAAACTAGCAAGTCACGCTCATCATTTCGCCCCTCTTGTGGCTCTGGTGCTCTTTGCTTTGGGTACTTTTGGCACTGATGGCTTGCTGGTCTTTTTCGGCTTCTTCACCTTCTTCGAGGGGGCGGCGGCCGGCTTCTTTGCTGCTTTCTTGGACTTGGGCGCCTTCTTGGTAGCTGCAACAGCCGATTTCGGTGGCGCCTTCTTTTTGGGACTCGCCTTCGCCTTCACCTTCACTTTCTCGGAGGGCTTTTTCGCTTTCTTGGATGCGGGCGCGGAGCTCTTAACAGCTTTGGATGGCTTCTTTTTCTGCGCTGGTTTTTCAAACTTCTTCTTGTTGAGTTTGAAGGACCCGTTCGCCCCAGTCCCCTTCACTTGAATCAAGGAGTCATTCTGCAGTAGCGCCTTGATGGAGTATCGCAGGTAGGTCCGTCCATTCTGCTGGTCAAACCAGCTAACCTTCTTAGTTTCGCTGTAGATCTTTGCCAGAGACGAGCCGTTTCGCTCCCCCAGTTGGCGAATGGTGTCAATCACCAGCTTGCTGTATTTTCCAGGCTGGTTCTTCTTCTTTTTGTTTTTCTTCTTCTTTGCTGGGGTGCTAGTCTCTGCACCGCCCGACTTTGGTCTCTTACTGGCGGTGGCTTTCTTCTTAGCCCCTGCAGAGGTGGCTTCGTCAGAAGCCGAGATGGGGACATTCTCCTGGTCATCGGCGGCCATGGTTAACCAACTACAAATTTTACTAATTTAATCAGATGTTGGAATTATTCACGGGATTCCGTGCGTGTCAAATCAACAGACTGCTGCAGCACCGCGCCCGTTAACCGTGATTTGAAAAGTCCTGACCGCCGCTTTGCAGGCGCGTTTATACATAACCGACACGCGGACCTGTTTGGGAACAACAACACACGCCGCTACGGCGTGTGCAAGGTTGTGCTTTTTGTGGTTTGTTTCGACTCAATTTTCTTAAACAGGGAACAGTTACCGAGCAATGAAATAGATCAGACCTGATGCATCGATGATGCCTTGTGCGGACATATACCAGATAAAACGGTGAGAAACACCACCCCTGAGAAAATAGAGAAAGTAAAGCGCCCACACCGCGTTTCCAGCAATAATCAGGATGGGGGCACCCTCTTCGGTCATGAATATCCGAGAAAATAAACAAAACTTTTTCAAGTGCGTGGTACGTATCGACAAAGGGGAGTTTATTTGGTATTTCGTGACCACATTTGTCTTTATCAGAGCACTAGGTGTTTTTATATTTAAAGTTTAATTTGTTTCAAGTAACACAACAGACGCCCTCGCGTGGCAGCACCTAAGCATGCTGACATAAAATTGTTTTATGGTCCCGTTACGCCTTCATGCATAATGCGCATCTAGGTAATGTATCTTAAAAAATGATAATTAAAATACGTAGGATGATTTTCCTATATAATTATATAGGGATGGGTAATGCAGTTAGCCCAGTCACGCCCTTGCAGGTGCAAAATATCAAAATGCTTTCATTTAAAAATCCCAGCTGTGTATGTCTCTAACAAACCCTCACAAAAGGCCGCGGGTTAGGTCCATGGATTCAAGCAGTATTTCTGTAAAATTCAAAATAACTCAACTTTTTTAAGGACTAAAAATATACATTATTATATCTGCAATCTTTTGGAAGATTGGTCTTGTTTTCGTTTAGCTCACTTAACAGGTTACCTGATTTTTTACTAGTACGCTACAGAGCCCAGGACGCCATCTTCTGTGGGGGCGCCAAGTTAGCAAGCGAGCACCCCCATCGCAGATGCATGACACGGGCGCCACAAGAACTTAAATGCGAACTCTTCTGCCGTGCTGGTTTTAAGATTGTGTGGTTTAGATTTATTGACACGCTATAGTTTACACAAGTATGAAAGGTAATGGAAATTGATGCAAGCTCCTAACAGTTCTGTATTACAAAATAATAATATTACAATTAAAATTAGACTATAGAAAAACCAATAAGGGTAAAAGAAGCGGTGACTATGGTTATGTTTCCTCTAGGAATGATACCTTTGAATATCTTTATAACCTCCAGGACGGTTTTATGACACATATAGACCGCATTGAAAGAATTTTCCATGTAAGTATCGGTGCTTCTTTTTTAACCATGACTAACGTTCCGTATGTAAAATATATCTCGTCCAAAATCTAAATTTAATTCGTTCTATATCCGCTAGAGGGCGAAAGTGATTCGCATGTTAAACGCTTTTAATAATAATGGCGTACCACGCGCTGTTGGCTACCATAATCCATTTCCACGTTTTAATCATTTCAGTATCAATGCGTCTACCATTTTAATAATTGTACAAATTGCATTTGTGGCCTTGTGTAGAAATGGTCTCAACTCTAAATTGATTTTAAAGGTGTGTTTTGTTCTTGTACTTGGGTCCTTTTGTTTATACTGCTGTTTAAATCGATGATTATGGCCCACCGTCTGGTGAAGTTGTAACGGGCCCGGGCTTAGGTGGATGGGGTTGCACGTCATGGGAACCCGGGTGAAGTAATTTTGTCCCACCCCTGAAAATTATATGTGGCAGGTCTGGCCCCTCAATTAGGAACCCTGGGTTTCCAGGCTTGTAAGTATTAACCTGGTCTTTCTGTTAATGTACAACTTTTATACATGTCTTAGCACTGTTGTCTCGCACCTCTAGGACCAGGGTTCAAATGGGATTTTTGCATGTTCTCCCCATGGCGTCTTGGGGCTTTCTCTGAGTACTGTGGTTTCCCCCGCTGATCCAAAAACATGCTGATGTGCAGAGGAGTTGCCAAATTGCCCATAGGTGTGGCTTTGTGTGTGTTTCCCAGGGGTGGGTTTGTGCCCCATGCTTGGTCATTTTTTACTTTCCATCTATAGTATCCAGGTTAGGCTCTGGACACCCGTGACCTGGAATATGAAGAACAGGTACAGAAAATGAATGTATGTAAGTTTTGTGCTTGTAGTAATTGTAGTAGCCTTTCTAAGAGGCCTCGGACTGCTGTCTGGATCATTGGTTGAAGCCTGGGTGTGGAGTAGTCTTGCCAAAAATGAATTTATTTTTGGCAACTCTACCAATGGGAAACAAGGCCAGAAATGTATATTTCTGTATGTGTCCTTTGTTAATGCTGTTGTTAAGGGTTTGACAGTCAATTTAAGGCTCAGACCATATATTTAAACTGAAATGAAAACCCTAAGCTTACAAACCTTAACCTATCCTTAATGATAATGTAAACATATTTCCCTAGTAGAATAGAATGCCTTGGTCATTGTGCACAGCAGGTACAAGGAAATCCAGTAATGTTAACTCCAATGCTAGCCATAATCTTACCCCTTCTACCAACTTCGATCTTAACTTTATTCTTATTGTCAATCCAAATTCTAATCTAAGCCCCAATGGCTGCCCTGCACTGAATACCAGCCATAACCTTAATCCTGTCAAACCTAACAGTAACCTTCATTTTAATTCAGCCTCCGTCCTTAACTCTAATACCAACCTAATGCCAAACCAAATGTCAACATTAACCAACACCTCAGTTTAACCCCAATCCTTTATTAACCCTGTACCCTTAACCGTGAAGTCTAACTGTAACCCTGCTTCACTGCCTTGCATTTTGACAGATGTATAAAAACATGTAATTTAGTTTATAAGGATGGTGAACATGTTTCAGGTGCAGCCTTTATGATGTATTCTGTGTGATGGACCAGTAAAATCACGATAAACTTCAACTAACCTTTTTAAACCCACGAGGAACATACATTTTGGAACAACCAAACAGATCAGTTCATGCTGATAAATGTTGAATTGCATTACCTGGAACATGATGCTCCACCTCCAAAGGTGACGATATCCTCCTGGCTTCTGTCTCTGTCCTTGTTCCTCAATCCATGTCCTTGACCACTCACCCAGTTCTGGTTGCCATAATAATCCAAGATGTATGGGATACAAAGTACACTTCAGCCTGCATGGCATTTTGGTCTAACATAGGGCAACCAATCACAAACATGGGAGTAATTTAGAACTGCAAGTCTTTTAGCGAGTGTGTATGCTACACACACAGCATGCTGGGGTCAGTACATGCTTAGATGGTCAGGTCATAGTTCGCTAACTTCTGATTGGTTCCCTTGTCACAAATGGTGTTGCTCATCTGCTCTACACTCATATACTGTACAACAGATTAAGTAGATATTTAATATTCAGGGGGAAAAAAACAAATGTCACAAATGGCATAAGGATTGCTGAGATTCCTAGAGCTATAGCTAAATGTGATGGTCAGGGGTCGACATCATGGCGAATTCTGATGAACATTTTGATGAAAATGCAAATATTACCATGGACATGGTAGTTAAAAAGTTAGTGTATATAGTAATTTTTTTCCTCAATAACATTTTACCACAGACAGGTTGGCAATCCCTGGTGAAGGTAGGACCCCATAAAGCATATTTCCCTTGACTAACATCAGACTTTGTAGTTTTTGTTTTAGTCTTTGCCACTTGATTACAAATAGGTTTCTATCAATCAGCCATTAGGACCGATAGCACACAGTGCACATGCCTTTCTGCACTGGAGAGGCAATTTGAAAAACTCATGATGTTAATGATTTTACTTCAAATATTATAACAGGTGTATCAGAAGATCTTAATGCCACACTACAGTTAAACATCGTGTAGTTTTTTTTTTTAGATAATTACTTTTACATTGTTTCACAATTTGTGTGTTTATCTTGGAAAGGACTGATATCCCATCCAGGATGTACGGCCTTCCCTGCCTTGTGCTTCCTGGGATAAGCTGATAGTGCAGATGAATGGATAGGTCAAGCTACAGTTAATTATATCCCAATTCCTCATTTATGAATACTAACTTACCAAAATGCTTTCTGTGTCCTACAATTAATCCATGAAAATGAATATATTACTTTTTTGGTTTACTGTATGTCCTCCCATCAAGTAAAAAATAATGATGTAAGAGAATATTTATTCAAGAACATTTTATTATCGTTACGTTGAAACCCAAATACGTGTTTTAAACAATGTAACTGGTTCTGTATTTTAATACCATGACAAGTCCTGACAAGTTTTCATTTAATTTCTCCCGAAGTATTTTCCCCCCAAACTTGTTTTCAGCTGGAAAGGATTTTTTTTGTTAATGCAATTAAAGTTTCTAACCTAATAAGAATTGTACACGTATAGACCATAAAAGGATATCAGATTGGTATCAAGCACTTAAGAAATTTGCCAACCTGAGCTATCAGCATAGACATGGATCTGGAAGAGGACAGCAGGACTGATTGAACCACTGATCGACTGCTAGATTATTACAGACTGCCGTGGGTCTGTACTAAGACAGACTAGAACGTAGTATGGCTAGTCAGACAAACAGAACTAGTGGTAAGTAGTATTAATATTCTAGTAACAATCACAACAGTCCTATTGGATGCTATTTCCCGGTGGGTTCTGTTGATGTTTGCGGTGCTTCGCCTGCTGTAGCACAACCCTTTGACCCCAGGTCGATCAGTAGCAATCAGAGGAGGACCAAGATGCCGTCGTATACCCAGAGATTCGCCACCGGGACTCCGCAGAGAGGAGAGAGGGTGGAGCAAGGAAAACGGGCGTGAGGGATAAGGCGTTGGCAAGGTGGAAGAGGAAGAGCTGTTTGCGGGTACTATTTCCACAGTAGTGGGACTGCGTTGAATTCACACAAATGTTCCAGGAGGAAAAACAGGTTTAAGCGGCGGCTGACCACGTGCAATCCCCCCGAAATGAAACGTTTTTATTACATTTAGGAGTGCGAAAAGTGCAACATCCGGTGCTCCCAAGCCAACAGAAGCGCACACATTTAAGAAAAGTAACGAGGGGAATTTACAAGAGAACCGTAGAACAGCGAAGTTCAAAATGAAGCTCAGGCAGATGTCATTTTTTAATAAATACTTCTTGTTAACGTTAATCGAACCCTTCAACACTAGAAGTGAATGGTGTCTTAACCACAAAGCCCCAGCCCACTTAAAGCCTTATGCAGATGTCTCATATATTGGGTGAAGGGGTAAACATTTGTACAGTGGTAGGGATGTGTGGGACCTATCAGTAATGAGGGGGTAAGACCGGGATCAGGGCTGGTGCTTACTGGACTTGTAGGAGTTTGTCTCCGGTGTGTGCAGGCAGGGGTGAGAATGTTGCATCATGTTCCACAGGGGATTCCAGCTATTCTAATTCTAGAATTCCAATAAGCTACTTCCGAAGACCGGCGATTGTTTGGACAGTGGGACTTGTGGGTAGGGAGGGGGGGGGATATTGTACAAAGGCCAGAGAACACAGTAAAGGTGCCAGAGGGCAGCGTTTTCCAATCCAGTCCGCCAGGACCCGCAGTCGGTATATGTTTTTGCTCCCTGTGAGCTCCCTGCCAGATAGTACACATTTTTGCGCTCTCTCAGCAGGACGGGAGCAAAAACATGGACTGTCTGTGGGTCCCCGAGGACTGGACTGGGGAACGCTGCCTGAGGGGACCCAGCATCTTCAGCAGCTGCAGGGCTCTGAGGGCTTGCTTCGCTCGTTCCTGTCCAGTTTAATGGGTTCTGGGAACTCGTTGTACAGCTCCACTTCAGTCTCCTGATGGGGAGAGACAGGGGTGATACCATAATGAATACAGGAGGTTTTGATAGAAGACTGACCAAAAAAAGACATCTGAACAGTCAAGATTACAAAGCTGACAATATGTCTTAAGGTTTTGCAAAGCAAAAAAAAAATTAAAAAATCTGCCCACAGTCCATTTCCCTGATGCCGACGTCCCATCTAGACCTGGAGCGTTTGAAGCCCCCAGGAGACCCCCATACCTGCTTCAGAGCATTGCGTGCGATGGTCTGAAAGGCTTGCTCCACATTGATGGCCTCCTTGGCACTGGTCTCAAAATACGGGATGTTGTTCTTACTCTGACACCAGGCCTGCGCCCGCTTCGTCGTCACCTGAGGGAGACGGACGAGCCTCAGTTTCCGACTGGTGTCTCGATTCGGGTTCGGACCAAACATGCATTCCTCCGTGTAACGATCTCTGGCGTGCTGATGGATGCACCCAGACAAACTAACAGTTCTGATCATTCAAATGGGGAACAGAATAGCAACAAAACGTACAAATGTCGCATGTAGCTACAGGTTTCTATTGCAACAGCTCATATGGTATTAGCGGGAGATTGCATGTCCCGCTGCTCAACTTCAGTAGTAATGCTGGTTGCAGATCAGGGTTGGGGCCATTCTGGAATGCATTCATGGAGTTGGAATTTGAATCTCCCTGAAATTCAAATTCAGTTCCAGTTCTGTTTCCCATAATTTTTTTCCCAATCTCAACTCCATTTCCATTTCCTGATTTGGATTCGAATTGATGAATGCATTCTGGAATGGAGCAAACCCTGTTGCAGATTTAGTTCTCTTTCCCCGCCAATAATCCAGGACTGATATGCTCTCAAGATTCAATTCTTATTACCTCGATTACATCATTAAATTAGCATAATAATAACTATTTAAAAACATATTTTGCTTTTTAGTAAAACACATAGCTTATTGTTCTTAGGCATTTCCTGACAAGCAGGAGCCGCAATAATTATTTTGATTCAATAATAAGATTGCACACTGAGCATATTACATTAAAGGAAAAAAAAATCATTAAAAAGTTCAGAACACGCCCAAATGAAATGCTAATAGGCTAATTTCTCATAGCGCTGCTATAGATAGAGTCTGGCAGTGTGTCGCATGAGTCAGTCTTGTGACCTTCTTTTAGAATAAGGACAAAAAACTAAGACAGTTCATGCAGAATCACATGTCGAGAAAGTGCCATATTAACACAACACCTGTGCAGCTTGCAGTTTTACTTTAAGTTAAAACTAATCTTGGCTAAATTAAAGTATGGGTTAATGGGTGGCTTGGAGTGCATTAACCCACTTATACCAGAGTTACCTAATGACATTATTTGCTGTTTATGAGCTGACAATGCATTTATTCATAGTGACACTTTCTTCTGACAATGATTAAACATTTCTGTTTAGTTTCTATTAATTTTAAATTGTGCTCTACTGCTAGATTTTTAAACAATGTTAGAATTAAAGATCATATTAGTGCATTTATGTACTACTTTGATTCGCCTGGCTGGTGAATCGACACCCTACTGACCAATCAAATTCAATATTTCAGCAGTGCCGTGGTTTAAAGTCTTGTGAGCTATTTCTGGTGGTGTATTCATACTTATAAAAGCTTGAACAAGTTCTGAGTTCCCTGCAGTTGACCCAGGGAATTACGAAGGAAAGGCAATGAAGGTAATGAGATGAGAGGTTAATTAACAAAAAACAATTACATTGTCACGGTGGGTGGGGGCTTGGCGATGACCAGTCCTGCCAAGGTGTTTCAGCCATGTCCTTGACAGTCCCAGGCCCAAGTGACTTACACAAAGACCCACCTGCCTGTTCTCTAGGTCTATCTTGTTGCCTAGCACCACGAAGGGGAAGTTCTCTGGGTCACGGGGGCTGGCCTGGATCAGGAACTCGTCCCTCCAGCTGTCCAGGGTCTTGAACGTGTTGGGTGCCGTCACATCAAACACGAGTACGCAGCAGTCGGCGCCGCGGTAGAAGGCCACGCCCAGCGACTGGAAGCGTTCCTGACCCGCGGTGTCCCAGATCTGAGGAAGGCGGGGCAAGAACTAGAACTAGACATGCGATAAGCAAGGCGAGAACAAAGGAGGCGGAGCCTCTGGGGGCAAGAGGGAGAACCGCAGGAAATGCTAGAGTGCGAGAAACTCGAGGCAGCCACCACTGGCTGACATCTCCAGGTTTTTGGGGAAGGCTCCATCCCTCATTTTGGCATGGTTTGGTGGGCCGCACGCCAGGGGCAATTCTAGGATTTTTTTGTATGGTGGAGGGCATAAGAGGGGCCATAATTCGTACACATTATTATTAGCCAATTATATGTAGTGAATTGGAGTGACAGGGGAGGGCGTACTCCGAGGGCCAATCAGCTTTCAATTCATGCCAGTGCACCTGTGACCCCGCCCCTGCACACGCCCCCACAGCACACCGATTCCCTGCCCGTTAGACCCACACAGTGCTTAAATTAACACAGGGTTCCTCCCATACCTGCATAGTCACCAGCCTGTCGTCCACCATCACCTCTTTTGTCAGGAAGTCGGCACCTATTGTGGCTTTGTACTGGTTGCTAAATTTCTTATTCACATACTGATTCATCAGAGAGGTCTTCCCAACTCTGGGAAAATGGAGAAAAACCGGAGTGGGTGGGGCAGGGTGGGATGGGGTGAGGACAGGACAATTGTGAGAACTCCCATACTTGAGTCACTCCCAGTCCAAAAAAAATGACAATTTTACTACAGGAAGACAGTGACAGTGGTAAAATGCAATAAAGGAGAGAAAGAGGACCGGAAAATGAGAGGAAGGTATAGAATAGGGAAAAGCACATAGTCATTTTCTGCTCTCTCTCTCTGAGATGTTCCGTTTGGCTCAGTTGGCACAGTTATCACAAAAATTTCTAAGGAGGTCCTCCTGCTGTTTTACTGTGAGCACTGAGCTCATCTCTACAACCATCTCAATGTCAAATACAAGCTAAAACAAAACGGTTTAATACAAAGCTAAAAAATTCCGAAGGCTTTCCTGATAGGAAATTGCATAAAAAATAAACGATATTAAATGGAATCTTTAAGCTGGAACGCCTGATTGTTTACTATAGCAGTAACTAATTTTACAGAGTAACATTTAATTAGCTAAGAATGGTACAAGCTAATTAATATGGGCTCACCTATACAAGATAAACATACTGAGATCAGCAGACTGGAAAAACTAGTTTTTTTTTAATAAATAAATAAATAAAAAGACTTTAAATATACCATTTTCCCTCGGCATATTCACTCTGTCATAACCATCCAGTTGACAGCATCATAGACTGGAGGAAAGAACCTTATTGTTTCATCAGAACCCAGCCAGCATAACATGCGCTGATCTGCGTCCTCACTCCACATTCAGCTCCTAACTTTAGGGCACATGCTGACCAGATGCTACAAACTGCTATGATGCTACAAATGCTACCACACTGGAGGGACGTTCAGCCAGTGATTAAACAGTGTATCGGGAGTTTAACCCATTATGGTCAACAGAGCAGCTCTGGAGGGTGGAGTGTTAACGCTCCATATCCATCACAGCTCAGCAGATGATAGCAGAACATCTCCAGGAACCTCACTAGAATACCGGCCTGCTTCCAGGTCAGCTTGCAAGTGGAAAGGTGGCATTTAACAGGCGTGGTGCTTTTGGGTGAGGAAGGATGGAAGTTAGGATAAATAGACAGAGCTACTGGACTTACGAGGTGACATTTTAAACTCTGACACCCTGTATGTGAGCCTTTGGTGTACGATGGGCACAATCACACACTTGCTCAACAAGCGATAATCTTGTGGATTTAATATTAGCACACTTGGGCAAGACCTTGCTAAGCCCACCTGTCATCCATGGGGTGTGTGTGAGAGAGAGAGAGAGAGAGAGTGGGAAACCCAGACAGGCAGAGAGACAGAAATACAGAGTGGGAAACCCAGACAGGCAGAGAGACAGAGAAACACAGACAGACAGGCAGAGAGACCGACATAGACTATAACAAGGAAACAATAAACCAGACCACAAATCAGAAAGGCTGAAGGTGTGCAACCCCCAGAGAACAGATGGGTACAGAAAAAAGTGCAACACTCACCCAGAGTCTCCTAGGATGATGACTTTGAGTAACACTTTCTTTCGGGACGTCATTTTGACACACTGAAGAAAGGGCAGAGAGAGAATACATCAGAACCAAGGGCTCCAGAACCGGACACTGGACCTTCAGATCTATGCTCCTCAGAAGACGAAATATGCAACTGTTGTGTCAGGCTTCTTATTTGCTACTGCATTGATCAACACTGTCAATGAGATGAGGCAATCCACTGCATATAGTGCCAGATTATGATCTTACTATATACTGAGGAGGAGAAAGGAGGTTCTATCCAAATAAAAGCAATGGACATAGCAAAATGGATGTCTGAACAGTCCCAAGTGATGTTGTGTACATGGTTCTCACAACAAAGAAAGTGGCCTTTGTGTCTGAACGACGCTTACTACTTGAGTGCACAAGTGTGTATTACACCATAGCTTTTAACATTTCATGACCACCGTTTCCTGATTCCAGCAAATATCATTTCTATACGATTCTGACACCAAAAAAATGACATATGACAGAATGCTTTTAAGAAGTGTGTAACAAGCACACCCACAGACCGAGTCAAATCCTACAGGTTTTCATTCCCACATTCTCCGTTTCACCCCAGGCTGCTCTACAGTGTGCATTCAGCATGATGGCCTGATCTCAGTCTCAAGCAAGTCATGTGCCCCTGGCTGCAAGTCACGAGGAACATGGCGTGTGTGTGTGTGTGTGCAGGCAGACGGGCGGGCAGGCAGGCACATGAACAGGCAGGGAGATGCCCAGGCACGCGCCAATAAAACGTTGCAGTCTTTATGTATTCGTTAATGCTGAACAAAATTGAGTCTTCGTGTTCAGTAGGGTTCTGTAACATCCGCACCAGTCAGACCTCATTCGTAAGGAGATCTGCAATTGCGCACACAAAGGCTTACTCGACTAGTAGCTATTTGCTGCATGACTGCGCAATTGATGATTTCCCCAAGAAACCGTGGCAACCATAAACATCTGGCCTAATCTGGTCCACCTCATTTGTGATGAGAGGATAAACTGAGTGGAATCTAAAGATCAATAAAGATCAATCAGTGGATACCAGGAGCGTTTTATTGTTAAATCTTATCAACACATTTTGCCGGGGAAACAGTGACAGGTGAGAGAAGAAAGCCTTGCAGTTCTCCTTGGCCTTTGATGTAGCTCATGAAGCAGTTAACTCATGATGCCACATGAGAACAGAAGCCACTCCAGGGCTCGCAGAATTTCTAAATCCCTGGAAACCCTTCATTTGGTTTTGGTAGCCCCAAAATGAATTTTAACTAGCCCAAATAAAAAAAAAAACAATAAATTATTTTAAATAAAAACTTAACATTTAAGCATATCCAAAAGGCCATTCTTACAATTTCACATTAAGCAAATCAGCTACTATCCATCCATCCATCATTAACTGGGCACCAGAAATGAACTGATGGCACAGCAGTTATTCAGTATCACGGACATCAAGGGAGAGAAGCAAAAACATGATTGTTTAGTGTTACCATTACATGATGAAAATAATGTAACTATAAACAATATATTACAAATGAAGAAAAATAAGCACGATTTTTATTTGTATTTACACATGAATACACTGAAATGTTTCGTCCACGCCTTTTCCTCTGCAATTATTGTACCCAGCCAGGAATCAATTAAACCGCTAGACTTTTAGTTTCTTTCTTTTGCTTCAGTGATATCCACTCCATTGAAAAAAAAAGACAAATTGCTTTTAATTTGCTTCCATTTAACGTTTATACAACATTATTTTGCATCACCATATGCAGTATACAGTATTGAATACGACTGCCGTGACAATAAAGCGGTACTTGACTTGTTTGGTTTAACGAACGGGATGTAGTATATTACCATGATCGACAATGCACCAAGATGGCGGTATGAGGCAATCGCACAACAAATCGCAACACTTCCATAAATCAGGCTTTAAGCATACGCTTCCTGGTGGACAAACCATCGTCATGATCAGCAACTCATTCGTTCGGTGGTCAGACTTTTTCCTCCAAACAAGTCAAGTGCAGAAAAGGCAAATAAATGAGAGAATTTTATTTTAGTTAAGGAATAATTTCTGAAAGCCTGTTGGGCAGGTTGGTTACATTTAGGTAGCCTAAGAGGAAAACTTGATTGTTCTGGGTCATTGGGCTAGCAATTTTGCAAGCCTTGCACTGTCTAACAGAGCTCCACATAGGGCGTTTTTCCACCGCACCAGGTACCGTACTTTCGGCACTATCGGTACCTCCATAAAGTACTGAAAGTACAGTACTTCATTCGTGTTGGTTTTCCACTGGCATAAAAAAAAAATGGTACTGGCGCCAAATGACATCATCAGTGACCGCCCCTGACTGACATCATCAGTGACCGCCCCTGACTGACATGCTTAAATCATATTTTCTTTTTTTTAAAAAAAACAACAAAACCGCCCAAAATTAAAACTAACAAAGCAGTAAGAATAAGCTTACTGCTAATTCAGTGTTAAAGCAAACAAATTATTTAATTATGTTTTTTGATTTTCAAGCGGCATTGCACGGTGTTTCGCATGTGCCCCATTT
>JAODKF010000138.1:5625235-5638482 GCA_026779585.1 Mormyrus proboscirostris
ATACCTTTTTAATTTCATGTCATGCCTTCCTGATCATTTTGTTGTGTGTATATATATATATATATATATATATATACTATATATATATATGTATAACTTCATTTATCGTTGTTTTCTGGGTTCACAACTATTTTCAAGGTGGTGTTTGTATTGTGTTTCAGAGGCAGAGTATTTACATAACCAGTTGACAAAGAAAGTGTTTCAAAACCCACCGTAAAGTTCCACAAAAGTAGCCCAGTTGGTTTGGCACTTTTGATACTGGAATTTCTGGTACTGGCACTTGACTGGAAGTCAATGGAAGATCGAAAGTACCGAAAATACCACACCGAAAGTACAGTACTTGGTGCAGTGGAACAGCCCCGTTTGAGCAGAGGCCCCTGGGTAAACTCGTGCATCAAAAGACCCCTGCAGGGGGCTTGACGGCGACCAACCTGCAGGGCCCCAGTCATGAAGACGGAGCAGCCCATGAGCAGGAAGATGAAGAGGCCGGTGACCCTCTGCTCGCGGATGCCCAGGAAGCGGGGCTGCTCCCCCGGTGCCGAGCTGCCCGACTCCAACTTCAGGCTGTTGACATGCGTGATTGAGAGCACAGTGGCCGCCACGAACCAGGGTAGTCCCATGATGGAGCACACAGCCAGCATCACGCCCACCATCAGCAGGTCCAGATGGTACCCACAGCCCTTCTGCACAGGGAGAAGGGGGAGGGGATTCGACCACGCTGTCAGCCACGCTCCGTTAGACAAATGCGTCACCTTTTAGCCCGAATGGAATTAGGCAACACTTAAAAAAGCCTGTGATGATGAATAATATTAAAGTTTCTCATTCACTTCTATAGTTAATGGAATGTGCTAGGAAGCTTTTTCAAATACCAAGATTTTCTCAGCGTTTTCCAAGCAGTTTTGCCCCCCCCCCCACTTCTTCCAGCTCTTCATGAGGCCATTCTTTTAATGTCATGGGTACTGGCCCGCCTCTGCACACCAGGACGCCATGGCAACGCATGCGCCCAACGGCATCACGGCTACCCCTACGCTCCAGTACCCCTCACCAGCAGCTTGTGTTCCTTGCGGTTGATGATGACAGCAGTGATCTGCTGGTCCATGAAGATCAGGATGGTGCACAGCAGCGCCGGGATGGAGGCAGCCAGGACCGTCCACCAGGGGTTCCGTCCGATGGGGTTGATGATCCAGCCTCGGTCGTCACGGGTCGGCTGTGAGCGGATAAGAGGGTGTGGCCTACTTATTTAAGATTTAATGCAGTAGAAGCCATGCATTATGCATTTTTAAACACACAACAACAGAAGCAAAGAATCGCCCAACATTTATAATACCTATAAAATTTATTTTAATACCTATAAAAAAATATATGGCTTGGAGAGCATTAACCCGCTTATACCACACGTTTGTACCTAAATACATTATTTTCACGTGTTCAAACCAAAGGAGCATATATTAGTAGAACTACCACCAATGATTAAATATTTTGCTTAGATATGCCCCAAGCCATCATCATTAATTCAAAAACTGTCCATCAATAAGACCATGAGCCAATGCTTAATTCAGAATTGCCTGTTGTTTTATAATAGCACATTGATTCACAACTGTGATTCGTCTGGCTGGCACTATGTATGTGGATATGCAAAATTAATCGACACCGTGCTGACCAGTTGACCAGTTGCACACACACACTGCTCCCACCTTGAATTTGCTGGGCACCTGCAGTTTCTGGGACGGGATCCCTACAACATAGTCGAGGAGGACCATGATGACGATGGTGAGGAAGACCGCAAAGTCACTGATCATGGAACGCACCTAAAGCAGATAACCATTACTTGTAAGAACATCAGGTCAGCATGAAAAATAAAGCACGTTTTTGTTTCTTAATATTTCAACTCAAAATGTATTTACAATTATTTAGCAATGTTTTTATAAAAAGCAATTTGCAATTGAGGTGGCAGGGACAGACAGTCCCTGAAGTAACTGGGATTAAGGGCTTTGCCCAGGAGTCTAACAGGAAAATTCACTATTTTGACAACGGGATTTAAGCTAGTGACCTTTTGCTCACAATATTCTAAAGTAATTGATTAATATTTAATGTTCCAAATTATGAACAATATCATCACAGAAAGGGGTGTTTATATTGTTAGGTTAATCTGTCATTTTTAGGCTAATGAAATGAACATATAATAATACATTTTTATGTATTATTTTTTTATGTATTTTATGTATTATTATTTTATAGATGATTATTGTGTAACATCTTATTTAAGTATAATCCATTAATCAGGACATGCTGAAGTCCACAAAAGAGTAAGTCTTCCCATGTCCATTAGAACCATCGACCGCAGAACCAGGGGGTCCACCAGGTCTGGGTGACGTCTGCAGTGTCATTAATACTTTGTTCAACATTCACCAAAATATGGCAAATAGTTTATCGCAAACAGACACCCCCCGGCTCCCTCATGACCAAATCCAATCCACGTTCCGTGATTAGAACACATAGGTTTTAGGATAAGATACTATACTTATGGCTTTGTATAATGGCTTTGTATACGGAATACTGGCGTTCTCTGTTTTTCACCAAGGGTCAGCAGGCACGCCTGGAACAGTTGGGGTTAAGGTCCCTCCTCAAGGGCTCAAAAGTGAATACTCTGTCAGAAACAACATTCAAACCCATGACCTTCCGGACATGGATTGCTAACCTGCTGTGTTGTACAGTGCATGTGGCAGGGATCATGACAGAGAGATCAGGACACTCTGTCCTGCTGGCTCAGGGCAGGCTGCTGCAATCACAGTTAACTGTTACCCCTGTGGGGTCGTGATCCCTACAGTAGAACTGCCCGGGTACCTTTGTGGGGAAGTAGCGACTGGTTTTGAACTGCTTGAGGAAGCTGGACAAGGCACAGGTGGAGAAGAAAAGAATGACGGACCAGAAGAGGACATCTGGGGTGTAGGGTCCATGGTGTCCACACGCCGTCCCCAAAAACTGCCCCTGGAAGTCCAGGCACTCCTACCACAGAAAGCGTAATGGCCTGAATATTGATATTGAATGAATATTGGGGTTACTGTCACACTTTCTGACACAACACTTTCTGGCCTACACTAATCCTCACTCACAGACGCGCCAAATAAATCGGATCTGGCAGAAATCGAATGGCTGCCAGTAACTTAAAATGATGGCCCCGAGCTTTATATTACTGTCATGAAATTGAATTTCACCGATGGCCTAATGGGAAATGATGTGGAGAATTTGGCAGAAACCAGTCCCATAAGCTCGTCTGTTTGAATGTTTCTCTCCTCGCTCCAGGAGTCAGAGGAGCGAGTGTCCAACCTTGACGGTGAGGTTGGCCCAGGGCACCGCAGAGACAGTAATGTTCCTCTTGTTCCAAAACTCCAGGGTCCGATTACTGGGATTGTCAGGCTCAGCACACCTGCAACTAAGTGAGATAGAAAAAAGCAGTAAGAAAGAATAGAGGAGTCCAAGCTTTCAGATTTCTGCCCCTAGCATGAAACAAAATAATTGTTTTTCTGGTTCCACCCAAGTACATTTACTTAGCAGATGCTTTTATCCAAAGCAACATACATTTGAGGAAGCAAGGTCAGACCGTCCTAGGAGCAACTGGGTTTTAGGGCTGCTCAATGGCGAAATCATACTGCTGTTTGTGGAATTCACACCTATGACTTTCTGATTAGAAGCACAGCACCCCATATCCACTGAGGCACAGAGTGCCCCAGCTATAGGGAGCTAATCAGCTGAGGTCCAAAGGAAAATGAACGAAGATGTGTAGGGGGTTTAAGGTATGCTTCTCACTAGTAAAGTGTGAGGCGCTCCAGGTCGCTGTGGGTATTGATAGGGTACAACTCGCCCAAGTGCACCAACTTCTCCAGAGCCTCGTAGATGAAGATTAGGCAGATGAGGGAGGCGAAGGCCTCCTCCGTGAAGCGGGTGATGTAACAGACCAGGGAGCTGGCGTCCGTCGCCACCAGGAGCAGGCACAGGAAGGCGGTCCAGAGCCCAATGCAGGTGCGCAGGGATAAGTAAGACAGGTCGTAGTCTCTGCGGGAAGGGGGCAGTGAACCCAGCAAGTGACCAGATAGAATGTAAGCATCAATGAAGTAAAGAACTTCATTCTTTATTTAGCAGACATTTTTAAACCAAACCAACATATGTGTTCTGAGAAAACAGGGTTCGACAGTCCCTGGAGCAACTGCGTGTTAAAGGTCTTGTTCAAGAGCCCAAAGGTGAAATCACTTTGAACCAGCAGTGCTCCAATCGCAGAATCCCAGTGAACTACGCCACACACCACCAACCACCATAGCTACACGGGCAATCCATTGCCTGACCTCACAGATGTTTCAGTGAAGACTTGAATGAGGATGCTTACTTGCAGAATTTGAAGAGGATCTTCTCAAAGACCAGGACCGGTCCCGTGCTGCCCAGGATCGTGAGGGGTTGGCCCGCAAAGAGGGAGTAGGCGACACCGGTCATGGAAGCTCCCAGGAGGGACTCAATGGCGCTCTGTCTCAGGGATAGATCCGTGTAAAACACACTGCTGGCATGCTGAGCCGTCACGAGCTACAAGCATCCACATGGGCCACTGGTTTAGTCATGCATTGGCTACTCTAATACTCAATAGATAGGTCAATTATCTGTGATTGGTCAATGTTAACCAGTGGGTGTGTCTTTAACATGCACTGAGCAAAAGCATGTAGCTGGTGATGGGAGTGTGTTTGGGGGGCGGGGCCACAGGGAGTTTTGCCCCAGCTGAAAGTTGACTGGCCACATCCCTCGTCACTCACCAATTCAAAACATACCATTGGCTAAGGATAAAGTTAGGCCCTCTGTATGAATTATGGCCCCTTTAGAACCCTAGTATAGGCCCTTGCTGATGGTGCCTGACAAGATGTAAGCAGGCACTCCTGTGTATGTTCCTGTCCATGCCTGTAAGGGTGACTGCCCCCACGTGTGCCCGCGTGCCCCGGCTGCCCACTGGCGCATGCTTACAATGCGGCCGCCCGTGGCCTCCCCCAGCAGGCCGCCAAAGGTGATGACAGGGGACATGCATGCGCAGTAGAGGAAGAGGAAGGAGGCCACACACTGCAGGCTGAGGCCATCCCGGAAGTCACCCAGGTAAAAAGGGGCCTTCCGCTTCACGTCCAGGATGAGTCCCCCGAAGAGCCTGGCCGCGGCACATAGTACAGTGTGGGGCTCACAGAGGGCTCTGACAGCTGCTTAAGCTTTGCCCTAAAGCTCCAGCCTGTCTTTATGCAATAACCCATGGGGGTAAAGCCATGGCCTCTAGTGCTGTTAACCAGTGTTTCCCAATCCAGTCCTCGGGCATCTACAGTCAGTCCATGTTTTTCATCTCTCCAAGCTCCCTGCCAGACAGTCCACATTTTTGCTCCCTCCAGTAGGGAGCTGAGAGGGAGCAAAAATGTGGACTGTCTGCGAATCCCCAAGGACTGGATTGGGAAATACTGCTTTAAACTGTTGAGCTGGACTTTCATTCAAGGCAATATTCACAAAATAATGCACAGAAAAATAAAACCTGATCTGCAAAGAGAATAAAATAATTTTGCCAAGCAAAAGCAGAGTTCAAGATGTATTTCATGTCTGAGTTCTCTGATTCATTTTCAGAATGTGTCCAATATCAGTGAGTACTGAGGTAACGGTGGATAAATGTGTCCATACTCATGTTTATACTCATTCCATGACCATACTCATGCCCATACTCATCATATTTTAATACTCATTACGCTGACTGTTCTATTCTTTGTACATTCACATTTCTCTACCTTTGTCGCTCTAAAATTTATAGTGTGTGAGGCTACATAAGCCAGCCTAGACAGTAAATAATTTATACTCAAACGGTGACAAACTAACCATCCATACTAGCCATCGCACAGACTCACGTCACAGCCACTAAAGGGCAGACAGTACCTCACACAACAAAATGAAACTAAATGAAGAAATGAAATAAAACTTTATGTGCCAGTTGTACAACAACTAGTACATTGAAATGTGCTCATTTTTATAGATCCCGTCACATATGCCACATACAGATGGGATGCAGCTGGGGCACGGATACCTTGGCATATTTAGGAGGCCCAGTACCTCACAGGAGTCCTTGAATACATAAAATTGTGTGGGGGGGGTTAGGGTTCTGACATGTTAGCTAGGCCCCTGCATATAGTGGTAAGAGCAGAGCTTGGGGGTCACAGTACTAGGCCAACCATTCATCCAGGGCCCCAGGAGTTGAGGGCTTTGCTCAAGGGCCCAAAGAAGATATGGCTACTCAACCAAGTAACGGGATAAAGGCAGTGATAACCGGCCTGGGTAAGGGCGGGCCCAGGATTTCCAAGCAGGCAATGCGACCACAGCCACTAAGAGGATGGAGGCTCCCCCAGCTAACCTGCCAGTCCTCTGCAGCTCTGGCCCATGATGCTCGCTGTGTGCCTCAATCTCCACCGGACAGGCCGCTCCGTTGGGAACCGCTGGGGTCTTCCTCTTCTCCTGCCCCAGGTGACAGTGCCGTCAGAACCCCTGCTCTCTACCCCCCTACCCCCCCCACAAGGCCCAATCTGCGACAGCTGACGTACCTGTGAGGGGACGCTCTTGGGGGGCTCGATGCGAATGGAGGGGTCCCACTCGCCAGGGGGCAGCACGGTCACCTGGTCCAGGAACTCGTCGATGCCTGCCAGAAGGTCGCTGCGGTCCTTGGCCTTATAGGCCACGTCGTGGAAAATCTGCCACGTGGGGAAGGAGTGAGGGACAGCGAGACCCAGAGAAGGTACTCCGGAACCATCTTTGGGGGACGGCGAAGCCCCTTTATGAAGTGTGAGGTGAGGGAAAAAAAACTAAGAGCCAGTCGCTCGGCATCTAGTTACCTCGTCAGTCATGATGGTGGCCATGGAGCGTCCGATCTCATGATACTGCTGAGCCTTTCCGTCTGGGCCCAGGAGAATAAACAGGAACCTAGAGCACCAGGAACAAACCTAATTAATGCCAGGAGACGATCCAGCCGGCACAAAACGAGGCCTCCTCAAATATTACTCTCCTCCCGACGCGCCTTTGTCAATGTTGCGACACTTATCACTTATTTCAGCTGAGATTGACAGCCCACTCAGTCAACATTTAATTATGCAGTATGTGTGGTCCCAGGCTTCTATAGACCAACAATGCGGTTTTAGAGCTCTGCTGACTTACTGTTACGAAATATCAAGGCTGAATCAATTTAATAAGTGCACTCCTACCGGCGTGCAGGCTACTGAGTAACCCATGAGAACCAGAGATGATTTAACGTGGCCTGACAGCCTCGGGAACTCTGGTGAACTATTTCAAGTTTGACTCGAAAAATCAGGCCAGGCTCCCTGACTTTACTGAGGGATTCTGGAATTTTCATTTCATCTGCCTGAAAGAAATAGCCCACGGGGAGGACAGAGAGGACGACGGTGTAAGCGGCAAAAAGGAAAACTCGGGACAGTAGGAGGTCAGAAACCGGAGACATTGCTCTGCATTAATGCCAGCTCAAGGACAGTGGCTGAGTTACTCTAGGCTTCAGTTTACGTATAAACCTCGATGACATTTGCTAAGTTTCCCCATATCAGTGACTGATCATTTTCTCCTCTGAGCTTTTTATAGGTGCTTCTGGAATATTATCAGTCAAAAGTTTTTGCACACCACAGGTTTTTACCACTTTTTGATTTTTTTCAAAAACCGCAAATTTTTTATTCTTGTTCAGCTTTGGAGAGTTGAGTGAACAACTATAAATGAAAATATAAGTCAAATAAAACAAGTTCCCTTTATAACATGGAAAGAGTATGTAACAGTGCGTGCCTGACTCTAACCTGATTCTATTAACAGGTTGTGCGGTGAATGAATAGTCAAATTCCAGGCTGTTAACTTTAAATGCACCAGTTAACTGTTTCATCCCATGAAACAACAGTAGAGAGACTGACTTGAATTTTCTCTGCTGTTATAGCTGTTAGGGGTGGTTACTTTGATGAATCAAAGTATGACATTGTTTTGCTAGTACAGGTACTCAAATGGTAACTATACTGTAAATGCATTTGTTAGCAAAGGATATTGAATGCATTTTTAGTAAATGTTAAGTGAGTAACATGCAAATTTAGGAAATATCAGTGTGTGCATAAGCTTTTGACTAGTGGTATGGATGATCTTTCACACCGCTGGAGGATGTGGCTGGCGTGGACATCACAGATGGCTGGAGGATGTGGCTGGTGTGGTCTTTCACAGATGCAGCAGTTACCTAGTGGGTATGGGCACCTCGGTCAGCCCGGTAAGCAGCACGGCGGGGGACAGGCGCACAAACGCCACCACCGGCCTCTCCAGGAAGTCCAGCTCCCCAACCAGCACGTTGGACGCCTCTGCCCCCAAGGGAATCTTCTTCATGAAGTGCATGTCCACCTGGAAGGTAGAGATGGAGATGCTTCTACCAGGCTATTTAAAACAGGAGACATCATTTCAATTTTTAATAACCCAAAAAAAGAGGTACAACGTAGAGAATCATCATGTAAATTTATGGGAAAATATTTGTGATGTAATTCTTTGATTTTCCCATATCTATTGTGCTCTCCTTTACCACAAACATACAGGCGAGAGTGAAGCTTGGGGTTGAGACATAAGGTCAGCATTTATCTGGCGTCCCAGAAACACTTTTTGGAGTAAAGGGCCCGGCACAATGGCCCAACAGCAATGCCACTATTTAGCCAACTGCAGGGTTTGAACTGGAAACCAATGAAGAAGTCTGAGATTCACACAACCCACATAAAAAAGCAGCAGGTATTCTTCCCTGTATTACAATGCTACATTTTTAGTAAAATGATATGTGAATAACTAAATTGCTAAATATCACTGCTATGTATCACTATATAGTTAATAATAAAATTAATTAAAACAATTCCTTCCTCACTTGAACTTTTCCCTCCTTACGCGAAAAACAAGATGCAATACCAATATGTCTCCTTAGATGGCAGTCAGTGCACAGATTTCAATTCACAGCTGAGTTTAACATGTTGTTCCTGTAACCCTGGCCAGGATAAACGGTTAGAAAATGGATGGATGCGTTATGAAAGGGGAGATAGATTTATTGATAATTACTCAAAATGGAAAGGCTTTTAATTTGACATTCCCATATCCAAAGAATAGGCATAGTTCTGCTGGTCCTGTATTTGATGGGGTTTTGGAAGGGCAAATGATTGGATATTTATTTTATGTGCAGTATTTATTATCAACGGTCTACGACTGCTGAACATAACTGAAGATTACAAAACACACACATCGTACAGGAGCCACTCTTGCTTTCCGCTCACAGAACTCCGCAGGACTCCATTAAAGCTGTGAGTCACCATTCTCTGTCTTTCTGCACAGCCATTATTCTGTCAATAATGCAGCACATAGAGCTCTTAATGGAAGAACAGAATTCTCGCCATAACAGGCACCCACAATGCACTGGAATCAGCTTAGTCTGGAGCACAGTAGAACACAGACTGTTCTGTACTGTTCCGCGACACACAAGCGACCATCATAGTGGCACCATGTTCCCGTCATGTCTGTGGAGGTGTGCGCCGCTGTGCAGACACCTTGCTGAGGTCCACCTGACTGCTCTCCTGGTTCACACCATTCTTCACCTCCAGGTTGGAAGAAGTTGGCTGAGGAGAAACAGCTGGACCTATGAGGGGATGCAGGTGGGAGCGAGATCGGACGAAAGCAGGAGAACGAAAGGTTTAGTGCAGCGTTCCTCAACCCATTGCCCGGGAACCCCCAGACAGTCCACGTTTTTGCTCCCTCCCAGTTCCCGTCCAATCAAGAACATTGAAT
Organism: Mormyrus proboscirostris; assembly: GCA_026779585.1. Lineage (NCBI taxonomy): Eukaryota > Metazoa > Chordata > Actinopteri > Osteoglossiformes > Mormyridae > Mormyrus > Mormyrus proboscirostris. The sequence goes on from JAODKF010000138.1 coordinate 5,635,073, forward strand.
ACCTGGTACAAGCATACTGGCAGCTAGGGGGGAGCAAAAATGTGGCCTGCCTGGGCGTTACCGAGGACTGGGTTAACATACAGTGGTTTAGGGTTTAGGAGTCACTATGTGTGAACTAAATATCCAAAACAAATCTTCAGTCCGAAACATTGCTCAACAGAATAATCGTGATTCCTAGCTAGCTATTAATGTGCTTTAGCACCCCAGCTAACAGCTGCTATAGATTCTCTGCCGCTGGCTTGCCCTTCCCCCCTCCACCCCGACCCCCGGGGCAACCTCACCACTCTTGTCCATGGAGTGCGGCTCTGACTGCTTGCGGCCAGCCTCGGCAAAGGAGCGCACCATGGGAATCAGGTTGTTCCTTTTCTTCTCGTTCTGGTGGTGGTGCCTCTTCAGCAGTGCCTCCCGCACCTTTACCCGCACGCTCTCATCCAGCTCCTGCGCTGCCTCTTGCTGGTCCAGCACCATATCTGCAGTTCAGCGGGAGGAAGGCAGGGGGCACACCTTGGTGTGTGATGTCAAGGAGCACCATAAACTGAGGGCCACGCAGTGCAGCTTGAGGACATTTTTTAGCTTTTGGGGAGATATCTACAGCAAGATGCCCTCAGGGAGATACTCCTAGGGAGATACCCTCAGCAAGATACCCTAAGGGAGATATCCCCAGGGAGATGCCCTCAGTGAGATGCCCTCAGGAAGATGCCCTCAGGGAGATGTACTCAAAGAGGCACCCTCATAGAGATACCCTAAGGAAGATTCCCCCAGTAAGATATCCTCAGGGAGATATCCCCAGGGAGATGCCCTCAGTGAGATGCCCCCAGGAAGATGCCCTCAGGGAGATGCCCTCCTTCTAAGCAGAGAAGCCACAGGGTATGTGGTTCAAGCAGGTAAAACATTCAGCGTGTGCCGATCACTTTGGATTAATGTGCCAAACAATTATGCTAATCTTTATAGTTTCAGGTCGACAAAGCACAGGTATAAACATTCTGATTTCCCCTGTCTCCTTGTCTCTGTGGATTCTTAACGACCACAAAACTGCAATGAAAATGTCTACCCCATTTTACCTGATGCGGCACAAATACTGTAGTATTATCCTATTACTTGCGTATAAATTAACTACAAACTAAGTTACATACTTAGTTACATATAACATCTCATGTTAATTCATCATTATTGAATTGTGACATGTTTTATGTCAAGCGGTAACTATATTTTTCATTATATTTAATTCTGTAGAACTACTGAAAGAACGATTAAGGAACTACTGAAGGAACAGGCAATGAATAACACAAGTTAAATACTGTTTTCATGGTTGTTTATCATTAATGAATTGTGACTCATCTTTTATCTTGTTTATGTAATTGAGTGTAACTGAGTTATGACTAAGTATTTGTGCTGTTACCATTTACATTATGGTCATATATTGGTGTCATTTTTTATTACAATAATAATCTTCTCCATCATAATCATCATCATCAGTTGAACAGTGCACGTGTCTGCCAACCTGCGATCTCCTCGATGGAGTTCGCATGCATGTCCAGCAGCACACTGCCATTGATGATGCAGCTGCGCAGCTCGAACAGGCTGTGCAGGGACAGTGTAGCTACATAGGGCTTGCTCCAGCGCTCGCCGCCATCTTCAACGTCCTCCTCAAACTTCAACCACCTGTGCGGACAGCAGACAGCAATCAACTTGCTCTGGGTGCATCTTGACGAGCCAATCATCATTGAAGAAGTTGCTAGACAGGCAGCCGACATGCCAATCACATGTCGAGATACTGGCTGGGACTGCGGACAATGGGCCAATTCGGCATATGACAATGGACCAATGACAGCTCTGTAACAAGGCCAAGAAAGAGCCCATCATCCCACCAATGACTAAAACATTCAATGCAGTCTATTAATCATCGGGTAGATGGCACATTCTGTTTCTGTCCTGACAATCACCCAGCAAAGAATTACACACTGCAGCAAAAACGCCAACCCCCCCCCCCTCCAAAGCCATTGCCAATCTAAGTGAAAACATTCTTCCATTACACTCTGACCAGTGAGAGATATGTTCATCCATCCACCTTCTGAACGCTTATCTTGGAGAGGCAATAATTCATACAGAGGGGCCAACCTAGCCAATGATATGTTTCAACAGGGGAAAGGGTACTCCGGGAGCCAATCAGATTTCAACTGAGGTCAGTGCTACAGAAGCTCCACCCCTGTATATACTCATGGTTTTAAGGTGGCTTATCCCAGGCAGCACAGGGCACAAGGCTGGGGTACAACCTGGAGGATTCACCAGTCAATGGCAGAACATTTACATGCACATGCAGTCATACACTATGGGTGATTTAGAGACACCAATTACCCGAACTGCGTGTCTCTGGCCGGAAGGCGGAGTAGCCAGAAGCATCGGTGCGACCCACTGGGTCGCTCTGTTACCCGCAAACACATGCTTCATTTATACGCAAGTAAGAGCAGACTTGTATTTCAGCGGGTATGGTAGGATGCGTGGCCACACCCCCCTGCCCGGCCGGCACCCGCTCCCACCTGGCTGTCTCCTTCCACTCCGCGTCTTTGCCATCCTTCACACAGATCTCATCCAGCTCAGTGAAGAGATCATGGGCGACATGCTCCTCGTCCTCCTCGGTCCCCAGGATGAACTGCACACGCTGAGATGGGGTGTCTGGGGGCAGCGGCGCCGGGTGGGTGAAAGCGGGAGGAAGTGAAGTAATAAAAGGGTGAACGGAACCATGGGAAAAAACAGACACAAGTTATAGTCTCCCACTGAGACACATTCATTTGCAGGGCGACTTCTCCACGAAAATGACTAACAGGAGACCTTAAGTCTGTCAGAACGCTGTTCCTTCCTCAAAGTCAGTATGACTCTGCAGTCATTCTTCTCTGGGGGGCAATCACAATTTTCCCAATGAACCCATTTCGGCATGAAAGCTTCGTCCTGCTCCTGAAGCATAATTAGCTGATGCACTAATTCTTGCCCGAGAAGCATTTGTAGGGGTGGAGGTGGGGTGGGCGCATCAGCAACTGTATGATTTAAAAGCACTGGTCCGAACCGCAGTATCGACTGCGCCTTTGACGGATCAAACAAAGGTTTGCTATTCCCAAACAACATAAGCCACACCTGGAAACCTGACAGGTTAAACACACAAAATAAACAGACCAATTAAGTCAATCATAAGCTTGATTTTTTAAAACTCGATGCTGCAAAGATCTTGCACTGGAGGGACCGTACAGCAGAGCAATTCAGCAACTGCATGCCGTGTTTCCCCCCAGCACAGTCAGGATCCGGAAGGTTCCCGATCTTTCCGGAAGGTTCCTCTGATCCCTGTATATTTTTAAGACCCTAGATCTTAGTCACATGACCCATGACCCCCCCTGTAGGCACAGCACGTTGTGAATGTG
>JAODKF010000138.1:5654388-5670325 GCA_026779585.1 Mormyrus proboscirostris
TGAAGTGTCAAGTCACAACAGCTCCTGCCACGGCCAGACAGCCAAAGAGTGTCCAACAGTGCCCCCCCCCCCTCTTCGCTAAGATCCCACAGCTCTGTCACATCAGCAGCTCTGCCACAAGAAGCCCCAGCGGCTGATCAGCGAGCAAAAGTATTTAAATGAAAATAAAAAGAAAACAGAAATCTCAGAGCCTCTCATGACTGTTTTGGTGAAAAGAAAACCGCAAATGAAACGTCCGGGGGGATTTGATTTGTTTCATGCTTGTCACTGAAGCTAGCTAGGCTCTTGACCGGGAGCTCGTGCCGTACATTTAATCACTGGGGAGGAGGGGGTGGGAATTGAGCTGCAGCCACATGTAGCATGAGTCATGTGGCTGCTACATGCATCTCAGGCTCTCTCTATCTTCATCTCTCAGCCTCTTCCTGGAACGGCGCGGCCTTCTAGGTGACAGAACAGAGGCGTGGAGAGTGAAACCGCTGCAGTGTACCAGGTACCTGAAAGGAGTCACATGTAGGTGTCTCACATACACAGACACACACACACACACATACAGTATACACACTGGCACATATACACAAAGACACACACACACATACACACACACAAATACACACACACACACACACACAAATATACACACACACACAAACATATATACACACAGACACACACACACACACACATACAAATATACACACACACACACACAGACACACACACAGACACAAATATACACACACAAACACACACAGACACAAATATACACACACAGACACACACACATACAGTATACACACTGGCACATATACACACAGACACGCACACATATACACACACAGACACACAAATATACACACACACACACACAAACATATACACACAGACAGACACACACACAAATATACACACATAGACACACACACACACACACACACACACACCCACACGTATACACAGAGACACACACAAACATACATGCACACACAGACTTGTAATCATATCTTTGTGAGGTATATATGAAAAATGCTAATGTTAACTATGACAACCTTAACCCCTAACCCAGCCCTAACCAAACCCTAACCTAACCAAACCCTAACCTAACTAAACCCTAAGTAACCAAGCAAAATACAGGAGTTTTTGCATCTTTAGTTTTTTGTTAGCAGTCACGGATTTTCAGGAAACTGATCCCCATAAGGTCATAAAAGCAGTATTCGTCACGTTGTGGTCCCCACGAGGTAAGCTATACCTGAACCCCAATGCATATCCAAAAGCTGAAACCTCATGGCCAGAATGCTGTAAGCAAGAAGCACTGACTTTGATAAATATTATACAGTGTTTATGTAGTGCAAATTTCTTAGACAGCGCATAGGCAGGCATGGTGATAGCGCAAAATATCCAGACATACATGTGGGTGTGAACAGCCGATGTGTTCCGATCCCACTGCCCAGATTTGCATGCTAGGCTCTGGGGAAATGTCAAATTTCCGATTTGCCTCCCTGCGTCTAAATGTCAGTTTTCCTGTGTTCTGAAGTGAAAGTAAAACTGAGAAAGGGAGAGTCATAAGATGAAGCAGGGGAGGCTGATGTGATAAGGGACCTGGGAAGGCAGGCACACAGACAGACAGACAGACAGGCAGAGAGAGAAACAGGCAGGCAGGCAGACAGACAGACAGACAGACAGAGAGAGAAACAGGCAGGCAGGCAGACAGACAGGCAGACAGACAAACATGCAGGCAGAGAGACAGACAGGCAGACAGACAGGAAGATTTGGTGTGAATTATGCATAGGCCACTAGACAAGTTATGAGCTTTACTGTATTGGACTAAATGCGCAGGATGGGATGTTACTGATATGCACTCCAGGTGGTTACACTTTCTTAAGTTCGGCTTTCATTAAATAACACGTGATTTTCCGTTTGTACAAGTACATCGGAATGCTTCTTTTCACATAGTCCATCTTGTAGGCATACACACACAGATGAGAGTGAACCTTGGGGTATGAGGAGAGGGTCAGCCAATTATCTGGTGCCCTGTGAGCAGTCTGCAATTAAGGGCTTTGCTCAAGGGCCCAAAGCTGCATCAGTCTGCTGTACCTGGGATTCAAACCAAAAACCTTCCATGTCCACAGTGTTCAAACCCACAGTGCCACACATCACCTATGTATAAATGTAACCATTTTTCCGTTTTGGTGAATAACAAACCTTTATTTACCTTACTGTACACCAGTGGTTAATACAGTAGGTATAAGTAGGACTGTGGATGAGGTGATTACTTAAGATTTGAGGCAGTGTCTATGAAGATGAACTAACTGCCCCTGAAGTAAGCCCACGTGTACATGGATCATAGCATGCATTTTTAATAATGGCATCATATCAAAGAGATTTTGCAGACCTGATGGTGTGTTTTTGTACGTCATTGTGTCGGTGGGGTTATGTGTCCTAATGGAAAAGCCATCAGCCTGTAGAATTGAGGGTTGTGGGTTCAAGTCTAATCTGGGTCAGTCTTGCATTTCATGTTCATTAAATGTCATTTGCCTAAAATGGTGTTTCCCAACCCAGTCTTCAGGGGCCGTGAGATGGTCCATTTTTACGCTCCCTCTCAGCTCCCGGCCAGTGAAGAACACTGAATACCTGGTGCTGGGAGCCGTGAAGGTGCAAAGACTGGAATGTCTGGGGGTCCCCAAGTACTGGGTTGAGAAACACTGACCTAGAACAAGAGGCCTGAAACCTCAAAATGGTTCAGCCCTACAGCCTCATACCCTAAGGGCCCTGGATTAGATTCTTGTCCTGGGATTGTGTGTCAAGTTTCCGTTTGCTTGGGTTTTCCTCCTGCATTTGGAGAAAAGCGAATTGGTGAATTTGTGTTTGTAATACAGTAATGTGCAAAAGTCTTAGGCCATCCAAAGAAATGTTTAAAGCTGTTTATCTGGGTAGCAAGTGTACTTTGGATTAGAATAAAAAACACTATTTAACATTAGAATATATGCAAATAAAGAGTAACACAATAAAAACTAGTAATAATTTATTATGTTTTCTAAAAAGTTACTGATATCTAGTTGGATGGCTAGATGAACACCGCTTCAGTTCCCAAACCTCCACCTCAGCCTTTCCATGATTTTCTTAAATTTCACCAACAGCTCAATTAATTAATTAAATAAATTGGTTTAAAAAGTCAGTGACAGATTGACTAGCTGTATGAGGTGTGCTAGTGGCCTAGTCAAAAAATACATGGCTGTACTGGATGGTTGCTGCAAATACTGGGGTGATTTTAGCAGAGGTTCTGAAATGGCTAAGCTGACACACTTTGACAGGCATAATATCATAGTTTTACACCAACACGAGGATAATTTAAACATCATTTTCTTTGCCTGCCTAAGACTTTTGCACAGTCCTGTATATCGGTGTATGTGTGTAAGCCTTGGACCATCATCCCATCTGGGGTATGTTCCTGTCTCAGATTTGTCCCTAAATGAAAGGGACACACTGTGAAGTGTTCCCACCTATGACACCAAAGGGTAGGGAATCCCCTTGCTGACTGATGTAATTCATATCACTCTGCTCAGTGGTAGGAGGCCGACCAGACGACAGACTCGCATCACAAACAGTCCTGGGTTTGGGATGACAATGAGCTCACAGCTCACAGCACGCTTTTTATTTTAGCACATTTGGAATCACATGAAACTCAACGTGGCAAAGACTGACATAAATAAAGCACGCCGAAGTTTGAAAACAACATTCAGATCAGTGGAAAATGCTAATGACAGGGGTAGGGGAGACATAGTTTGACCGGCCCAGGAAGACACAAAAAATACCATAATATCGAGCTTCTACCCTTTATTCAGCAAAACAATTTCATTAGAAACCAAATGACCAGGTATACATTCTCATTTACCACTGTCACATCACACCTCATGTTTTAGAATGTCATTAATTGCTTGCCATGGAGACTGTGGATCATGAACAGCCTACTCAATATGTTCCTGATCTTCATTCCTACTTGTTCTCTGTCCATTGAAGAATGTAATGGAGGTAGAATTACCTCAGGTGACCCTCAACTGTAAATGCTCCATAATATGGTTTAGAACCATAAAAATAAATGGCCTACATTAGTGAGTGGAATCGGGCCTGGGGTTGAAGGCCGGGATCTCAATTACCCTGGCAGCTAGAGGATCTAAGCCCACAACCTCCTGGACACAGGCACAAACCCCTGTGCCTGGTGTGGTAGCACCAGTTTCACACATCAGGGAAGATGACGTCTCCGAAGCTCTGAAGCTGGCGGTGACTCTTGAAGCCCGTCTGTTCTCGAGATTTATGCCGCTTCGGTCATCGGGGGGAAACAAACATTCAGGCTGCTTCACTCAGCCAACATGTGCTGAGATGCCTGATGGCACAGACTAATGCAGACACATGAGTCTCTGAACTCACCTCAAAATGTGAATAATACTCAAAGACCTTGATGTTTATGTGGAATAATGTGAACAGTGCAGTAGCCTTATATACCTCCAGGGTTGGGGGGGGGGGGGGGTCTAGGCCCCTAGCTGGGAATGTACCTATTTGCATAGCTTTCCGCCCTCTGGGAGTCCTGCCTGCATTTCCTCTGCGTACACTGGTTTCCACCTGCAGTCCAAAAGCATGTACTTAAGTGAATCTGTGTCACTAAATTGCCTGTTGTATGAGTGCGTGTGTATGTGTCCTGTGATGGACCAGCATCCTGTCTGCGGCGTCCCCGTGTTTCCGGGGATTTGCTCCAGGCTCACGACAACCCTGCATTGAATAAGCAGTACAGAAGACGGATGGACAAAGTAATGAAATGAGGGCATCTTCCAGAAACAGCTGGAGGCTCTAACAATACCCGTTATTTTCTTTTAGTAGCTGAAAGTCACATAACACAGTGCCGGCAGTTTATACTAATTATAGTGATCTTCAGATTTATTTTACTATATTTATATTTTAAGCCCAACACAAATATTAAGGAGGATGCGAAGCAAAACACAGTTTTAAAAAGAACCTGTACTACATTAAACTGTTCCTTCTACATGTAAACTAAAGCTACAGACGGGGGAAATGTGTGCAATCACATTGAAAAGCCTTTCAAATGGAGATTAACTCCAGAATTCGCACAACCAGCACTACTTTCATCATAATTCGGCATATTCCCATTCTGATAGCATATATTTCATTCAGTTTTTTTGTTGATATATATGAGTACAATACAAACAACGAAATACTACAACCGCATGATATCCCTTCAGGCAAACGGTTTTTGAAACAAGCAAGCAAACTCTTTGGACATTACAATGACTTACTTCAGAAGCGGACCAGCATTCCCTTTATTATTCCGTGATTCGATGGAAAATGGATAGTACTTAAAGTTCAGCAAAGGATAAGGGGATGCGCTAAAACAAGGCAATACCTTTTAAGTCACCTATGATAACGTTTGATCGGCATATATACATTTTGTAACAATACTATAGCCAATCACAGCTGTAGTAGGAATCCACAATAAAACGTAAGGGGAGATACAGAGGATAGTAGCAGTCTTTCATCTGGTGATTAAATGTTTTGTCTGTAACAATGCTTAGGCAATTAAAAACTTCTCAGGCAATTTAAATATATTGTAAAGATTTAATATTTTTTCATTCTGGACAAATAATAGTTATTTCTCCTATGAATTATTTAAACTTGTAAGGCAGCAAACACATTACACAGGCTTGTGGTAGGTGTTATTAAAAAGAAGAGAACTGACTTAAAAAGACAATCTCCCACGGTTTCAGATTAATTCTGTATTATTTCGAGTATTTCGCATGCGACATAACTGCTTGTTTATAAACGACTAGTTCCTAACTATACTATTATGCAGTAACGGTGTGCAGCCGTTGATCTTGCTAAGTATATATTTTAATTTTCCTTTATTTGCGCCGGCTATGTTTCAAATACATCACTTACGATTAGGTCACCTTCTTCATTTTATTTCTTAAAATGCTTATTCTGACCACCGTGTCCGTCACCTGACCACAAAGCCAGTCGTTCACAAATCGAAGACAGAAGCATTAATGTCCGCATATGAGAATTGTTGTTGGTCTTCCCGACCCCGCGCAGATTTTATGTTTGTAAACGGAAACGTAGGCTACAGTTCCATCTGAATGCCGTCACCAAAATTCAATATAACGGGCAAGGCGAAGGATGACATTCCAAGGTCACTGACAACATCGCCAATAAACCGCAACCACCTCACAAAGACGTATAAGGTGCAACACATCAAGATTTACAAATTCAATTTATTCACACAAGCTGATCTAATAGTTACTAAATATTTTCCGTTAACCACGCAGAGCTCATTACAGCAAACTGACACTGACTGAAGCCATGCCTACATCTGCAACACGCCGGATGTACAAATATTTATTTACCTCCGTTTCAAAGATTCCAAACACTAAATTGTGTGCTTTTGTCCCTTCATTCGATCAATCAGATTACACAAGGATGCCAGAAAACATTTACTAATATATCTTATATGCTAGTATATAAAGAAACGGATAAATGCATCAGACGTTTAATGTCTTATTAAACCATTGTTAGCTCACAGAGCCATTGAATGTCATTTGGGCTTCCGCAGCACGTGCCGGAGCTTCACATAAACACACAAAAGCAAACAAACAAACCCCGCGCGCACGGCGTTCGAAACATGCGATCATACAATCTGCGAAACCGGCCAAGCGCACGTGCACCGTCTCGCTATCAAATACGACCAAATGGGAACCGGTTTAAGCTACGGTGCTGCACTACAGACTGGATATAGGAAACACATAAAATAAAGGCTGCCAAAACAGCACTAGCCCCGAGGCCGGTGTACCGGGCTGCGTGTAGCAGGTGAATAGCAAGACACGTAGCTGTATGTTCAGTTTCCACCATCGCATAATAGGATCATGAAATTCTCTACCGCAAAAGCAAGTTCAGTAGTTGCAAATCAGTTTATTTAAACGATTATTTCAGATACAGATACGATAACGCTTGAGGAACGTCTCATTAGTAGTCGATATATATAGGGTAAGCTAGGATGAGGAAGCCGGCTACATTTCATGTAAATAACATAAGAATTAAAAGATAATGTGCACTTTACCTGGTAGCTTAAAATGCTCTCGGGATCGTTGTTTCCAGCAGGCATTTTTACTACAGAGCCAATCAATAAAACCTGTATAAGAACTCAGCTGGTAAGTCTCAGCGGTGAAGCAGGGTAATATAATTAATTCTGGATGCTAGAACCTATAAAATATGTTTCCAGCGTACGGCATATGAACTGTTAGATGTTCCTTCTTCACATATTAAGGACCGCACTCGGTTTGGAAACTATCATCAGTGTTTTTGCCTAGTTTGTCTTTTGAAAGTGTTTTAGTGTTTCTCGTGCGCTAGCGCCGAATTTCTCTTTTCCAGAAAAGAGCACGGTCTAGTGAAGGCAGCATCACTCAAGGTTCGACCAATGGGAGCTGGCCGGACAGCGACGCATTGCTGTTGCTAAACTGATGGCTTGCAGACGTTATAGAAAAGGTTTTTTTGTTTGTTTGTTTTTTTACCGCCCAAATCAAGCTGGAATAATACTTTAAAGGTTGCGTATTCCTAATGATTATTTATTGTTTTCTAATGAAATCAACTTTCAATAAATACTTTTATATATCCTAGTCAAGCATTAGTATCTAGTCCCTAAACATAAACTAATCTGATGTGATAAACGTTTAATTTCGGGCTAGTTGCAACTTAAAATAAGCTGTCCCAAAGTTGCCTAATGAATGTCTTTACACTAATTTTTGGAAATTTGAAATACTATACTTTGTTAAGAATTTGATCAGTGTCCGTTACACGACATACCAAAAGCCAAGGTGATATTTTAAGAACATTAACAAAATTAAACCTCCCATTTGCAAAATCACCTTCCAGAAAATCTGCTGCATGTTTCAGGTACCTTAAGGACTTTTGTTCTATGAAATCAGAGGTTTATTCATTTTGTTTATTTGAGTGCATTAGTAAAAATGTAAGCATTCTGAATATATCATATGAGTATATATTTGTGTGTGTGTGTGTGTGTGTGTGTGTGTGTGTGCGCGCGCGCGTGTGAGGTGGGGGGGGGCGGTTACAACACTACTTCTAATGTGCCAGTCTATGATTTATATTGAATGCAAGTACATATCATATAGCACCCTCGTGTGTCTGAAAAAAAAAATCACTTTTAAATGAATCCAACTAAGAACAATTTCTAGTTATTACTTAGACACAGTGAACACACATTGTACTGTACACGTACATATTACCTATAGATTGGCAATAGAAATTGCACAATGATTATTTTTGACATAAAACAGGAGCTAATTCTTATCTAGAACTTAATAATGGAAAAACAGAATGCAGTTTTTGCATTTTTGTTTGTATGTTCTTCATACAGTTTCACCTACGTTAACAGCAGTTACTTTAATTAAATGTTTCTTGCACCTGTTAATTTTTTACATGGGCTTGTTATAAAATGAAACTGGCTGGATTATTTATGCATGAATACCAACCCCCCCTTTTTAAACTCTTGTTATATACAAATAACCATCTATTAATTGAAATGCATGTCCTAGCTGCGTTCTTGACTATTAATGCATTGTAGCCTCATTTTACAAAAGTTGTTGTTCTTTTAAATTTACTTTTACTCTAAAAAGAAAAACCTAAAAAACATAAAAACTAAAAGAGTAAACTGGGTGCACTTGTCAAGCAAATTCAAGGCTTTAATGTGTATTGGCCATCATACATATATTATTTTACTGGGAGTCTTATTTTATTGATTTTAGATTATTTAAATTTTAGATTGGAACATGTAACTATCTTAAAGCCTCTTCTACTATTAACAGAAGAATATCTATACTCATAGAACAATTTTGAATAGTTTTGTTAACTGTGTAGTGCATTATAGTCTTTTCCAGCAGGGGGTGCTGGTTCTGATACGTATATGGTAGTCTCCCATGACCCCGTGAAGATAAAAGGTTGCACAGTGAGACCCATGCGGTTTGTCCCACACTAAACAATTTATAAACATTTAACATTATAGAACATGACTGAAATTGATTTCGGGTACAAAGAATGTTTTCGAATCCATCATGAATATTTGAATTGTCATTCTGTCCAAATGTGTTTTGGATACGATTTCCTTTTAACTCGGTTCAATTTATTTTATTTTTTTGTAAAGCGCCCTTAGCAACATAGATGCCCCAAAGCTCTTCGTATATCCATATACAAACACATGGCACATTGCAAGCAGAAAAGAAATCAACGTTAGGGGGACAAATACTACGGATTCACCATTTTAGAACTGCAACATATAATCAGCATGAAACTGAGCTTAAAAAGGATACAATAAATTGTATGAATTTACTGATGGTTGACCCCCCCCCCCAAAAAAAAAAAAAAAAGAAAAAAGACTAACAGTAATATATTGGTTCTATATCTGTCTCTGATACTTAACAGTAGATAAAAAAACATATCCTATCTGAATTACAATTGGCATTTTTTTTTCTGGGGGTGTTTTCTCTGTTTTGAACCGTGACTTAAACAGACTGGCTAGCTAGATACAGTAGGTTAATGATATGGTTAATGCTTAATACATCATACATCTGACTTCTGAGTACCCCGTGTTGTCTTTGGGATGATAGTTTTCAATTCGTCATACATTATCAGTGTTCTTCGGTTGAAACTGCGGGTGGTTCGATTATTTGTTGTTGTTTTTCTTTTTATATCGACGGTGGGGGGCTGTCAAGTACCGTACGAAAGAATAATTTCACTGTGATTTTACTTCCTGGACATCCAGTATCGAAACAGTCACCAACGTTATTAGTTACAGACATGTTCCTGCTTTTATTAGTTGCAGTCAGAGGGAGCCAATAGTGGATACTTTGTTTGGATCTAATATTGCGAATACGCAAAATATGTGTGACGTTTTGTTTCTAAGCCACTTGAAAATAAAGAAATAAGACTCGAACTTTCAAAATCCGCACATAATCTGTGACGTCCCACGTGTTTTTCCAATGTACTTGCTATAAATTATGAAATACGTATGTGTAGTTCGTTGTGCCACTGTCAAAGTTTTAATAATTTAAAAATCAATTTTCAAAACAGTGGGAAAGCTCAAAAGCAACTAATTTAACAACACGTACTTACAAATTATTCTAAGATGTTGACAAATACTATTGTTATGAAAAGCAATCAAAATGAAACACAGGAAATGTTTTTTTTTTTTCAAAGGCAGAGGGAGGGGGAGAAGTAGATGATAAATGCATTTTCACTTCTTGGTAACGCGAGTGAGAGGGGCGAGACCTAGAGTAGTTACTTTCATTTGCTATATTCTATTTATTTGGATTAAACCATACATGAAAGCAAGCTTTGTTTTTATGATGTTCTAGTTGTTCAAGTACGGTGTACATCGAACACTGAACTAAAAATATTTCGGCGATCATATCCTGTAAAATTTTACGGGAGACGTAAGTCGCGAAGAATCGGCGGCTTAAAGACCGAAGATCGCCTTGAAACATAGCAAATGTGGTGGCCGTAGGATTAACCAGTCTTCAATCTTAAAGACGGTAAGCCTTGTCTTTACATAATTGATATCACAAGTATTGGAAATGATAGTTATGATCGAATGGGTTGTCGTTTTTTTTCTTGCTCATGGAGGCCCGCTGTAAGAAGACGCCAAACGCGTAAAGCGATCCGAAAAAGAGTAAACGACGGCATTTTTTTTTTTTTACATTCAAGCTTCGTGAAAATGGAAATGGTGAAGCGTTACATTTTACGTTCACGCTGACAGAAAACTGCTTTGTTGGGAGGTTCAAGTTCAGCATTCACTTCTTGATTCTGCTTGCGTACCGTTCCTGGCTTTTTAAAATGTTGCTTAAAGTTCCGTAGCGCGAGAACGTTTGCTGATCTGTCAGTGAAGAAGACAGGCACTTTAACGTAAGCATTGTGCAAACCTTATAGAAACAACGCACGGTGACCAATTATGAAACGCTTACTTGTAATAGTATTTTTTAAATAATTAACATTTAAGTAATATTTAATATGATTAGGCGTATATAATAAAACTTAGTTCTGTTGGGCTGGATCCAAAGGTGTTTCACATGTTTGCAGTGCACCGAATTCCCAGGTCCGTTTTGTTTTCTCTCTGGCAATATCGAATGACATATCTCACATATACGTCAGTCACCAGCTTGTCGACTCTTTTCCGCAAATGCACAATATTTGTACAAGGAATGTCCGGAATGTCTCAAGAGAATTTAACGTTACTTTGGAGACGCAATGCTGAATGGTTATCGGACTTGTATTATTACAGGTTTATTTTTCTGATAATGCGTATGAGAAACAAATTTTAAATGTTCAGATAAATACTTCGTAGGTATGATGTTATCTATCAAATTTTAACAGTTTGGGTGATATATTAAAACTCCTTGCATATCTGGGTAACGTTTTTGTAACATTCAGAATAAAACAAAAGAAAATATACTTTGTGGCAAAATGCAAAACGTGCAAAATACAAGAATTAAACTTCTAATTTAGACAACAGAAACTAATGTTTTGTTGTCTAAATGAATCTATTGTTGAAGATTTTGTGACAGTTTCCCAGCATGTAATACTTTCAGAGGCATCAGAAGGCAGGATGTAGTGTAACTCGTAATCGGGCGATTGTCAACAGCTATACTAAACTGTACATAATGCATTAGTAATAGTTTCAGTGATAAGAGTTTTTTAGTAAAATGTCCCCTTTTCGGCATTGAACAGGGTGGCTCAGCAGGCAGCGTGGTTGCCACACACTTCCCGACTTGGGGGTTTGAATCCCTCCCCCACTCACGTGTGCGTGGAGTTCGTATGTTCTCCCAGTGTTGTGCAAGCTTCCTCCTGCAGTTCATGAGACGCGCAGTTCGGCGCGTGTCTGTGAGCTAGCACCAGCATGTCACCTGTTGACACATACAGTATGGCCCTCCAATGCATTGGTGATGTAGTAGCTTTTACCGGATAAATCAATTGAAATGGGGATACGGTAAATCCTAATGTTATAACAGAATGCTTTTATTGTCATTGTATAGGTAGCAACTAAATCAAATTTATCGCTTCTCATACCCCATATTGTTCTGCTGTGAGTCACGTAAAGATGAGAGCAAAACATAGTTAGAGTCCGATGTTGGCATTCACCCACAAACCAAGTCTGTCACATACTGATCTCATATTAATTCATCATTAATGAATCATGATGCATGTTTTATCTCAAGCAGTTACCATATTTGTTACTGTATCTGTTAATTCTGTAAACCTTTGTGAAGCAGTTCCTACTGAAGGAACTAAGGAACTATTGAAAGAACAATAATTAACACAAGTGTGGCATATTTTATCTCAAGTAGCGACTGTATTTGTACATGATTTGAATCCTCTAATTTGGGTTGTGCTCAGTGCCAAAGAGTATATTTTAATTTTAAACAAGACAAAACAACATGAACTGGCAAATTACAATGTAACTTGCACTGATAATTCACACCTCCAGGGTTGGGGGTTTAAATGCAACCCCACTCAGGGGGTGTGGAATTTGGCTGTGATACATGGTTTTCTCCTGGTTTTTGGGCATTCCTCCTATATGTGTACAGACTATCTCTAAAGTGCCCATGTTCTGTGCTTGTGCTTTGGGATGGACTGGCATCCTGTCCAAGGTGTATTCCTGCCCTGTGTTGTCAAGGATAGGTTCCAGGTCACCTGAGACCCAAACCAAGATGAGCATCAGAAGATGATGAATGAAATTAGACCCACAACTAAAGCTAAAAAACTAGTTTGAGTCATAATGCTTCATTCTGAATACAGCTGTTTTTTAGGTACTGGGAATTGCCAAATCATAAATATTTCCCACAATCTCGTCCTTATAACATCTCTTTCTGTGGGTTCTCTGACATAATCAGATGCAGCAAAGAAAAGGATCTATTCACGGTAGTCAGAAGTTAGATGTTGGATGGATGGATGGATGGATGGATGGATGGGTAATCCTCTTTTTCAAATCCCACACTTTGAAACAAACTTTTTTTGTACCGCGACCCAATTTTCACCATGCCAGCTCAGTTGCGACCCTCTTGCGGTTCAAATTAACGCTATGATCAAGTGCGCAGCGCACTCTGCAGTTTGCGCCAATCAATGCCTATCGCACAAATCTGATTGGATGTGCCAGTGAATTTTAAATTAAGCATCTATGGCTTGGCTTCTTGGATTGGTTGAATGTTTGCAAGTTTTGCACTAAGCAGTTGCAGGCCAAAGACCTGTTTGTATAGGTTAATTCTAGGACTATAAAACTTGCTAGTTTTATAATGCTTACATTTCCAACTCTGCCGCATGACCTTTTCAGAACATGCCGAGTCCAAGTTTGGGTCGTGACCCATTGGTTTGGAATTGCTTCCTTAAATGGTGCATTTATTCATTTCAGAATTTCCTCCAGGATCAATAAAGTCCAATTTATTCTTAATCTTTATCTCAGTATTTATATTCCAAATAGTAATTTTTATAGTATTATTAGTAATGTTTTGATGTATTTTTTTATCTTCTTTGTATAAAAATATTTGGTAACATTTTACTTGAGGGAACACAAATAATGTAGCAGTACATTCGTACTTAATATATTAATATATTAATTAACCAGAAACTTAGTGTTAGTTATGTATTGACCCCATGTCTGTTCATCATTAATCAATCATAATGTTTCTTGTATTTCATGCAGTTACTATATTTATTCATGATTAGTACTTGAGTAGAATCTGAGTTAGTACATGACTTGTATATTTATAATTAGACAAAACTGCAGATTTCTTGACTTCAGACAAAGAGATACTTGACATTCACACCCCATTTCTGCCTTGTCGAACTTAATGATTTTTTTAACCGGGATCATTCCTCGCAACTGACAATATGTGACTCTTCACACACACCAGGATTCCAGGGTTTCATGAGATGATTTGGGTGAAAAGTTATGCGGGATTTCCTTTCAGCTTTACCCATTCTATTTAGCTTGTCAAAGGAGATGATGGCGTTTCGGTTGCTTATAGCTGCATTGGCTGTAGAGGGCTGGATCATTCAAACATTAATGTGCAGTAAGTGATGAATGTGAGAGTGAGGTGTCACATGACGATAATATTCACGGTGGTGGTGAGAATTTTAGGTTCTTAATTGGTACAAAAGTACAAGAATGTAGATGTTTGTAAAGGAGGTGTGAGAGTCGAAATGCATGGAATGAGGTGGTCTATAAATACTGTAAAGCTTTGTGAGATGACTGTAAGGATGGACTCTTGAGATGAGTGTAGAATGGATGATTTATAGGAAGATTAACTCCAAAAATAGAGGAACCTTTTCTGGGAACAGAAGAGTGCCTGAAAACCAAGGTCTCAGATTTCTCCTAATGGAAATGAGTTTCAGCTTTTGTTTTTTCTAATGTGTGTCACTGTAATGATGAATTTACTGCAAACAGAAATACAAATAGTTTGGCAAATAGCTTTGTAATAAGGCCTGAACTGGATTATTTTTGGAGTTGTGAACAATTACATGATTGTACAGATACATTAACATGAAGTACAGGGGTAAAATTTGCACAGGGATCAAGGCACAACAAAAGTTGTGAAAGCCGTGAAACAATACTAACATTACAATAATCCCAAAACCCCTCAGAAGGAGAAGATATTTGAAGAATGGTTTGTAGCGTTGGGAGATATCTGAGTAAGTGGCATACAGTGATGTCTACAGTGAAACTTTGAAATGGGTGATGACTTCAGGGGGAGTATAAAAGTGCTATAGATTTTTACATTAATTACTGTTTCTATTTTTCACGGAATTGCACTTATTCTCAGATTTCCCCCTCCCCTACTCTTCCGGTCATTCCTTACTTTTCCTCTGTAGGCCGACAGCACTTATGCCCCCAAAATATTAGGTTTAAGTACTGAAGTACGAGATTTGAGACTCATGGCTGTGCTTACTAGTCATAGTGATGTAGTAATGCCATTGATAGAATTGGTTGCTAAAAAATGTAGCACTTTGTTATGCATTTTTTGCACGGTAAAATCTTGACTGTTTGAATTGAACTTGAATATAAAATGGAAATCTGGTGTTTTAGCCTATAATGTGTGCTGTTGTTTTGTTTTTTCTAAATAAAGGTGTGATCAGGAACAACTTCATTCTTTTATTTCAGGTTATTATAACATTTTATTTGCACTTTATGGCAATTATAAATTAATCAGAAAAAAGGAATTAATTATTTGAAATTCACAGTTAGGTAGTTAACCTAAGCTAGCGACACCCATATGAAATGTGGATAATTATGGTTATAGCCTAAGCTAACACCGCCCATATGCAATGTGGATAATTATGGTTATTGCCTAAGCTAATGCCGCCCATATGCAATGTGGATAATTAGGGTTATAGCCTAAGCTAGTACTGCCCACATGCAATGTGGATAATTAGCGTTATAGCCTAAGCTAAGGTCTCTCATATGCAGTGTGGATAATTAGCGTTATAGCCTAAGCTAAGGCCTCTCATATGCAGTGTGGATAATTAGCGTTATAGCCTAAGCTAAGGCCTCTCATATGCAGTGTGGATAATTAGGAATTTTACAGTGAGACTATGATAATAATCCTGCAAGAGCTTCTTCTAGTCGTTACAATGTTAATAATTTGTTGGCTTAATTTTTCCTAAACACAAAATATTCTCAGTTAAATGTGCAGGGTGAGAAATGGTGAAAAGGGTTAATAACAATGCAAGGATTAGGAATTATTTGTTTAAGACAGGAATACCAGAGAACTGGAAAGTCTGCTCTGTAAGTAAGTTTTAATCGCGGTTTTGTGATACCAATCCGGGGGGGGGGGGGGGGGGGGGGGGGGGGGGGGGGGGGGGGGGGGGGGGGGGGGGG
>JAODKF010000138.1:5670365-5693070 GCA_026779585.1 Mormyrus proboscirostris
GAAATATTTTATAATTTTATTTTATTGCAGAGACACTGGACCAACCATAATAGATTGTTTATTCAGAATTATTTGGCACTTATACACAATAGGGAGCGATTCTGCCAAGGAAAGACCTGGTAGACTCCGTATGAGAAATGTCTGAGTAACACAATCTAAAAATGATCCCAAAAGGTCACTGAAGACTTAGAATCCAAATGCTTTGTTTCACCAATTACACAAAGTACAACTAATTTGTTTTGTTGCAGGTGGTGGCATCAGACATACAATCGAGACAAATCAATAAATAGAATATAAGTAAAATGCGCAAATAATCTTCGCCAACCTTGTGTGCTGAATGTCAATCAGACTTAAAAAGAGTAAAGTTTTGAGTGTGTTTAGTGTGTTTACATAGCTGCTTATCCTATGCATGAAGTGTGTTTTTGTGTTACGTGGTAAGTGTTATATGTCTGGCACCCCTGGACCATTGTCTAGCACCTTTTGTAAGACAAAAAACTTGCCTGAATGTGAAAAGGTTGCAAGGAAAATTGCTGATTGCGCAATGTCATAACAAGGAGTGGTTATTTTTGGGCACATGGGACATTCAGTACGGTAATCGCCGAAATGGACAATGTGACAAGTCCGCATATGCCATTTTGCAAATAGTTACTTGTTTGCAGAGCATGTAAAATGGGAATGTGAAAGTAAGAGCCCGAGTAGGAGAGGTATCACCGTGTTTAAGTGCTCTTGTGACAGCAAGTTTGGCAAGTTTCTTGCATAAAGATTATGGTGACATTTCGCTCTGTTGCACTGCTTTGAAGTGCTCAGTCTGGGTCTCTGGGCCCGCAGCCTACGAGGTAATAGGACACCCTGGATGGGACACCAGCTGAAATTCAATCATTACTTTAAAGTTTTGTATTTTTTTAAAGTGGGCTTGATTTTTTTTCATTTAAACATCATATCAATCATTTGTTTGAATGGAATTTTTTACTTCAGAGACGAAGGATGGGACCTCTGCGTTTAATGAATTTAGCGTCAGTTGAGCAGCTGTTCAAACTTTCTAGCTCAATAAAATTGGCTTGAAGTTCCGCTCCAACCTATGCAGCTGTTTTCATGTGGGAAAGGTTTGTCTTGGCTTCTGACATCACAGTTGCTGTGATAGCTTTGTCAAATGTTATTCCAGCTTTCATACAGTTCAAGAGAGAATTAAATTTGTTGACCTGTCGTCTCAGGACAGAAGTTTAAAAAGCTGGGTAGTACAGCAACAGGTGTTAACTTATTTAATAGATGCATCACTGTGTTTTGCAGATAAAAACAACTCTGCGGTCTGGTTATGAAATTATTAATAAAAATATATCTTGTAAAAATTGCAGTATTTTAACATTTTGAATAGTTCAGTACAGTAGTAGGGGGTTTTTGTTCATATGTGTCATTTATCTTAATTTTTTTTAATCTGGTGGTTTAAACGTGCTGAATTTGACTCATAATCCAATCTAAAAAAATTAAAAATGGTGAGCCAGAAGAAAAGTGAGCATAAGACAGAATCATAGATGTATGCCTTTGATACTGGGAATCCATCCATCCATCCATCCATCCATCAACCCACCAATCAATCCATCCATCCATCCATCCATCCATCAACCCACCAATCAATCCATCCATCCATCCATCCATCAACCCACCAATCAATCCATCCATCCATCCATCAACCCACCAATCAATCCATCCATCCATCCATCAATCAACCCATCCAAACATACGTCTTCCAGCTACTTACCCTGGTCAAGGGGGCCAAAGCCTCACAGACAGCATAGTGTACAGGACAGGGGGACGTCCTGGATAGGATGTTGATAGGAAGTGTTATCAATTAACCATCTTAATTTTTCTCATTATTCAAATTTTGTATTCATTGTTTATATTTCTAAGACCAGTCCACATTGTTTGTAACTATCGCCGAATAGGACATAGGCCTGACGATAGGATTAAGCAGTAAGCCCTGTGTGCCAAACGACTTATATATGCTCTTACATTTTTAGTATACAAACATATTTTTGCACTGCTTGTTTTCAGGATCCACAGTTTATGCCTTTAATTTCACATGCATTTCTCCAGAATAATGTTTCAAACACAAGATGGTTCCCCAACTTGCAAATTCTAATTTGCATAGTGGTGAAGCCCCATAATTCCCATCCATCCCTCTATACATCTATCCATCCATACAGGCTTGTCCTATGCAGAATCACAGGTGCCTGGTGCCCATACCAGAAGCTACAAGCACAAGGCAGGGGATAATCCAGGATGGGGCACTAGCCTACCACAGCACAATAATTCAGCTTACTAAATAACTTCATCCAAAGTTGCATATTTCACATATGCCATTAGTATATTATATAATTCAATTAGGCTTTTAAAGATGTTTGGACAGATACCTAATGAAGCACATCATGCGTTGGGTCACGTAATAAACATGAGAAATTCTTTCCATTCCAAGAAACTCTAAATACAGTTACCTAAGCAATCCTGACATATGTGTGGCAAATATTGTCAGAAACAATGTGTAAGAAACAGCTGTATTTTTACCACCAGCTGTCAATTGATACGTCTGTAAACATTTCAAATGGAATTGTCCGCTAACCATAGTGACTCTTCCATTTACCTATGGAAGTTATACTGAAAGTAAAATGAAAAAAAAAAAAAACGAATCAATAAAGTTTTGGAATTTGAGGATTTGACTTCCGTAGATCGATCAAGCCCAGGCAGGAAACTACCTTCTACATA
This sequence comes from Mormyrus proboscirostris, assembly GCA_026779585.1. NCBI lineage: Eukaryota > Metazoa > Chordata > Actinopteri > Osteoglossiformes > Mormyridae > Mormyrus > Mormyrus proboscirostris. The sequence continues at coordinate 5,673,123 of JAODKF010000138.1, forward strand.
CATACTACAGTGCACCTAGGGGCATGTTTCTTAGCTGCCTCTGATATCAGTACGCAGCATTGGTGTCATAGAGGTCTCTTCAAGCCATACATTTGGCCAAACCAGAAAATCATGTGAACGACATCAGCGTACAGCATTCATACAAATCGCTAACAGGATAAGTGGATTCCTAGAGACATCTAAAATGACATTTTTGCAATGTCAGACAAATTTGAGGAATTTTGACATTAAATTAAGGAATTGATGTTTCCCCGTTGAAGACCTACATAAAGGGGATAATGAAACATGTTAGGGGTTGGTAGCATTTATAATATATTGAGGCAGCATACTTTGCCCAGAGGGCGGGATTTTGAGTTTCAGTGTTCTCTGAGTCCCATTTGCCGGTCTCCAGAACCCTTTTTAAAGGGGCAGTTCACCCCAAAACTAAAAACAAAAACATGTTTTAAATGGGTGCTGTCTATCCACCTGCTGTTAGTTACCTAGTTTTGGAGAGATCGGCTGTAGAAATGTCAGGCTTCTCTCAAAAATAACGAGAGCGAATGGCATTCTTTCTGTGGCGATTAAAGCGCCCGAAAAATACATTTGAAAAATTAAAAATTCCAAAGCATTACCAGAAATCAGGACCCATTTGTTTCCTTTCACTATACTCCATACACCAATCATGTCACTGCACAGAAGGTATCTCCACAGTGCCTGTGCTCATATTGTATCTTCTGCACAGTGATATAATTGGTGTGTGAACAAAATAGTTCCTACATTAATCTGCTCACTACAAAGTCTTTGGATTATCTTCAATAACTGAGTCATGATTTCTGGTAAGAGACATTGCTTTTGAATTATTCAAATGGGTTTTTCTGGCTCTTTCTGGCATGTGAAGCTTCTGCTTCCTAGGATAATACTCATATCGCTGCGATCCTGTGAAAAGTCATGAATTTGGTCCCCCTAGTATTTCAGTAATATTATCAATATTAATATTAGTAATATTTTCTTTACAGCACTCAATGATTCATTAAACAATAATTAAAGAAACAATGTATGGACTGTTTCAACTTATAAATGAACCAGCTTCACATGAAAACATGTGAAGCTGATCTATCTCTGGTAGGCCTGGTTTCTGGGTGCAGTTCAGTCGAGCTCCACACCAGACCATTTCCTCCAGCAGGAGAGTATAAATTCTGTAAAAGGCTAAAAAAATACATTCAGTGTCCTGTGTGGAGAAACTTTGTGTACTGAAGTGAGTCTTCACCAGTATCCCCAGATTTTCACTCTTGTCTCTGGGGAAAAGTCATGTGACAGACGTAGTAAGCAAGGGGACATCAGGCACCAGAAGCTGGCTGAAGACTTAGTCTGTCAGCTAGAAGGATCTGCATCTCCAGTGCCTGACAGCAAGGGCAAATTCAGCATGAGGGAGTGGATGGAGACAGTGATGAAGAGCTGATGGCTGAACGGAAGACAGAGTCAAATATATGCGTTCACAAAACTAAGGTCTAGCAATTAACTTGGAACTAGTCAATCAAGTGCTTGAAATTAACCAGGTCATGTTACAGAGTGTGGCAACAACATTTACACTTGAGATAACTGTGTTGAAATTGGTCTTGCATCACGAAAAGTTGGTCACTTGGGCACGTCAGAGGTAATAAATCAATATAACCAGTCCTATATTGGGTGAGGTGTTTCTTCTGAATGTGTCTGAGCGGTGAAATATCAGTTGCTTGCAGTTTTTCTTTTTTTTGCCCAGAGCACATAAGACACCATTTTAGAGCAGTATTGAGGACACAGCATTTGTAAGCACCCTTTCATTATAAATTCACGCAAATACAAATGCACAGCTACACCACTGCAGTCTATCACACTGAAGTATGATACCCCCTCCCCAAACACACCATGTCCTGCTTGATAACCTCACGATCTGCAGATCTTCTGCTCATCCCCGAGCCTCTGTCCCCCGGCTGTCATGCCTCTTCTGCTTTTCTCACAGATTCCTCTGTTCTTACATGAAAATGGGGGGTCTTTGCGCAAATGGCTGGTCTTTGCTAGCGGTATCATGCATTCAGCAGTAATCCACTTTAATTTGCTATCCAGCATGCAGTTTGCAACACAGTTTGCAACAAAGTCTTAGATATGGACTTTGCATTACTGATTCATGGAACTTGACTTAAGCATCATACACTATGGAAAATTTGTGTACACTTTGCATCATACTAAATGTTGTACACAGATTTCTTTTGGTTGTTTTCCTATTTGTTTCTCAAAAAAAAAAACAGTGAGGCAGTTTTAAAATAATCCCGCCACACTCACTGACAAACAAACCAAACCAGTTTGGTAAGGAGACTTGTAAATACATGCCAACCTGTCCATGCCAACACCTTTACCATCTTTATCTCCCTGTCCCACTTTTTTTGCGTTGTTTGCCAGCTTGGCTTCAGTATGTGGAAGGAAAATGCATCTTGTTCTCCTCCAAAGACGACCTTTGCCCACTGTGATGACCTCTGCCTACTGTGATGACCTCTGCCCATCATTCACAAAGCACCTATTGCTTCAGCACCTACCCTACGGTTATATCTGTTTGTGGACACACATTTTTCAAAAATCTGATAGAACCTGCCTGGAGATTCCTTCTTAGATGAGTCACCGAAGGAGCTCTTTCCAAATTGTTCCCTGCCCAGCCAAAATTATGCTCAGACTTGGCACTCACCACCTACTGTATGTTGTTTGAACTGGACGTAAACGTGTATTTTACAGGAAGGTACGAGAATGACTCATGAATCCAAATCAATGCATTGAGAAGGTTTGTTCTTAATGGTGAAAACCTTCACACTTATTACTGTTGTGCCCCTCGGGGGTGTTTAATCAGCAGGGAAATTAAAAATAAATGAAGAGCAACTTAAGCTTGCTGTTCCTGTCCAACAGTTATGCTATAATAGAAAAGTAAAAAAAAAAAAAAATGGAGGTTTGATTCAGTAATTTCACATTTTCCTGTGGCATCTGGTTAGATTGCTTCTGATTGCTTTGGAAGAAACTCTCATTCACTCACCCAGAGCCAGTCTGAGCTCGTGCCCTTCACTGTGCCCTCTCCTTGTGTCTCCCCACCAATCTTTGTGCAAAATCAAAGTGAAACAGGAAGCCAGAGTGTTTGCACAGTATACTGCAAAGAACAGGAAGTAGCAAGGAGCACTGCAGAAGCAGAAGTGAAGGACAGTGGACTGCCACTGGACTAGGCTATATAGAACATTCTGTATTAAGGATCTTCTTTTGCATTGGTTTTTAATCACAAATAATATTTTACTGGCATGTAGCTCAGCATGATAGGAGTCTGTGCCCACATCCAGAATGTTATGGGTTCAAATCCAGCGACTGGCAGAGTAATTTTTCTTGCCATTTGGACCCTTGATCAAGGCCTTTAACCCCAGTTGCTAGCTGATCTGCTCTCTGATCTTCACTAGCTATGATTTGGGACAAAAGCCAAATAAATGAATATGGCAGTTTTCACCTTATCCATCTCTGATGCTCAAAATGACACGCATGTATGATCCTAGGATTAAACGTTGTCATTTATGCTCAGTTACGGTTTTTCACTTGCCACACCACACGGAGGTGTCACTGTAGTTCTGTCAATGTCTGCATAATTGGGTCAGAGGTAGTCAAGGAGACCGACCGTGATGCTTTTCCACTGTTCGCATCGAGCGCGGCATCTTGTAAAACGCTAGAACGGCCTGAGCAGCCACACCGCGCCTGTCACATAGCATACTCACCTGATGAAGTCCGCTTACGGTGGAGACTCCATCTCTTGTGAATATTAGCTGCATCGACTGATGATCGTGATCGACCAACATGAACGTCCGGTTGTCAGTTTCTTATTTTCTTATTTTATTTTTGTTGTTTTAATTTGTTGAATAGCAGATGCTGGTGTTTTGGGAAGCTTGTGATCATGTGATCCTGACAGATCATTTCAGTCAGTGCTCCGTGTCCAATCTCTTGCAGACTGTTTCGCCATGGCCCAGTGGGAGAAAGTGAAGAGTCTGCCCCCCCAGTCCCTCAGCGAGCTGTACCCCACAGAGTTCCCCATGGAGGTCAGATATTACCTGGCCAGCTGGATTGAGGAGCAGCCCTGGTATGACTGCGGAGATGTTCCCAGACATTAGCATAAACATGCACACCTGCGCAGGGTTCACAACATTGTCCATGCAAATACTGAATGTATTAGACAGCAAGACGGAGGTCTTCTGAGGGAACACTATTTCAGAACTATTTCAGAAAGGAAAGGGAGGGTTAGTTGTTTTTGCCGACACCCCATAGCACACAGTGCACGACGATGAAACGCAGCCCCTACATTTAACCCATATGTCACAGCGTGACATAGCAGGGGCCAGCTAATTCAACACTAGGAGCAGTACCTCGCTCAGAGTACCTCCCTGCTGATCAGGGACTTGAACTAGCAATCTATCAATTATTAGTGTGCATCGCTAACCATTAGGTCACCACTGCGGAGAATGACATGAAATCAGAGCCAGAGTGAGTGGTTCTCTTAAGTAGCAGATATTATAGTTTTATGTTATTATTTATCCAGACTTCATTCCATGTTGCATGTTGCCCCTGAAAAGACAACATTTCATGGTAGCCATGTGGCAAACGTTACATAAGTTTGTGCACATGTACGATTATACAGTGAGGTGATAAAAAATAATCTCAAATCTAAAGGCAGGCTGATAACAGTCATGGAGATGTTCCTTTCTTACCTCCTCCTATCCCTGCTCTTTTGACATCTTGGACTTACCAGGGAGGAGTTCAACGTGGACGACTCCAGTCAGGAGCCACAGGCCCTGCAGCTCCTTGAGCGGATCATCTCCTTCCTGCAGGGTATCGCTCAACAGAACGGCAACGTGGTGGAGCGGCTGAGGCTGCAGCACATCGGCACGAAGATGGTATTCATGTCAGAAGGGCCGTTAATGTCACAAACTTTTTTAGCCTTGCTAAAAAAAGAATTTTTTCAAAATACTTTCAGATCATCATCTCAGGGTCTTGTTTCAAATGAGAAATGGGAAATTTTCGTTTTGGCCAGCTGGGTGTGTGCGAAACAGTCACATGACATCAAAATGGAAAAAATGTACTTGGCAAATTAATCTTTCAAGTGAAGCACACAGAGATAAGTGCTGTTGTGCTTCTTAAAGCATTGCATTATTGTTCCAGAATGAAAGACAGAGTAGCTTTCCCACAATACGATTACATCATCTCCACACCACAAAGGACATGCACTTGGATACAGACTCTTGAACCAAGCTGACAGATGTCTGTTTTTTCAGAGTGAGTTCCAGTCCCAACCCCTGTTGCTGGTGAAGACGGTCCAGAACATCTTGAGAAAGGAGAGAGATCTGTTGTCTCAGATGGTACTAGTCCTTCTATTCTTCAACATATCTCTACATACTTCCTCCCATCCAGACTGTTCTGCACTAAGTCTCAGGCAGACAGCTTCGGGCTGTGAGGTTTAACAACTATATTACATCCATTGTGCAGATATTTTGAGGTAACATATCATATAGATGTAGGGCGAACATTTAATTAAAAAAGACCTTCAGCTTGTGTTCTTTGTGGGCTTTGCCATATTTAGCAGGGCATCGCAGATTCATACCATGTAAAGGAATACGTCCGTTGTCGTGGTTTTCAGCCGAAAACACTAGTCTGTAAATGACGAAACAGCGATACCAGAATTCACCAAATGTACATGCCTGTTCATTGACTGATACTCAATGAAAAAAAAATGTGAAATGCTTTAAAGATAACGATGTAGATAAGATTAAGGATTATGTGCAATAGTTTGGTCAGACAGATGCAGGTGAATATTCAAAGGGAAATACCGGCAATTTTTTTTTTTAAAGCTGACACACACCTAAGAACCGTGTCTTGCTGGATTTCTCAGGTAGTGGTTAATTGTCTTGGCTATCAGGACACAGATTTTGTGGACCAACAGCTTTTGTAATGAGACGTGGTAGAGAACCACAACAGAAAACAATGTTCAGACAGTGTAGTAACTTTCCAGACTGATAATCCTCTGGTCACGCCAATCCTGTCATTTTGAGAACTGAAATTAGCAGGGGCTTTTCTTTACAACAGAGTCACGATGAGACATAAAACACAAGTATTTTTAATGTTGTCTGTAGTTTTTGAACTTTCATCTCAAAAGTAACAAGATAATTTTGAATAATTTCAGCAAGACGCATGGCTTTATAAAGCCATATTTGTACTTTTAAAAGCTGAATGAAAACCTTACCATTATGCTGTGCTTAGGCCTGCAAGTTGAACCAAGAAGCACTCCTTTCAAAATGCCACTTGCTGCGTAGCTGTGATGCTAGTCACTTATGGTCGCTTATACCTGAGATCTGCAGGATTCTCTGTGAACGGTGTTTTTTTGCTCGAAACATTTCTTGCGCTGGCTGATGAATTAGTTGCACTGTAACTTTGTAAACATGCGACTTCTGTGCTAACTCATAACGAGAATCACGCATCATGAAACCGTCTTCTGAGGAATTACAGGGCCTTCATTTTTTCCCAACCTCATGGAGTAGCGATGCAGTGCTAGAAAGCCAGTGAAGAGACGGATGTGGATGATATTATGAAGGTATAGCAGCTTCGCATATGGTACATCGTAACATTGGGATGCTAATATTATTTTTCCACTCAAATTCTTAAGCTGAGATATATTGATAGACCAGATAGACTGATAGACTCCTGATAGACCAGAAGTGATGTCACTGTTTACAAACCCACTTCAGCTCACACGTGTTGTAGTTTATTTAAAGATCAGGCTACCCGCCATGGGACGATAACTAGCTCAACTGACACGTTAGGGAATCACCATTAGACTTCATTTCATCCACTTAGTCAGAATTCTTTAATTCCCTACCTCGAGGGCTAGAATCCAACACAGTTTGCAGATTTTTCTGCTCAAACACAGCTTAGTCAGCTAATTACCACCTGCAGGAAGGCTGCACTCACCATGAAAGGGAAGGGGGAAAGCCTTCTGGAACCCTTGGATGTCTTGTCTGTTGTCTCAGTGTATGCTCCGACTGCAGTGAGTAATCTGTCGTTGAGGGAGACATTTCACTCGTAACTTCGCTTGGTGGTTGATGGGTGCCCACGAGGTGACACTCCTCTGGTCATGGGTGACTTCAATGCGACCACTGGCACTGACAGGGCTGGCTATGAGGGTTGTGTTGGTCCCCATGGGTCTGGAGACTGGGGTGTTTGTGGCTCCATGTTCCTTGTCTTTGTAAAAGGTCAGAGGCTGTGGGTCCCTGAATCCTGGTTCCAACGCCCTGAGCCACATCATTGGACTCCAATACTGGTAGTGGGAGATCTTAAGTGCAAGTTGTGACCCTGAACTGCAGGGTCTACAGAAGTGCCCAGTTTGTGAATTCTGACCACGGACTTGTTGTTGCTACTCTGAAGACTCAGCTTAGATCTAGTAGGCTACCACCTACTAGGAGTACGTAATGTGGTGTGGTAGACCTTCTTTGATAAGACCCTGAAGGTCGCTGAGGGCTGTGTTGGTAGTGCTAGTGTTCACAGAAGGAGGTGTTTCATCTCGCAGGGCACCCTGGATATTATTGTGAGGAGTCGCAGCGCACGACTTGGTGGCAACTCCTGTCTATACTGGAAACTGAGAAGGATGAATGTGAGGGCAGATAAGGATAAAACATAAGATAAATCTCTGTGCAGGTGACACACCATCTCTGGTCTAGTGACCCACATCCTGCTTACAGAGGAAGCATTACACACATCTGAATCTGTTCCTCAGAGACTTGCAGTCAGGGCAGGTGATGGAATGGTCCTTAAGAATGACACTGCAGTTGTGACCTACTGCACCGGATACTTTGAGCAGTTGTTTAAAACTGACCCTCCAGCTAGGATGCTGGACATCTCTGGGTCCACGGTTCTTGAAGCTATTCCTCCGATCAGCTGTGAACCACCCAATCTCACCTTGCACGGGTTGTGAATCAGATGGGATTAGGGAAGGGCACAAGGATCTGTGGTATCCGGGGTGAACTACTCCAGGCTGGTGGTAAGGCTGTCCTCCTGGCATTGCAGGCAATCTCTGCTTCCATTTGGGAGTCAGGCGTTATCCCAACTGACTGGAAAACGGGACTTGTAGTCCCTATCTGGAAAGGGAAGGGTGATCACCTGGATTGCGGCAACTACAGGGAGATAACACTGTTTTCAGTGCCGGGTAAGGTCCTTTCTAGGGTCATCCTTAACAGGAACCATAATTACTTGCTTGACTTTCAGCAACCGGAGCAGTCTGGTTTTACACCTAAGAGTTCTCATCGAGTGTAACGACGAATACTGACAGAGGCCCTTTGCAGCATTTGTCGATTTTCGTAAAACATTTTACTCAGTTGATCGAGTTGTCCGATAGGACATCCTGAGACTTTGCAGGATCCCCCCCAAAGTTGCTGGACGCCATGGCTGGCCTGTACACTGGTACTGTGAGTGCTGTGCAGAGTAGAAGAACCTGTACGTTCTCCCGAGATGATTCTGGGGTTCGCCAGGGGTGTGTTCTAGCTCCTACCCTATTCAATGCTGGTATGGACTGGGTCTTGGGTAGGGTCGTGGGGTCCAGCAGCTGTGGGTCGTCTGTTGGTGAAGAAAAATTTACAAAGATCTTGACTTTGCCAACAATGCTGTGATCTTAGCGGAGTCAATAGAGCCTCTGAACCGGGCTCTCGGGAGACTGAGCGAGGAGTCTGAGTGTCGGGGATTGTGGGTGTCCTGGATTAAGATCCATTTAATGACTTCTTAGGTACAGCCATCTATAGTCTGTCTGTGGGGAGAATGTCAACCTTGTCCAGAGATTTAAGTACCTTGGCAGTGACATTCATGTCTCCGGTGACTTCCTATGAAGTCAACAGACGGATTTGAAGAGCATGGGGGGGTCATGAGGTCACTGGAAAGAGGTGTGTGGCGATCCCGATATTTTTGCAAGAGGACAAAGGTCCAAGTCTTTAGAGTCCTGGTGCTCCCTGTCCTGCTGTATGGCTGTGAGACATGGACGCTATCCAGTGAGCTGAGATGAAGACTGGACTACTTCAGTAATGTGTCACTTTGGAGAATCCTTGGGTACCGCTAGTTTGACTTTGTGTTGAATGAGCGGTTGCTAGAGGAGTCCCAAATGAGGCACATTACAGTACCTGCATTGTGAGGGAGCAACAGTTACGGCACTACGGCCACGTGGCGCGTTTCCCTGAGGGTGATATAGCTTGCTGGATCCTCGTTGCTGGACCCAAGTGGCTGGACCAGGCCAGGGGGGCCCTCGTAACACCTGGCTGTGGCAGATGGATGGCCATTTCTGGAGGGTGGGACTGGCCCGTGTGTCTGCCTGGGGGATCACTGGCACAACCTGACCTGACCTGACCTGTTCCATTGGTAATGGTGTACAAAATATAATCTTATAATGTTTTAGGGCATATCCAATCTCCTGCTAGTTACTAAAGGTTTACTCAGTCCTTGTGTAGTGGTTAGTTTTCCTGCCCGTCATGTGCTTCGACATCTGCTTTAAAAATGTCAGTACAGTATTCTGATTGGTTAGGATAACATGTGTTAACCATATGATGAGATAGAAAAACAGTGTGTAATCGCAGGTCATTCTCCTTTTCCACCCCAGAGCATCAAAACCCACCCTTTTCATCAAAACCTTCCCCAGCAGCCCTGCCCACCAGCCTCCTCACCCCTCGGGGCAGCAGCGCCTGGGAGTGAGGATCGTTCTCAGGCCCTGGCCATGTGGATTATGAAAGTCACAAAAAGCCGGGAGGAGTTCCATCTTCTGAAAAACGAAATATTGTCAATACAAGGTAAGGTGGTGCTCAACACTGGGACACTGGCCATGTTACTCACTCAGAAACTCTGTGGCAGCACTCTTTCTGCGTGGAAATCGGCCCCATGCTGGTCGCTGTTCTCCACAAAGCATGTGACCATCACTGACCTGGACTGAAACCTGCTTTCTGCTAGGCCAGAGTTCCCAAACAGGTGGTCCGTGATTTCACTGGCACGGTCGATTCCTTCCTTGCAGATCATCTTTATTCTTGTCGCTGCCTGACCTGTTGTGTGTGACTTGATTGGTCTGGGACCCCTCCAGCTGTCAGCCGCTCCTTTACTGTTGATGCAGTGTGTGACTGACAAAACGGTGACTTGGGACCCAGACCCCTGTGACAGTCTGAAATTCATAGCTGACTACAGGCAATCCCCTGGTTATGAACAAGACTATGAAGTCTGTCTATTTTGTTGTTAAGTCAGAAAAATAATTATATAGCACATAATAATCATACTAATTATACAGGAATAGTAAAAGTAACTATATAAGGTACTATACTATATTGTATCCCTAAGCAAACAAACTTCTGAAGTCGCACAATGATTTCACAGGCACCACAATGTAGTGTGTGCGTTGGTTATTACAAACCATTATATTTAACCCAATTTTTTTTATATAGTAGGCAGTCAGTTCTTAACTGCAAGTTGTTTGTAATGCGGTTGTTTGTAACCTGGGGACTGCCTGTAGTTCCTGGATATACATGGCGATATAACATCTAGGGGTGTATACTGAGGTGGAGTGACAGGGGCAGTAGCACCAGCTGAAAGCTGATTGGCCCCTAGAGTGCCCCCTCCCCTGTCACTCACTAATTCAAAACATATTATTGGCTACTCATAAGTTGGTCCCTCTATATGAATTATGCCCTCTCTTGTGCCCCCTCTTAAAAAAAAAATCCAAGAATTGCCTCTGAGAATATCTGATAGACACATTTGACAGCTACAGTTGCTTTAATATTCCTTTATTGTATTGCTTCCATAGAGTCTGAATTACCGGAACAAGTCAAGAAGACCCAAATCCAGCAAGTGGAATTTAACGGCCAAGCCCTGACCCTGGTACAGACAAACATGACTTCCTGTTACCGCGCCATCCTCTCAGTGAAAGGGGGTTTCTCTTCTCAGAAGAAATCTGCAGACATCTGCGTGTGCACACTTTAAAAAATATTTTAACAAACAGTAACTTGATCTGGGCATCGTTCTGGGAATTTATTTCACAAGCCATGTAAAACCATGGAGGTATTGATTCAGTTGCATTGGGCAAAGCATTACTCAGTCGCCCCTGTAAAATAATATAATAGAATTGGGTCACAATAAGCAGCCCGACATTAAGGAGAGGAAGGCACTCAACCCGTATTTTATTTGTAGTTAGTTAGTAATTAACTATTGACACATTTGCAGCTCATTCTGTATATTTCATCATTTGAGTACGGTATTCTTAGAGGTCTTATGCTGCTTGCTCATCGTTGAATGGGAGCCTTATCAGAACAGGAATCCTTGCTGCAACTTTAAATGGTTTTAATCCTGTTAGGTTCTTTTCGAAACCAGATAGTGCCCTAACAATATCCATGTATGGAAATGCACAAATCTTTCCATCTTTATTTAAGTATGTTGCTCTGAGTCATCTTTGTAGGGTATAGCCATGTTTGGGTGAATTTTGCTGGGTAGAGCTGAATTTCACACCCTAAATTATTTAGTTTAGAGCATGTATTTTGGTGCCTGTTGTGTTTGGTGTACAGCATCTAAATTTATCATCAATCATCTAACTAATTCGGAGTGCCAGAATTAATCGTACTTATATAATTTTGGAGTAATTAATATGCGTATTTGTATATGTCAAATGTTGCTACATAATTTTCAGTCTATTATAAGATGTATCTCTTAAGAAATTGCAGTGAGAGTACACCCTAAGATGTATCTCTTAAGAAATTGCAGTGAGAGTACACCCTAAGATGTATCGCTTAAGAAATTGCAGTGAGAGTACACCCTAAGATGTATCTCTTAAGAAATTGCAGTGAGAGTACACCCACTCCTCATTTGGTGATTACGACAATTCACAAACACGATGGCATTAAAAAGTTAATTTTCCAAGCAATGCGTGCATTTACGAACAGATTTCGTACGCCGGACAACAACGCACGTCGTAGCGGCAGAGATCCTCGAATCAGAATGCATAAAATGTTATGGCTTCATAAAGAATCAAAGAAATCGAGAAAGGCTGAAGTGAAGCCGTAAGCATGGTTGCAGTCACGCTTAGGCTACTGTGATTTTCTCTTGATGACCATTTCATCTTTCGCTAAATGCGGAGTGGTTGTATAGGTTTAACAGATAGAAATTGCCCATTACTACAGTGCGATCCATAGATGTTTTGTCGCCGGTCTTTAAGCTTCTTGTTCTTCGCCTGTGCTTTTCTCAGCTTTCCTGACTTTTCCCTTAAGTGTGCCACAGGTGCCATTTCTTGGCCCTGGGTTTGCATGTGATTCCGCCTTGGCCAATCCTAGCACTGGTCTCTGTGGTCACGTGCTCCTGTTGTCTGCTTCCCAGAAGCGGTTTCAGCTTCTGCAAGAGGCCGTGCACAGCCTGGACGTGTGCCAGGTCCATAATCTTCACATGATACATACCTGGCGGAGAGATCAGCACCTGGCCACAATCGGATTCGCGTTGAACGAGGATCTGGAGCTCCTCCAGACATGGTGAGGCTCCCACTCTGACATTTACATAAAAGAAGTTTAACACACATCCTATGGCCAACGTAGGGTCACCAGTTCACTAAAAGCCTACAGAGGTTGGCTTTGAACAGCCAGCTGATCACAGGCCCAGAGGGTTAGCCGACTGAGCCACACTCTGTCCCCAAATCATCCTTGTATTCAGACAGCCTTGGTTTGCACATATCTGCAGTAGTTATATTCTACCCGACCATCATAAGGCAGATGTTGTCGTCTTCGTCTGAATTCACTTTTGTGGCCCATGTTTGGGGCAATTTCATTTCACATATCTGCGCACTGTAATACCGCTTTGTGCTCCTTTACTGATGTGTCCCTCCTCACACAGATGCTGATAAAAAGCATCCAGATCTACAGCTACTCTTCTTCTACTCTTTCTCGGCACCCGAAAGATTCCCTAGACCCACAATCTGGGCTGCACATACACAGTTGGCTGGTTACTGCTAATGAAGTGTGAATTGGGAGGAAACCCACACGAGGCATAAAACATGCAAACACCTCACATGCAGAGCAGACGTGGGATAAAAACATCTCGCTAAGCCACCTTAACTGAGTCCGCTTCTCTTTATCGTACATTTACTTTGTAGTAATAACCTAAGCTTGTTTGACAGATTTCGTTGCAGGTCTGTGTGAAGTCTGGAAACGAACTCGACACACAGGGAATTTAGGATCTGCTTTACTGGATAAAATCAAAACAATTACAAAAGAACTTTTGTTAAGCAAGTTGAACTTAAGCACTAAGGAAACACACGGGGTATTCAGCTAAGGTGTGGGAAGATTACTTACTGGGACATCTGTTATTAATCCAAGTTGGCCTGATTTTCAGGCTGTCCTTAAAACTACAAAAGTAAGTTAAATGTAACCATTGGATCAAAGTGTTACTTGTCTCAAATAAGGCGTACACTATCTGAGCCTTATAACTTCAACCACTGAGACATGCTGAGCTCTGGATCTAACCACATTTATTCTCCTCACATTTTTCACTGGTGCATTCATGTTCGTCTTTCACTGGCGGAAAGCCTCAGCTTCACCCTTGACTGATACTCATCAGATGCAGACATAACAATTGGCATGCAAGGCTGTTTGTTTACTGAAAGATTTAGATCGTGATTCTTATTTCCAATCCTTTTCCCCCAGCATTTTGAGTTAATTTTAAACACCAATACAAACCAGCGGCCACGTGGTTTAAAGTCTTTTAGCTCAAGACAACAGGTTAGGGCTCGTACCCGCAAGGTTGGGGGTTCAGATCCTTTGGCTGGCAGAGGAATCATATCAAAGTCGGGCCCTTGAGTGACATGTCTATCACTCCTTTCTCATTCACAGGTGCGAATACTTACTTGGAGCCAACATGAAGCTCAGAGAGGAAGTCCTACTGGCAGGGCGGGACTGTGGAGGAATAGAGCCAATCCGAGAGTGCCAGGAGAGACTGGACCTGCTTCTCCAGAAACTCATTCAAAGGTACCCCTGAGAGGGAGGGTGTTGTTACAGAGGAGACAAATAGACAGGTTGAGATTTTGCAGTTGCTTTCTAATAATCTTGATAAGGTCAAGAGAGACAAGGTAGGTAGAGGAAAGGTGTTTCACAAAAAAAGTCCACATTTTTGCTCTGTTCCTGCTCCCTGACCCTAACCTCAACTTGGAAGGGAGCAAAAACACTGGCAGGGAGCTCAGAGGGAGCAAAAACACAGACCAACTGTGGGTCCCTGTGGACCAGATTAGAAAACACTGTTTCACACCTCAGTTCTTCTGTGGGGTTTGTGCATTTCCCCTCTTAGCTATTTCACTTTTCCACCACACCCTGCAGTTTTCCTCCCCAATAGTTATTTACAACCCCAGTTTCTCATAATGAACAAAGGTACAATAGAGACACAGAGAATGGGAGCCTAGCCTGTAATCTCAATTCAATCCAAGTCTCAAAAAACACTTTTTCTTACTCTTGTGAAAATTCCATAGCCACTTCGGAATGGGGTGGGGGCAGGATCAGTATTGAGCTATAGTCATTGTTATCAGGTTATAGTCATTGTTATCAGGTTATAGTCATTGTTATCAGGTTATAGTCATTGTTGACCATGGCAGAACCTATTAGAATGTTACATTACATAGAGATAGATCTATGTATCATTTTCCTGGGTAGCGCTGGAGCCAATCCCAGGCAGCAGAGGGCACAAGGCTGGCATATACCCTGGACTGGATAGGGCACTGGAGATGCACATATATACACATTGACTAGAGATGCCAGTTATCAACCGTGTGCCCCAGTTTCTTTACTAATTAAATCTAAAAAGGTTTATTGTTTCTTTTTTCTTTTTTAAAACTTTCATTATAATGCTTAATGACTACTTCAGAGAAGTACTGTCAACTATGTTGGTCTTTTGGTGTGCTAGCATTTATAAGAGGATACCTCTAATCTCAATACACTTTGGGTTAAGATGCCAGTGACCTTGTGTTTAAGATCTAGGAAAATCAGAGTTTTGTAGAACATACATACGCAGGGAATCCAATGATGTATTATCATGCAATGTTGATAATACAAAGCATTGGTTTTGCGTCTTGCTAAGATACACAAACATAAAGCACCTATACCAGGTTATCTGACTCTTTTATCCAAAGCAACTTATAGCAGAGGGTAGGGGCACAATTTATATGTGCCCCCCAATATCGAAACCCACAGCTTTCACATTATTAGCATAAAACTCAACCTGTTGAGGCACAGGACATTTACTAAGTCATTATGGAATAAATGCAAACATTTGTGTGTAATTGACATCCTAGATAGTATCAGATTGGAAAGTAGTTAACAGATAAAGTCCCCATATTGTTTGGTCTTCATGGCTCTTATGCACCTTCCACTTCTCCAGCTCCCTAATAGTCGACAAGCAACCGCCGCAGGTGGTGAAAACGCACTCCAAGTTCTCCACCTCTGTCCGGCTGCTGCTGGGAGAGAAGATGGCCCCGGGACGCCCCGTACATCTCAAAGCCCAGATTGTCACGGAAGTGCAGGCCAGGAACCTGGTTCAGATGGGAGCCATGCCAGCGTAAGGGCCATGTGCATCACACCGGCAGTGGCTGGTATCAGGGTTCCCTGCTAGGTCAAATCTTACCTATGAGAGTCAAATGTTTAAAGCCCGCTTTGGCTTCTTGCTTGCAGACATGGCACAATTATCATCTACGTGCTTCTTGTCCATCAGTGAGTCAGTTGCAAGTATTAAAAGCTGCCCTAAGGGAGAAATCATTCTATATAAAATACATGCCTTTCCATCACTGCCTCATTTGAGCTCACCTTGGTCAACAGGAATTTTCCTAACGTATCTAAAAATGTTCCCAGTTGTTTTAAACGAATAGAGGCTGAAATATGCTGTTATTTACAAGGAAAATTTAATTATTGGCTTCTTCATGTTTTAAGGGAGAATGTTGGAGAGCTGGTTAGCAATACAGCTATCATGGAACACAATGCATCTAACAAGAGCACATGCGCCATCTTCAGGAACATGGTGGGTACTGCAGGTGCACAGTTTCGTCTCAGGAGTGAACTTTTGGTGTAGCCCCCTGACAAAATATCACTTAGGGTTCCCCAGTGGAAGAATTTTAACCTGGGCACATAATTTATAATCTTTTATAATCTGAATCGGCAGGGCATCCATGCCCATCTAACACCTCTGGACCAGTTACATTGAAACAAGTTCTTTGTACTCAGGCTGTTTATGGTGCAGAAAGTTGATTCTGATTCTGATTCATATCTGCTTCACCTACACCTCTGCTCTGGTCCCCAGTGCATAAAGAAAATCAAGAGGGCCGACCGTAGGGGGTCAGAGTCGGTGACAGAGGAGAAGTTTGCCATCCACTTCTCAGGAGACGTTGTCCTCATGGGTTGCGAATTGCCATGCAAAGTGCAGGTCTTGTTCTTCTTAAAGAGTGCAAAAACACATTGTGGATTCCAGATAGCTTGGGTTGTGTAACACGACCGGATGTTCCTTTAACCAATCATAGTTATTGTGAATGTGCACAGCATGTGCTATTGGAGATGTGCCATTGTATGGAGATTTGTCTTTTGTCTTTTTTTTTGTAGACTCTGTCTTTCCCCATCGTTGTGATTGTTCACGGCAGTCAAGACATAAACGCCATGGCTACTATCATCTGGGACTGTGCCTTCTCTGAGTTTGTGAGTCCCCCAGCTCCTGATCGGAAACAAAAACCTGGGCTGTCTGTGGGTCCCCAAGGGCCGGGTTGGGATCACTGCCCTAGGGGATAATCTCTCTATTATATGTATACATATAGCTATTTTTTTCCAGAACTTCTTTCATTTCTTGGTGATCGCTCCTAATTGCATTCATTTCCTTGTGTCACTGTGTGTTTACATTATTTTGATCATAATGTAGAAGTGCTTTCCGTAATCAGGACAGTGTATTTATGAATTTAGCTGCTTAATTAAACTGAAAGGCACTGAAAAGGAAATGGTCAGATATCTATAAAGGCCACAGGAAGGCTGCTAGCATGTGGCGTTTGCGTCTCCGTGTCTCTCAGGATCGGGTTCCGTTTGTGGTGCCCGACCGGGTGCCTTGGAAGAAGATGTGCGAGACCCTGGACAAGAAGTTTATGTCCGAGGTACAGACCCAGAGAGGACTGGACGCCTACAACCACCACTTCCTCGCCCAGAAGATCTTCAACAAGCCGGAGTACAAGGAGGACTTCAGCAACATGCTGGTTTCCTGGTCTCAGTTCAACAAGGTATATATACTGTCGCACCAAGAGGCTGCTTCAGTGAATTCTGGAAGTGAAATGGTACCACAAGGTGGACTGTGATGATCATTTGAATTTCACATGCTATAAATACCTTTATTGTGCTCATCCATCTGTTCATCTATCCATCCATCCATCCATCCATCTATCCATCCATCTGTTCATCTATCCATCCATCCATCTATCCATCCATCCATCCATCTATCCATCCATCTTTGTATTATAGTCACAGTTGTGCGTAGCTGTCTGTCATTCTTTGTCATCTATCTGTCTGTCTGTCTGTCTGTCTGTCTGTCTTAAATAGTACAATGTGTGCTTCTTAAGTGCATCGCCCATCAGATGATGTTGTGCTGCATTACCCTGCGCTGCTGCTCATGCCCCTGGTCCTCTGTCCCCACGCTGTGCCACAGGAGATGCTGCCAGGCCGGACCTTCACCTTCTGGCAGTGGTTCGACGGCGTCATGGAACTTTCAAAGAAGCACCTCCGGTACTACTGGAGTGACGGGTGAGTGGCAGTGTCCGGATATCCGGCCATCTTCCAGTGACCTGGTCGGGGCGGGGGGCAGGGGGGGGTGCTGGGGCCGATCCCAGCAGGCAGCATAGGGCACAGCTCTGGGGTACACGCTGGACCAGATTCCACTCCATCACGGGGCATATTGGGCAATTTAGAGACACTGATTTGCCTGATTTTGTGTTGAACTGTGGGGCCGGTTACTTCAGGGGGGGAATATGCACACTCGACACAGTAGGGCTACTTCAAGCCCCAAACCCTGCGGCTGTAAGACAGCACTGTTATCCAGTGAGCCATCATCGCATCCTGACCTGGAAACGGTTTACAAAATCAAATTATTTATTTAGATACGCAAGTGTGCTTATATACTTGTGATTGGAAGGTTGTGGGACAAATCCAAGGGTGGGCAGAGTGATCTCAGTGTTGAAACCCTGAGCAAGACACAGAGCACCAATTGCTCCAGGAACTTATCAGCCCTGCCTTCTTGATTTGATGTCACTTTGGATAGAAGCATCTGTTAGATAAGTAAGTAATTATCCATTTACATAGCTCAATAGCAAGAAATGTGTCGGCTTTTTCCAGATTGATATCTGGCTTCATTGGCAAACAGCACCTACACGTAATCTTGCAAGACCGTCCCAATGGCACCTTCCTGCTGCGGTTCAGCGACTCTGAGATCGGTGGAATCACCATTGCCTACGTCACCCAGACCGAGAGTGAGTTTCGTACACCTGGCCAAAGGACACCGGTCACGTTGGATATCCATTTCCTCCTCTTTGTGTCCTTTCTCATAAATGTCCTCAGATGACCCTGTTCATAGCAAGTTGTAATTTTGTCATTATTGCTTAATGTTCAGTTTCGGTTCCGGTTTCTTTTCGTGATTTTGGCTATTTCAGTTCATCAGGTCAGCACTTCACATTTTTTTACACCTCATTTCAGACCAGTAGAGGAACTTTCTGTATCTGCGTTTCTTTACATTCCCTTCGCTTATCATCTCACCACCTACAGTACATGTGCTTCTTTCTGCAGCATTTGAACAAGGTCTCTTAATGTCTTCTTTTTGCTCGCAATTACACATCTTCTCCAGATGGGGTCAGAAAAGTCCAGAACATCCAGCCGTTCAGTAAGAAGGACCTGGAGATCAGATGCCTCGGGGACCGCATTCGAGACATTGAGGCTATCACGCATCTGTACCCCAATTATCCTAAAAATGAAGTCTTTAAAAAATACTACACAGGTATGTCCAAAAGACACGCATTTTAGAATGTTACCATTTTTACAATGCGTAGCGATAGATCTATGATGTCCGTTTTGTGGGCGGCATGGTGGCACAGTGGTTAGCACTGTTGCCTCACACCTCTGGGACCAAGCTCTGCCCCAGCTGAACATGTGTGGAGTTTGCAAGTTCTTTCTGTGTTGTTGTGAGGTTCTCTGAATTTTCCAAGTTTCCCCACAGAGACTAAAATCATGCTAAGGTGAATTGCCAGTAGGTGTGAATAGTGTGTGTTCCCTGCGATGGTTGGCGCCCCATCTTGGGTTGTTCCCTTGAACCTGTGCCTTCTGGGATAGGGTCCGGACCCCCACGACCCTATATAGGACAAGCGGGTATAGATAATGGATTGATAGATACCCTTTTCATTGAAATGTTTGACCAGTCGTGAAGGACTCATTGCACTACAGTTTTTCTCCGTTGATTTGGCTCATTTCTTGAAACAGAAATGACTCTTAAAACTATAAGATCATTTGGCCAAACAGTCTTACAATTCAGCGCAACAGTACAGCTCACTATCAAAAGGTCATATCGTTCCCAAAACTGTTCACACATGCTTCAGAACTAGATTCCTTTCCCATAAAAAAATTGCAAAGATCTTTCTCAATCACTTTGGCTCATTTGCACTTACTTAGTGCTTTTTGCCAAAATAACCTGGATGGTCCAGCACAACACCATGGATCACCTGCAAAAGCTCATATCTTTCCCAAAACAGTTTACCCATGTGTCAAAAATAAATTCCTTTCTCATATAATTAGTCAGTACCCCCAAAATGCAGTGCCCCTTTGGCATTGTGTAAGCACTGCAAGTCAAAATGATTAGATGTTTTGTCACTATGGCAGAGGTCTAGCAG
>JAODKF010000138.1:5696629-5718533 GCA_026779585.1 Mormyrus proboscirostris
ACCAAATAAACCCCGATTCCCTGACAGTCCGACTCTGCTCGCCTCCTTGACCGCTCGCCTGCCAGCCGATCGTGACACCAATGATGAAACGGAGTTTTTGAAAGGCAATGACAGCTGCAAACATAATCGGGGAGGGGGGCAGTATTTCTGTGTTGTGAATTAATAATGACATTTCCAAAACCGCTCCGGAGAGCAATTGTGTCGCTGTTGAATGAGTTCCAGTACTTACTCAAGCGTTTTCTGGTCTCTGACTGTGCACAAACAGCGCTCCATGGTCACATGCAAAGCGGTGCTTATGAAATCAAAATGACATTTAAAAAATAAGTGCCTGGGTTTTTAGGTGAAGTTAGATATTAAACCTAAATTACTGTTGTTGTTATTGTCATAGTTAAAATAACTGAAAGCTGAAATGGTACTTGAAATTTGGCAGGATATACTGCAAAGATTGAAGAGTTATTATGTGCAAAATAAAAGTGGAAAAAAAAAAACGCTGCACTTTGTCAAGCAACTTGTCAGTAGCCAAGCATGTTAAACAGGCAACCAGAAGTTCAGTCAGGTGCAAGCACGACCCCATCATAGTACTGGGCCTGTACTACGAAGCGGGGTTATTGGCTTATCGGGGTAACTTGTCGGATTTAAGGTAGTCTGGGCAAAATGTAAGTGAATGAATATGACGTCCATTTAAACTGTGGTACCTTAAATCTGACAAGTTACCCCGATAAGCCAGTAACCCGCTTCGTAGTACAGGCCACTGTTGTTACTTACTGTAGTAGACTTTTATGGTCATCGCTTAAGTACAGAAACTAATATATATTCAAAGTTCTGAAATGAAACTACACACTGTAAATTGCTTTTAATTATATTAAAATAGAGTCAATTCTTTACAAAAAAAGCTGAAGACATTAATTATTCTTCATAAATTTATTTACATAAAAGTTGCTTAATTAGTGGAAGGAGGGTAGATGGCAAACTCACATTTGAAATATTGCAATAAATCATATTTTATCTTTTATTTATTTTTTGTGTTATCTTGCATCTCAGAAGTTATAAGGCAGATCGTTTAGAGCAGAACTGTGGTTTTTAGAACTGAGATTTCAAAGGGAGATGCCACATTGCATTGCTTCATTTTTGTTGAATCAAAACAAACCGTCAGCCATGGATAAATCAGAAGAGAAATACGTCGTGCCTGAAGCAGTGCAAAAACATGCAAGGTGAATTGGAGTTACCATGCTATCCGTAGGTATGAATGGAGTCTGTGCCCTGCCTGCAATAGGTTGGTGCTCTGGTCTGGTTATTGCACCCATAGCTTTTGGAATAGGCCCCGGACACCCCCTGACCCTGAATAGGCCCCGGACACCCCCTGACCCTGAATAGGCCCCGGACACCCCCTGACCCTGAATAGGCCAAACAGGTACAGAAGATTATTGGAAGGATGTGCAGAGATGTGGAATATACCAAAGCCATAGACTGGCTAGGGGGGACTGGCTTAAACATTGACGGGTGATATAATATCATTGTAGAAAACCAAACCTGCAGTGGATTATGCCAAAAAGCTTTTTCAAGGTAAATGTAGAAAAATACTTCTAAATTAATAACCTGGCATATTTCTTAAACCTATCAAAAAATTTATTTTTATTGTTATTCCCTCAGTACAATTAAATATTATAGTGAGAAATGCATCTAAACAAGAAATACATCAAAATCTAATGTCTCTCTGTCCAACGCTTCACTCTACACTCTTTTAAAGTTTCCTTTCTATTCATAGACAAAACATTAAAAATCATGCTGCTTGTGTTGGCCAATAATTAATGTTTTCACAACACAAATAATGAAAGACATAACTGTAGTTACTTGCTACCACCATAATTACCAAAATCTTCAGTTATTAAATATAGATATTCAACCCAACAGAATAGCTTGCCTGGTCCACACTTCAGAAATAGCACGAGTGATGAACGGACATCATTGCTAACTGTGTCACGTTCATCTTCACAAAGTAGAATGTCTTCAAACAGCTTAACAATCAAAGCAAGCCAAGCTAGTGGCTGGAATGAAAACCCTTGTGCTGCAATAGAAACGGTTGATTGGCTGACAGATTGTTGTGAGGTTAAACCCCATTCCATCCTCTCCACCCCCATCGGTCTGTTGCCTGGTAACGCATTACCTGCCGTGGATCTGTCATGGTGCTTTAATGTTGTATTGCATCATTGGAACTGGAATGCATCATGATGTTGGGGTTGGTTCTATCCAAGCGTGGAACTTAAGAATTTTAGCTAACTAGGTTAGTTCAGTAAAAAATGGCTGACTGTTCAATTTCATTTTTACATGACTGGTCTTTTTTACAAGGGCTGGTGTTCAGTGTTTTGTGTTCATCCTTCATTTACATGATGCATGTAGACCAGTTTAATTCTCAGCTTTGTTGACATCATTATGGCTTTCAAGCAGAAGAACTCGCTGAAGGCCGGGGGGGGGCGATTTTGGTTTTGTCAACCAAAACCAACCAAAAAAATTCAACACCTGGGGTAAGATTGCCTTCAAGGGTCAGTGTGACGTGTCTCTATACCTCCCAGAACCCTTATCAGCAACTCTCAACCAACAGAATTATTTAAACCCAAGTAGATAATGTCTGCCTACTGCCCACATCACCAATACCGACCTTTTCTGCTAAGAGTTTAAAATACAAAATACTAATACAATCACTTTCCATGCACCATGCACTCACTTTTTTCCCAAAATGTAAGAAATGATAGAAAATTTTTATGAAAAACATTCGCTGGCAATAACATGAGCCAAACCAGATTTCAGGATACAGGCCATTGAAAACACCAAAAAAGAAACTGATAACTGATCTATAAAACTCCAAAAACTACAAGCACTGAAGCAGAATCCAGTCAACAACCAGGAAGGCATTCCTGGATAAAAGCTAAATATATTATTATATTACAGCCCACACGTCAAGTATGGATGATTCCTAAGAATATTGACCTTGGAGTCAAATCCAAGTGCAAAAGATATAATTATCTTCACAGAATAAGGGACAGTCTATACCATATTTTGAGCTGCACCAAAGTTAAGAAAAGACAATTTCAGAATTTTTGATTTTGCGTTTATTTTTTATTAGCTAGACTGTAATGGCTCCCAGTCAGTTAAACCTTATAAAGAATGTGGCACACCAGGCCAAACGGCTAACATAGACATTCAGGGCCGTTTCAAAGCTAGAGGTGCAGCGTCTTTGTGAGGATTGCTTCTTCAGAGAAGTAAAAAGCGAAGCGTGTCAGAAAAAGGCTAAATTAAAGCTCTGGCAAGAGTCAAAGAGCATGTGGGGAAGAAATGAAACGGTATTTTCGCACAAACACAAGGAGGAAATCTTTGCTAAACACAAACGGACCGGATACAAGCCCGAACGGAATCAAATAATGAAACCATGGCGAATTCTAAACTGTATATCCATGTCACGTCGTTCACCGGAAGCCCAAAGCGACGGAAAGCAGAGGTAAAGCCGGATAGAGTAGCAGAGCTTGGAGAAGCCCACATCTTATAGTCACCCTGCCCAGTCATAGTGATTCCTGCAGCGCCTCATCCACCAGCAACCGCAGCTTAGTCCTGTCGTGTTGGGTCTCGTTGTTGAGTGTGTGGGGGGGGGGGAGGTGGGTGCAGTTGGAGAGTGTTCATGGGTGGATTTTAATAAGAAAGGGAGTTTATAAGTGATGGTATAAACGTAGGTTGGTCGTACTACGATGTCCGCGTCTGATTTGGCAGTGAGATGTATGGGCAGGGCGTAGAGACAGAGAGCTGGCTGGGGGGGGGCTACTTGTGTTCTTATGCTGGGTAAATATGCATATCCTAAGTTAGCGGGTGGTATTAAATGAATGTGTTTGTAGGTGGTAGGTTTGGGGGGGGGATCATAGTGAAACTGTCCTTGCGTTTGCAGTCTATAGGGCTTGAGTCTTCAGCTCGATGGGCTCCCCCTGTATGTCGCTCTGGCTCTCTGCCTCCGGGGGGCGACTGCCTTTCAGGATGGCCAGTCTTTCAGTCAGCCCCCGCATCCTGGGGAAGAGCATGAAGTCGTAGAGCAGCGCCCCCATGGTGCCCCCGATCATAGGGCCTACCCAGTACACCTGTCACGGCACATACACAGAGAGAGAGACACAGAACGGCGACACTGCGGTCAGAATGCACACGGAGGCTGAGTCGCGTTGCTAGGCGACAGCTTACAGACTGCAGCGCATGCCAGGGCCCTCCTGTGGTCACCCGTAACTTTACACCATCTGAAGTGAAAAAGACATTTTCTCCACAGGATCCAGCCCAAATCTTCCATACAACCAGCTACTCTGCCCCGATGACCTTCCTTTGTAAAGTAAAATCACCCGCTTGCTATTTCCTGTATAAATACCAGTCTTGTCCAGTGGCTCATTGTGAGGTATTGTGAAATGTGTTTTGTAGTTAATATTACCTGTGTTATTTGACCCTTTAATTATTTAAATGGTTTGCTACTTTGGACTATGATTGTGTTCTTGGTTCTGTCTCAGTTAGGCTAACCGACTGTCCTGCCTGTATAACAGCTATGAGTTCTAGACATTTGTTTTTGCTTTTGGTAAAAAAAAGGCATCATGCATTGCTCTGCAAAAGGACCTCTGCCTGGTTTCTCACAGTAACCCTATCGACAAAAATACTGCCTGATAGCAAAGGTTGCTAGGATACACAAGATTTTACAATGACTGATATAGCTGATAAATATTTTGTGTTGGGAATCAAGTTTAAGGACATAATGCTATAATAGCCGACACTTTGATTTAATATGGGGAGAATATTCAGCATAATGACCTTGTCCAAGGGCGCTTCAGCAAGATATCCATTGGGATTTGAGCCGCCGGAATACAAATCTGGCTCCTAAGCCAAGACTGCCAAACTGAGATCACGGAGAGGTATTCCAATTAACAAACTGCCTCGATCCACCATTCTCCTGTGATGCTTCATGAAGCTGTGATACATTAATATACAGCAGTGAAGGTTAATCACAGGCATGGTCTATAATTTCATGTATTTTAAAATGAACTTTTAGCCTTTTTAAATATCAAAGGGCCAGCAGCTGATATTTCACACAGCTCCATTTTAAATTAATATGAAATTGATAAATACTTGAGAAATTAGTGTTTTAAGAAGTAATTCATATTTTATGTATATAATACCTGTGTATGCCATGTATTTTAAAAATGAAACATTGTATCGTGAATAATACTTTGTTGCTATTCTGGTGATTAAATTAGGCATATTAGAGTAAATTAGAGTAAATATTATTTGTAATTCCTGCTTTAGTAATCCGCTACCTGTATATTATGTTCATATCAATCTGCAATTCCTGTTTATAGTTAATAGCAACCTGTATACTATGTTCCTCTATTTGTACATTCTAATTGTTAATAGCACCTGTAAATTATGCTCACAGTACTTTCATCTGTAAATAATTCCCATAGTTCTCCCTGTACATATCTTCCATAAGTGCACTTATAACTTATAAATTATACCTATATCCTGCACTTGCTGCTTATTGCACTCCGGGTTAGACCTAAACTGCATTTCGTTTCCTTGTACTTGTACATGTGTAATGACAATAAAGTTGAATCTAATCTAATCTAATCTAATCTAAAGATGCTGTCAGTGTCAACATCTTGTTGAGTTGACTTCGTGTGACGCTTGTCACGTTAATGTCACAGTGCACGTCTCCAGATGAAACATCTTCTGACACCATGGGCTGCTTGTGAGTTATTATTTCCTGCATTAGCGATCTCTGCACTAACTTGACGGTGCAGTGCGGGCTCTTACCCAGTGGTTGATGAAGTTCCTGATGAGTATGGCAGGTGCAAAGGAGCGTGCAGGGTTCATACCAGCGCCAGTGTAGTACATCTGCAAGCAGGGGAACACACCTAATGTCTAAATGTGTGTTGTGCTAATATAAACCTACAATTTCTTGCAGGATTAATAAAGTTATAAAGCAAAGTATATCTATCTATCTATCTATCTATCTATCTATACAACCACACACTCACCTTACTAGTGTAATTTATACTGTCACAATGATAATATTATTATTTATTATTATTATATATACAATTATAATATTATTATTATCAGTACTACTATAATTGCTAGTAATTACTATTATAGTAGTATATAGTAATTAACTACTATAGCAATAGTATAATTACTATTATACTCGATGTAATATTCCTTTAAAAATATTTAATGATGAGAATTTGCTAACAATTCTGATTCTCTGATTGGAAAGTGGGTACTGTAAAGACTCACGCCCTTTGGCCTTTGGTTCCGGATTTCCATATGTTTTCACACCTCACCTCTACTCAATGAATGCCTGAAATACCAGTGTCTTCTAGTCCCTCTCTTACCCCCATGAGGTGGCCGACGGTGATGGAGAATCCGATGGCGAGCGCTGCGGACCCGAGGCGGCCATTGCGGCGGTCATCGGTGACGGCGAAGATGCAAACCACCAGCTGCAGCGTGAGGAACACCTCCACCGTGGTGGCCATGCCCACGCTGATGCCTGGCTGCAGCTGCGCAGCAAAGAACAAAGAGACTCAGGCATGGGGAAAATGTCGGCCCCTGCAGGACAAAGGTGACAGCACATGCATCGTCTCTGCTAGATGCTTAGGCAGATAAAGGCAAAGCCTGCAGTTCCCAGCATTATATCTAATGTGATCTAAACACAGAAATGATATTCAATAGCCTAAAACACATACAATTTTAGGTGCATTTGCAGCCTGAATTATAACAATAGCAGAAAAGGTAAGGTTTAACCAGATCATATGCTAGAGCATCAATTGTTTTATGAGTGCATGTGATGTTTTGAACCAAGATTAAAGTAAAGCCTGTCTCAAAGCATGCCTGACCAGCTCCCTTGTGCTGAGGAAACCCTGCTTAACTTGCAAATGGATCTCTTCCTTTCATGTCTATTTTTAATATCATCAGGAGGACTATGAATCTCAACTTTCACGTGTGTGCAGAACTGCAGCCTCAGGAAGAGGTAACCCTGGCTTGTTTTTTCTCCTCATCATTCGGAAGGTGAACCGAGGGAGCAGTTCTGTCCGTTCGATAACATCTCACCTTGATTGTATTTCCCCAGATTGGTCGTAATTTCGTAGCGACCTTGTATGGTATGTACTCAGAAGACAAAGTCAGAGGCAATGTGTTGACATGTCGTCATGAAAGGTATTTTTATTACTTCTTAATAATGTCCGGAGCTTCGAACTCTTGTTTTAGCCAAGAGAGCCTTATTTTAACAGCGACAGACCAGGAAGGAAGAGCGGAGGAGCTGAAGGGTTCAAATTTAAAGTTGGAAGTCCAGGGAATGGGGCACCTTGGTTGCTACCTTGGTTGTTTTTAACACTGAAGAAGGTGATAGCTTTCTATGTGGAAGTGAACCTTCTTTGCTGTAAGTAAGGAAGGCAGCATCGGGCAAAGGCAACAGGGCCAGGGACCAAGCAGAGGCACACTTACCTTATTGAGGGCCAAACTGCCCCGCATGGTACCCGGTGTGACCCCATACAGCACCGCTGCGCCCGCCACGGCCCCACTCATCTGAGCGGCGATGTAGAAGAAGGCGCGGAAGAGGGACATCTGCGAGCTGACCAGGTAGGCGAAGGTGACGGCGGGGTTGATGTGGCCCCCGCTGACGTGGCCAATGGACTGAATGATGGTGGCCCCCGCCAGGCCGAAGCAGAAGGCCACGCTCAGCACGTAGTGCGGCCCACTGATGAAGCGCGTTGCCGCGCCCATGCCGATGAACACGAAGAACATGGTGCCGAAGAATTCGGCGAAGACCGCCCTCCAGAAGGACATCGAGCGGAACTCCCACATTCTCCGCAAGTTGCAGGAGTAACTCCAAAAAAAAAAAACCAAAGGAGAACAAGGAGGCTGGAGCGAGAAGGTACTGAAACAGTAAATTAGTAATTCTCCTGAAAGTTGGCGAGATGAACTAGACTAACAAAAAGTTTTTGAAAATGCACAAAAAACCAGAAGAAAAAAAGTCCAAAAGAGAAAAATCCAACAACTCTTGTCTAAGGTAAGAACAACCAAGGACGAAAAACATTCACGAAATAGATGATCGGAATGTGACTGATTGAGTCTGCATTTGTCCACAAAGTCTTTACTAGTGGAGTTGTGCATGCGCTTTGAAGTAGGTTGGTGGTGGAAGATGTGGTTAGCAGAATATAGATAGACAAATGTTAAACACGTCTATCAGACATTCAACCTCTCTGACAGAGCAGAGATGGGCAATGGGGTGGATTTATAATTGCCCCCCCCAGCCAAAGTGACGCTATAATCCCCAGGAGAGGCTGGTGGGAGGGGACACAAGCCATCTGAACTCAAATTAATTTAACCCTTCCCCGACTCATGTTTTCATCGTCTAAAACTGAAACAGGTGAAGTGAGAAATAAGTTTTCATCTGCTGTGGGAAGCCTGTCCATTAACTTATCACTAACCAACTAACCAGCAACAAGTAACTATTACTCACTAGGGTGAGAGATGTGAACCAAAATGTTAGACCAGGTTTATTTAGCAGAAACAATAATGAGATGTATGAAGTGGTTATTTTGTGGCTGTTTACAGTAGAGGTTGCGTTTGAGCGACACATTCCTCCATCATTGACATGTGTTGCCATGACATGAAACAGCACTAAACAGAAGGACTTCAGGCATCGGTAAGGACAGATGAAGTGCCTGAATATGTGAGCTCAAAGCAGCCCCTAGTGAATCACTGAGGGATTCCCTCGGACTGGGTCTGGTATTAATTATTGCTAGGTGGAACAGCTGGAAAGGCAGCAGACAGTTTGCTTGGCCTGCAAATCTAGCTAGAACAGTGTTCCTTCCTCTCTGCTGGGACTTCGTGTTAAATACTGTTTCCTGGATTGTTGTGGTCTGCACTTGGTTATAATCAAAATTGCTTGTCTGTTCCACTAATGTATGTTTTTGACTAATAGGAAATGCAGAACACAGTAAGATGGCTTTAACATTAGCAGTTCTGGCCATTTAACCCCATTTACACACAATTTTTTTTCAATTCCCTTTTGAAGTGCTTGTGCACTACAAACATAAGTCCAGTTTTCTGTCGGGCAAAGGTGGAGATTTCAGGTTCAGAGAGTACAAATCCAGATTTTGTTTCAGCCAACCAGTTGAGTGCTCTATGACTGTGACTCTTTATACTCAACTATTTGGTTGAAACAAAATCTCGGTCTGGGTTTGTGCTCTCTGGACCTGAAATCTTCACCTCCGCTATTGGGTGGTTTGACAAACATTAAAAACAAATTCATTAATCACGCTGATGCTCTCAAATGACACCAACATCAGTGATCTCTAGGGCTCACTCAACTAAATGAAATATTCCATGGTGAATATAGACATAAATTGCTGTATATTGTATGTGCTTACGCCCTGGACCAGCTTTGCAATTAAGCTTGTAATAAAGCATTATGACCTATGCTGACTGGGATAAGCTCCATGTCCACAAAACCCTGTGACCCTATCCAGGGTGATGGATCTATAATTGATTTACACCAGTGGGACTGCTTGGTGACTTGGTGATTAATGCCATCTCACTTTCTGGTTTCTATTCTAGTTCTGGCTCTGTGTTGTCTCCTTCTGGGAGCTCAGGTATCTCCCGTTACCTTTCAGTGCGTGTCCTGTGGTGGACGATCACCTTGTCCCTGCTTTGTGCCCGGTGCATTGTGGGATTGACTATGAATTGCTAAGACTTGGACAGTATATGGAGTTAGTAGGAATGGATAGATGTGCAACAAACCATTTGATATGAGGTATTAAATTGCTCATTTATCTTTAGGCAAGCAGTCCTTTTTAATCTATTTATATTTTTACTGACTAGCTGTGCATGGTTCAAATTAAGAATCAGGAAGTGAGTTTTCCTGTCCAAATGACATTAATATTCAAACACCTTATCCAATGTCTCCTACCAAGAGTTTTAATTTAGACGCTGTACATGAATGTAAATACCGTATTCCTGCTTTCAATTAAAAAACAGACACATTCTTGAATGCAATTCAAAGAAACAATCTATAAACTGAGCAGTGGAACAGGCACATGCTGCAATATGGATACCAAGTCTCAAACAAATGATGAAATGTCAGCATGAAAACATTCCAGACCATAAGCAGGTTTTGTGGCATTTCTGCCATGTTGCTTGGTGTCTATGTATATGTTTCTTAACTGACCATTTAGCCAGCTAAGTGCATGCTTTGCTGTCAAGAGAACGGGGTAAACTTTGTATATCCAGGAAACACAGGGTTACATGCATTAGTATTTGTAGATCATTGCTGGTCACACACACTCATGTTCTCATAGGTGCGGCAGCAGCATTCATTTGGATTGGGGGAGTAAACCACTGCACCTGAGGTAGGTTTTTCTGTTTTTTTTTTTAATTATTAAACAACATCAAAGCTCCCACAACACTACAAACTAGAGAAGCAAGCAAGTGTCGATCAGAAGCAAAGAGCTGTACGACGTTCACGACATACAGACATTCATGCAGGCTGGTCTTCAGACATACAGACATTCATGCAGGCTGGTCTTCAGACATACAGACATTCATGCAGGCTGGTCTTCAGACATACAGACATTCATGCACTCACTGTGAAGGACTTAACAGGCACTTTCACGTTAGCAGCTGTAGCAGCAGCAACAACAACAACGACGACGATGATGATGATGATGATGATGATGATGACGATGATGATGATGATGATGACGATGATGATGATGAGTGTAACGATAATGATAGATTAATAATATTATAGAATAACAATGAAAATTATTGCATTGATGGTGATGAAGATGATTATAATGTTGATGATGTTTCCATGAATATAGCTTTTATAGTGTTCACTGGAATGTTGCTTCATTAAATAAATGTTTGATATGAAGTAATAGATATAAACTGATATAGGACCAGGTAGGACATACTTTTCCCCAGGACTTCAAAGGGTAGAGAAGTTGTATTCTCCATCCCGTCTGCTCACCACTGATCGTACTGAGCAGGTATTTTTGCATTAATGGCCCATCCTGCTTGCCAACTCGCCTCCAACCTCAATCGTTAACAAGGCCGTTTTGGGGCGACAGAACCGTCCCCGGCAGGATGTTTTCGTTTGTTCTTTGTTCTCCACAAACTCTACGCATCCCAGGATGGAGGTGGCGTCTGAGATGCCAAAACCACCGGGCCTGGCACCACCAATCACACCATGCGTCGAATCGCTTAGATCACACACCTTAGCCGTTCTAAGGCTCGGCTGCACAGTAATTGAGCCAGTTATGCCTGTCTGTGTGTATTCAGTTGCAGCCACATGATTTGCTATTTGCGTTTGTGTCAACAAACAGATGTACCTAATAAAGTGGTATCTGAATGTGTATATTATTACGCATCTAATTTTACAAGGTATGTTACCATGCAGATTTATGTTTTATGGCGCACCAGAGGGGTTGTGTCTTTGAAGGAGGTGGAGGGATGGGGTTTAGTAATCTGTGGCCAAGGAAATGACAGGCAGGCCGATCCTTCCCAGCTTCCTGACTATATGGAGCTTCTTTCCTTACTGAAAGAAAACTAGAATGTTTTATGCTACAGGTCAAAATGTGGTGCATATGGCCCCTGTCACTAGCTTCAGTGTTACAGTGTAACACTTTGAATGCATGGTGGGAATAGTGATAGAACAGAAATACTTCATAGAACACTGAGGGCAAATTCTCACTTCACCTATCCCATCTTGCTCTCTGTGAAACACACAGAGAGGTGAGGGAGAGCTTGGGGGTCCCAGCACTGGGTCAGCCAGCATGCAGGGCCCCTGGGGCTGGGGGGTTAGGGGCCTTATTGAAGTGCCCATGGACAGGTGACTATTTTGCCAAGGCTCGAACCGGTGACCCTCTGATTACAAACACACATCCCTCCAAATATACAGTATACCACTAAATCACCGACGGCAGGTTTACAGCTCGCCATGAGCCAATTTAACATGACGTACAGAGCACTTCCTGAACAATGGAGACGTACGTGACGTTCATAACTGTAGGAAAGACAAATTAATGAACAATCATTCCCTTGGTCAACTTGGCTTTGACAGGCGTAGTATGGAGCATTTAATGCGTTTGTCAAGAACAGGCTTGATTAGGTGAGTTAGCACTGCATTCACTCCCCCTTCAGTCCACAGGCAGTGCTTATCCAGTGCAGTGTCACAGAGAGTCTAGAGTCAATCCCAGGAAGCACAGGGTCACCAGTACTCGGCACGGCACACGCTACAAGCAGATGCACGGCACACGCTACAAGCAGATGCATACATGCACCCAGGGAGAACATGCAAAGTCCACGCATTCCCACAGCCAAGGTGAAAGTTGGACTTCTGGACCAGGATGTGCCTTGACCAGAACCAATACTCCCTAAAACTGGTGTAAGCCACGTTCTCCCACACTAATATGTGGGCAACAAAAATATAGATAATTCTGTCGTCATCTGTAATTATCATGCAATTGAATCTGTATTTGTTCACAAAGTCTTCACCAGTGGAGCTGTGCATGCGCTTCGAAAGACGCTGACAGTGGTAGCAGTGGTTAGCAGAATATAGAAAGACCAAAGTTAAACTCATCTATCAGACGTGTAATGTAGTGTAATTATCCGCAAATAACTGTATAATCTGCACACTGCAGTCAGGAGTCACTTTATGTTGGCATACAGTACTGCGCAAAAGGTAGTCAGAGAAAATGATATTCATGCTGGTATAAATAAAACTATGGTATTGTCTGTTGAAGTGTGCCAGTTTAAAGCCAAAAAGTAAGAAAACTGGAAAAAGGTTTTTATTACCCAATAAGTACTATTCTTATATAGGAGTTAATCGGCCTTGGATCTGCATAGTGGCATCCATGTCAGTATTTGCAGTATACATCCAATACAACCATGTATTTTTTAACTAGACCACTTACCCAACCTTGTTTGGCTAATCAATACCTCAGTGAGTTAACTAATTAATTAATTAATTGATCTGGTGGTGAAATTCCAAAAATACATGGAAGGATTGGCATGGCCCTGAGGAGATGTTTGGGAACCGAAGTGGTGTTGTTCTAGCCATCCTGCAAGATATCAGGAGCTTTTTGTAAAACAGAAGAATTCCTTGTTTTTTTATTGTGTTGCTGTTAATTTGCGTATGTTCTAATGTTAAATCACATTTTTTTTTTCTGAGCAAACACTTACAAACACAGGCAAACAGCTTTGAACATTGTCTTTGACCACCTAAGACTTTTGCACAGCGCTGTATGTCACACATCTGGGCCTCCAGCTCATGTTCTAGGTGACACCAGGCTTATTTCATCCAGAACTGATTATGCAGAGGTTTGCATTGTTAGAGCTGGCAGCCTGGAAAAGCCCTATAAAATCCCCGCCTGGACAGGAGGGGGTCCAGCTCTATTGAGTTTCTTCACTAGAGTATCGCGCTGACGGGGTCTGCGGCTGTCAGGGTCTGCGGCTGTCAGGAGGCCGGAACGCTGAAAGGATACTGCTGCGCTCATGGGAAACAAACAAAAAAAGCCAAACAAAAGCAAACGAAACACTGCCAGTACAAGGCTTCGTTGTGCTTCGTTTGTGCCTGTGCATGTATGTGTACTTGATTGGAGATGTTAGAAACACAAACAGACCACTAATAGAAGAGATGGGCTGATATGAGAAGAAACCCTCCTTCGTTTGTACCTTCCTTTCTGCAAGTATTCATATGCAGGCATTAGCATATACAGACTCAGCCTTGTACTCTATTTATATCTAGATGACTGCCGATAGCATCTTGGATATGACCAAATATTAGAGGGTAATCACCTCTATACAATTGTAGTGCGTTTGGAATATGCATACTACAGTTCCACCAAAGGAATACAAGACAGCTACGGGGAAGCATTTTTTATTTTGCAGGAGATCACAAGAGTTCAGTCCAGATCTCTCAAAGATATACATTAATTCAAATGTCTGTTTTTATTTCTGTTGCGCTTGATATGGATGGTCTTTCAATGATCCATTATGTATGGAGACCTCTAGCTCACTTGCGTCATGATCCTGGGTGAGACTAAGACTTTCGACATGAAAAACCTTACACACTTAAACCCAAAACAGGACAACAACCACTGGAGATATAATATCTCATTATTACTGCATTCATCACAGCTGATGACCAACAAGACTGTCAAAAGCACATTTCCCCTCTTCTCTGTAGGAACGACATGAACAGAGATTATTCCTTTCGATAGAAGGAGTCAAATAGGGGTGTAGATAGAAATTCTAGACTCCCTGGCAAAATGTCACCTTTGACCCCCACATTCTCCCTCAGTAGTTTTTTCTGATCTTGAGGTTCCCCTTCCATGCATTTTGTTAACTGGGAGCATCTTAGACAAACAGATTTTGGAGCTAGAAAAAAGTACTGCTCCCCCCAAATCTGCTAGGGAGTCCCTCCAGCACCCTTGGAGTCAGATGGCAAATTTAATGTAATTATCCATGACACATTGTCATTTTTAATTAACATACAAGTGCAAAGAGATGCTTCCCATTGGCTAGAATCTTGACCCTATGGCGGTAGCGTGGTGGAGGAATGATGTCCGGAGTGTTTCGTTACGGCCAACACGGGCATGTGGCAGCCATCCCGAGGGACGTTTTTGTCCTCGCCATCAGTCTCCATTAACGTGAGTGTGAACTTAAAGACCTAAAAGCCCACAGAGCAGCATTTTGTGGACGATATCTCAGTTTAACTTTTGAATTCTAGCGGCACAAAGGCTTTACTGGGTGTCCAACAACTACCCTTGTGATTCATTTGCAATTCTTTAGATGTTGGGCCTCCTTTGATTATAAATTTGCCAGAACTCTTATTGGCTGTAGTAATGCATTTTGCCCAGAATAACCTCTTTTTCGGCATAACATGAAAGTATAAATAATTTAGAGTGCAAGTATTTGCACTGGTCCCATCTACTGTTTTTAACGCGATCAGTCTCTCAGTAGCTCCTTGCTCTGTCTTTCCAGAGTAAATTATTTTCATTGGCAAATACATCAACTCATCCAGTACCCTAAACATTAATATATGTTTTACCAGATTGTAGGAAAAAGCACTAAGAAAAGTTTATGTGAAAGTGGCCTTTATGACATTAACTTATAATGGTCATCTCCACATCAATCCATTGCTTTCGTCTTGCTGTGGTTGACCTGCACAATGCTAAAAACGGCGATGACCTCATGCGCGCGGTGCCCATTTAACTGCGGTCGTGCTTATTGGGCTGCTTGGCCCTCATGGCCGTCTGGGTGACGGTGGACAGGGACGAGCGGGATACACTGGCCGCCTCCATGATCTCAATGTCCTTGCAGGTCAGGCAAGCGACCAGCTTCTGACGGGAGGCGCTGGGTGTGAAAAGGAACTCGTGGGACACGCCGGCCAGCACCGACCCAAGAGCTGGGCCAATCCAGTACACCTGAGGGGGGTGGGGGAGGAGAAAAGTGAATCTCCTCCACCAATCCTTGCAAACTTCCTTAATTATCTGACCGTTTACAGAGAAAGGCGGTGAGATACTGGATTTCCAGAACCCACCCAGTGATGCTCCCAGAATCCTGTGATGATGGCGGGACCCAAAGACCTGGCTGGATTCATGCTACCTCCAGAAAAACGGCCCTGTGGAGACACAAGGAGTTTGTTTGGGAGAATTTCAAAAGATCACCTGAGTGAGTAGGTATAGAAAGCAGGAACATCCATCATACCGTATATATATGACTGTGCAGCATCTTGAGGGTCTGAAAATGATGGCCTGCTCTATGTCATATGTAAAATAATCAATGAAGCCTTTGGGCCATGCCAGGTCTCACCGCGGTAAGAACGCCGGCACTGAGGGAGAAGCCAATGGCCAGGTTCCCCGGCTCGCTCCCCTCCCGTCTCCGCTGGTCCTCCACAGAGAAGATGGTGAAGACCAGCTGGAACGTGGCCAGGGCTTCCATCCCCAGAGCCTGGCCTGCGTTTCCATCTGAAGATACCTGTACGTGGAAAGAAGCACACTGGCCTGAAGGCGGACAACCACACACACGCTGGGCAAAGATTACAAAGACAGACCCACACTATAGTCAGGATTTTTCTCCTGTTGTTACGGAAGACAAGTCATGTGTACATCACCGCTGTATGGTCCAAAGCCAGAGTAAGAAAACTGGAAAAAGGTTTTTATTACCCAATATGTATTATTCTTATATGGAATATGACTGGCCGTGGATCTGCATAGTGGTGTCCATTTTAGCAGCATTAATGGTAATTGTACCAGTTTGAATTCACATACAATACTACAAAAAGTCTTAGGCAAAGAAAATGTTTAAAGCTATTTATCTTGGTAGAAAGTGTATATTTGCTTACATTAGAATATACACAAATAAACAGTGATACCAGAAAATCTTGTTTTCCAAAAAGCTACCGATTCCTCGTTGAATGGCTAGATGAACACGGCTTCAGGTCCCAAACCTCTCCTCAGGGGCACCACAGCCGTTCCATGCATTTGTTACATTACACCACCAACTCACTTAAGTAATTAACTCAATTAGTGAAAAAATCTGATGAGGTACCGATTAGCCAAACATGGCAATGCTATTGGTTGAGTCAACAAATACATGGGTATATTGCACGACTCCTAGAAATACTGGGATGTCATTAGTGGATGTTTTGAAATGGCTAAGCTCACACACTTTAGATAATAGTGATGATAATAAGTTTTACACCACCATGAAGATCATTTAAACATCATTTTCTTTGGCTGCTTCAGACTGTAGCAGGGCACTGCATTTCATTCCCATGCAGACTCCCTCCCAGGGCTGACCTTGCTGGGGTAGCATTCTGCTGCAGATTCCAGGGGCAGAAGAACATAGAGGATAGCAGCCCCCACAGTGGCGCCCAGGCACTGGCTGAGGATGTAGGCGACGGCCCGTAGCAGGTCCAGCCGACGCGTTGCCAAGAATGCCAGAGTGACAGCGGGATTCACCTGGGAAGCAGAGTTCAAAGGCGGGATGCAGACTGGGACAATGTTTATGTGTACTGGGAGTGGGGAAGGAGCAAAAATGTGAACTGTCTGGACAGTGAGGGAGGCGTTTGTCTTATTACTGGCATGTGAATGATGTTCTAGGTGTGAAGTGTTTGGTTTGGTTTTCATACAAATGGAGTGGAAATCTTTCCATGGATCTGAAAAGTTTTCAGGGTAGACATTAGCTGCTAACCTGTGCCCCGCTGATTTCTCCAAAACAGTGACCAAGTCCAACAGCCACCATGCCTCCTGCCAGGGCAGGGTACAGCGGTCCTGGAGCAACATCGCCAGTCCCAGGCACAGAAGAACCCAGCACTGCCGACACAAAGACCAGGGAACCCAGAATCTCTGCCAGCAATGCTCGCCAGAACTGACGACTTCGTAGCTCCTGAGAATGGCACACGGAACAGGTCATATTAAAATATTAAATATTGACCAAAAGATCTGCAGTCTCAGATGTGGTTAGTCATGTGGAAGGCCTTATGCAGCACATTCAGAGAGCAGAATTCATGGCACTTTTTTGGTTATGGATCCACAGAGGTCACTGTTCAATCTACCCCTCTAGTCACTAAGGAAATGACATCATAATGGTCCTGTACCGATTCATGCAGGACTTTGTTCTGAGAGGAGCACATGGACTCTTCCATAACCCCGAAGCTCAAATGAATGGACAGCTAATTAAGTCGGCACTCTCACATTGACATGATTAACATGCAGTGATTCATAAGGACCCACTCAGGCAGTCTAAACACAGGGCTGCCCAGCATATTAGCTGTTAACTTTCATCTTTATCACGGCAATTTGTGAAGGATATTTTTGTGGTATGGCAGCAAATATGAAATTATATTAAAAAGCATAATTAATGTAAAAAAAATACTAATAGAAAATTGCAGAAAATTCTCCCAGAACTGCATAAATAAATTTATATATAATTTTTTTCATGGTGATCTTTTCAGCATCGCCATAGTAACACTTGCACAAACACACACACTGAGATGTCTGGGGTTTCTTTCAATTAAGTACTTTAAAGCATGTGTCAAAGTTTCCAAGTCACCGTTTAAAGTACATTTCGACATGTAACTGAACAGCAAGCAAATAATGAGTAGAGGTGGGTAGTTCAGCTCCAAAGAGTAAAATCCCAGACCAGGATTTTGTTATAGCCAACCAGTTAAGTACAAAAAGTCCCAGTCAGAGAGTATTCAACTAGCTGGCTGAAACAAAATCTTGGTCTGGAATTATACTCTCTGGACCAGAACTACCCACCTCTGATAATGAGGCACTATGACAGCAACACAGGATTTTAAGTAAAAGTTTTGTTCCGAACACCCACTGGGATAGATTATCCGAGCGTGTTGAATGTTGGAAACATTACAGTGCCAGGCAGGTGGTCAGTTCTGTGATAGAGTTCTGCTTTTCCTATATTTCAGCATTTTCTCTCGTTACATCCTAAGAAAGAAGGGTAATGCAGTTAAGAGGGAAACCCAAGCCTACCTCACGGAGGGTCATCGTGTGTCTCTGTCAGTATGTGGCTCCTTAGCATGTGAGGCTGCAGAGCTGTGTTCGTCAGGAGGTGAGGGCTCATTAATTCCATTAAAAGAAGCTTTTGTAGGTGCATTAAAATTCATTCGCCTCCGCCCCCTTCCTCACCACTCAACCACCCCCCGACCCTGATTATTTTGCCCCCACCCTGATCAGTTGCCATAAGGTAATTTTTTAGATCCATAAACATCCAGATTATTTCTTTGAAAAGTCACCAGACCGAACAGCAAAATATAAAACTCTAGACCAAAACTGCACCTGAAACGTAAAGATTTAATTTTATTATTTCTCTGCAGAATAAAATGGATGATCCTGAAAAGTGTTATACAGTAGCCAGGTGGCTAAAATCTATTTATAATTTGAGTTAAATAAATTAAGATTTTAACTAGTCAGATTAACTAGATATTAAATCGTGAGGAACCAAACACAGATAACAGAAATGTACCAATGAAATTTGGTAAACACAAAGATATTGGGATCCCAATTGTATGTACAATCAACCTAAACCTGCAGTGAAAATGTTATGACACAAAAACAGGAATAACTCAAACATTATTGAACATGCAACTGCATTTTCAGCTAGTTTACAGGTAAAAACAAATATTTTAAATGAAGTCCAACATCACATCTGCTTTCCTGCCAGTAAACAATTTTCATTTCTCCTCCCACTCTTTATAACCGCTCTTGCCCCCTTTCATGATTCAACTTCTGTGGTACAGCACGTTGCCATGGTGACCTCCTCTTTCGTGTACTGCGGTTGCCATGGCTGTTGCCTTTTTTTAAGCCACAATAGAAAATACCTTTCTTAACCTTTCAACTCAACCACACCACATTATGAACAAATTAAGAAGAGTTATTAGGATACACTACTTCACGAGACGTACACTCATCCTATATTTTGTGAATATGAACTGATTATGTGATAATAGCGAATATATACACATGTGAGAACCATTTTGCTGGGATACTGAGATAAAACCCTTACGAATACAAAAAGAAACATGTCATTATTTAAACAGCTGAAAATTTGCAAGACCGCAAGCATACAGACAATGCACAAATGGTGTTTTCAAAAACTGCAAATTAACAGAGGCTTAAAAACAGCTCTGTAAACAAGTAAGATTTGGTTTCCTGGGCCAGTTTCGTTTCCTAAGAGTTGAATTATGCTCAGCTTTTCGAAGTGCTCCTCCTTGTGGAGTGGAGGGGAAAAGCGACAGAAGACATAATAGTGAAGTAACATAGCATTTAGTAAGTTTTGGTCTATCCCACAGGTTGTCCAGTCCAGAACAAACCAGTTAAAAGGGACTTGTGTGTTGCCTATTGTAGGATGGATTAACACCCTTCGCTGACTCCCATAGAGCACATAAGCCACCCCCCCCTCTTGTGGTGGTAAACCCTGTGTAGAGTACTGTTAAAATTCGCTTGCGTGAGAGATTTTGCCTGAGCTTGTATTGCTGACACTGGCATAAGCCTTCCTCACCGACATTGTGCTCCCAACGGCACGCTAGGCTGCCCCCACAAACTGCCAGCTCAGGGATACCATGGAGAGAACCCCGAGCTCAGAATACCGCAGCTGGAGAAAAGCAACAGCGCAAACACGTAGGAGCAGCTGCAGATACATGGAAGGCCTCGTGCGATTGGGTCCGCTGAGCCGCACGTTGGGTCTCTGTGA
Organism: Mormyrus proboscirostris; assembly: GCA_026779585.1. Lineage (NCBI taxonomy): Eukaryota > Metazoa > Chordata > Actinopteri > Osteoglossiformes > Mormyridae > Mormyrus > Mormyrus proboscirostris. Next base: position 5,716,922 of record JAODKF010000138.1, read on the forward strand.
CGCACCGATAAAAAAAAAAAAAAAACATCTATGTTAGCTACGTGATAAAAATCTTGGGTCTGGGCTGCCTGATAAAAAAAAGTTATTCTTAGAATCTACAAGTGCTCTGAGTCTATGGAGCCACCCATGAGGCACAGCCTCAGCTGGGAGTGACAGGACAGGATAACATGTGGTGCAGACAGGGGCCCCTGGAGACTGATGGATGGATGGAAATGGACCCCAGTGTGCTCTGCCTTACCCGCCTGGGCAAGTAGGGGGACAATGAAGACCCTCAACTATAAAAACCAAGAATATACCCCTGCGACCAGACAATATTGCAGCTACTTAAGTCTTGTTTGCAGTCTTAAAGTTGTAAAGATACTATGAGGTAGCCAAGCTTGCTTTGTGGCAAGACATGCAGACCACTTTGCAGATGATCACTGGAGTCTGAAGGGCAGGGCTGCAGCGCTATCTGATGTTTGGGGGCCCTATCTGAGAAGCTTCTGCAGGCATGCATTAAAGAATGCATGGAATCCTTCAAAGTTTTCTGGAACTCTGGCAGACACAACGTTCTATATAGCTGGCTTTAGTAACACAGGATTCTCTGTGTCCTGTGAGACTCCATGGACAACGCAGACCAGCCTATCAACTCCCCCCCCTCCCCTGGACAACGCAGACCAGCCTATCAACTCCCCCCCCTCCCATAACATTCTGTTGGAAGTGATGCACTCAAGGGGTGCACAAAACAAAATCTGATATTTACTCAATCCGGCCAGAAAAAATGTCAACCAAAAGCAGGCAACAGGTGAATTTTGAGTACTGATCATAACCTCCTGAGGTCCAGCAATTCATCTTCGTCCCCTGTAGAGGACATTATGTTTCTGCTCATCTCTCTCATACTGCACAAGCCACTCTGTAAATTCCTGTGGTTTCTTAAAGAGGACAGTTATAGCTTTAAGATGACGTTACACATTTTCAGATGTGACCTTGCCAACCTCCTCTTCCTGTCAAATCAAGCTTTTTAAATCAATGATTTTTTTTCTTCCCTGGCAGTGTATGTGTGTGAAGACTTAAAGAGCCAGGTCATTCTTGCTTTGAAACCAGTTGGGCAAGTCTTGAATGGTTTGACTAGTTCACTAGATCAGTGTTTCTCAAAGCGGTCCACAGGGATCACCCAAATAGTCGGACCCTTAAGAACGTGTTGAGAAACACTGCATTAGACACTTGTTCCACTTGTTTCTGAGACCACATAACCCCAAGCAGCGTGACCCACAATTCTCCCCCCAGCATAAAGAAAAGTGCACCACCGGCATGAAACGCTCTTTCTACTAGATGTGGTTTATTCAACGCACAGTACATTCTACAGATGCACACGTGTTACATCACATCAGTACAACATGTTCTTTAATGCCTCCTCTTAAAAATGATATTGGTCCTAAAAATATAGAAAGGAATAAATTTAAAGTCACAAAAACTGTACATTATTAAAAATTCACTTAACACCACATTTTGGTTTTTAGAAAAACTATGTCCCTTTTGTGTTACAAGGAACACTTCCTATTTTTTTCTGACCAGTTTGATTTCAGTGTAAGAAACTAACCTTAAATACCTTTAGACTTGGGGGGGGGGGGGG
>JAODKF010000138.1:5718633-5729557 GCA_026779585.1 Mormyrus proboscirostris
GAATTTCCCCCCCATTCATTTCCCCCCCATCTAGTAAACTCCATGCTAATTCAGTGCCAGGTTTGTGTTCATTGTAGAGGAAGGAAACAGAATTGAACGCAGGGGGGCACGGAGAGGGGAGCTACACAAAAGACCAAATGCTGAAATAAAGGAAGGCCACATCTGTCAAAAATCCACACATTAAAAATGGAGGAACTGCACTGGGTATGATGCCAAGCGGCAGTTTTCCTGCACCTGGGTAGCTGGGCTCCAACGCATGCCCATGCCAGTCTCCATACTCCCACGCACAGCTGCATTTCCTGCCCCAAAATGGGCCGCTATTTATTTTGGGGGACGGAAAGACAGGCAGGTGATGGATTAACCTTTAAAAAAAAACAAGAAACTAGTGGGAATATCCATAAGGAGCTACATCAAAATACGACCTGCGAGATGAGACTAAGGGTGTGTAAGCTTTTGGATCCAGGTTCAGGAATACTGCTAAGTTTTTATTTTATTTTTTTTTAATTGGTAGCACTTGTCTAAATTAGTGTTACAGGAATGATTGGGTGCCCAGCTGCTGAAATAATTTACACACAAGACAACTACTGGGCCAATTGATTTTTTTCTTTAAATAAAAGGAGTGAACAAATGCTAAAAAGCACTAACAGTTAACAAGTTTGGGATCACCAACTAACTGCCTGCAAAAACAAAACACATGGTGTGAAGTCATTAAAACCACTCTTTAAAATTGAGCTTTAAAGAAAATGCGGAGATCCATTTCTCTTTGAACCAAGAAACTTAAAATCTAAAACTAAGACCATCCCGATTTCCCCCCCTAAACCCCCCCCCAATAAAACGCCGCTAAAACCTTTATTCTTTTGTTACACTTTTGACAGCAGTTCTACTTTTACCATGGTAATGTATTGGTGATGAGAGGTCCGGCTACCACTTAGCAGAAACTGAGCAGGTATACAAGTGTCATGGAGGAAAGGGAAAGCTGTGTTATCCAAGAGTCACAAAGACATCCCAGAAAGAGGTGGGGGGGGGGGGGGATTTAATTTGAATACACTACTTCCTCCACTGTGAAAATTTAAATTTCACTGAAGTAAATCTGCCCAACTTGTCAGACAACTGGAAAACTGTCCTTTCTGCTTTACTGGTCACTTATCTAGACAGCACTACTGTGTGGTCTGTGCACATCCACTATAACCTATTGCTATTAAATAATTCCAGCTATTTTTTTAGTCTTTATATATGTATATATAGAATATATAATAAAAATAGAGAAAATTGCTTCTAGTCATGAGACCACTATATAATATTTTAGTGAAGGAAATCTAACAATGTCTTGAGAGTTTTGGAATGAGTCTGGTGAGGATCACTTTCAGGTGAAATCAGACAGACGGATGAGTCCCTGTCAATGGGGTTTGGGTGGCTTTGAAAAAATGACTGGGGGGGAGGGGATTGGGGTAGATCCCTTAACCTTAACACTAAGGAAGAGGGAGAGTGCTATACATGGACCTCTGGTTTGACAGACGGGTGCGTAATACACAAAACGGAGATGGTTAGATGAAAAATCGAGAGCAGTGGAATTGGACCGAGGCAGGGACTGAGTGGAACACCTTAATCCCAGTCTGGCCTGACAGGTGAGTAAATCCAGACATCCTGGCTGGAGTTTATGACGACGGAGAATAAGAGACAGTCTATACATATATTAACACACATACGTTTACAGTGAGCCACGAGAGGCTTCAGTAGCAGTTTTAGTAGTATTTGGGGACTCCCACAGGAGGGATCTCTTGAGGGTTGAGGGCCCCTGCTCCTCAGAGCGTGGTGCAGCCATGTCCAGCATTTGCCCCGAAGCGCCTATTTGTCTTTGTCCTGGTAGAACTCCGCCCAGCGGCTCTCGAAGAAGCGCCTCATGGAATGGCCAGCCTTGCCCACCTCCGACGTGTCCTCATTAAAGAGCTGGCAGTTGTTGAAGACCAGCTGGGCGTCGGCGGCAAACTCTTCACAGCTGCAGTACCTGTCGCAGACACGTCTCCATGAACACGGCGGCAAACAAAAAAAAAACCTACAGCCGTCTCAGGTTTTCTTTTTTAGTTTCATTAATGTTGTAATTTTACCCCCTACCCAACCCCCACTTCCACTTTAATCTAATGCCACCCAACTCCCATGAACCTATGGAGACTTCCAAGAACAGTTGGGAGGGGTATATAGTGGGGCGGAGCCACAAAAGCACTGGCAGTGCAGAGAACTGCAAGCTGATTGGTCCCGGGAGTGCCCCCTCTCCCTGTCACTCACCCATTCAAAACATATCGCTGACTGATGAAGTTGGCCCTTCTTGACGAATTATGCCCCCTCTTGTGCAACCCCTTACATACACATTGAAAGGTTTCCGAGGACCAAGGCCTACCACTGTCATTGGAAAGCAGGAAACCGCTTGAAGGCCAATCACAAAATAAATGCCACCTGATTCACTCGCCTTTCTCAAACAGCACCAGTCTGCCTGCCTGATCGTAGGGGGTCAGCACTTTTCCTCATCCCAACCCCCAAGTTTTGGCGAGCTGGCTAACAAAAGCCACTAAGAATTCACAATGAAATCCATGGGCAAATGATGCACCGCACTCTGACCCATCCAATTGCAAAGAGCTGAGCAAGGAACTCACCCCCCCTTCAGCAGACGTTCCCGCATGGTGAGGAAGTCCATGGGGTTCTTGATGATGCGGCGATAGCCAGGAACCAGACGTGGGTTGACCGGCTCCAGAAAGGGCCAAGCATCTGTGTGGGCCTCCATCTCCATGAGGATGATCCTAGTCAAAGAGACAAGTATTACCAGTAGTAATACTAGTCAAACACTGACTGGAGAGAGTGCACCTCTAGCTACACTGGCGAGTGCTGATGCAGACATACTCGCAATAGGTGAGGTCAGGCTGGTTGCGGGTGGCCATGCGCCGACGCTTGGAGGGGCAGGAGTTGGAGCCACCACTCTCCCCTGAGAAGCGGGCATAAGAGGCGGGGGTCCCCTCTCTCCTCCGCGTCGACATGCCCCCACCCCCTTTGCGGTAACCTTCATCATCGTCAGAGCTTTCAGAGCCATAGTCTCCAATGTGCCTCTTGCGTGCCCGCGACTTGGGTTTGGGGAAGCGGCGCAGGCGAGGGGAGTCTCCATTCTCCTGGGGGGGGGGGAGAGGTGGCAGTCGTGAACCCAAGTTGCCAATCCAGAAGCATGCAGGGAAGTCCCAAAGACTTTTTTGCACTTAGTGTAAAATTAGACAGTGTTCGACTAAATTTGTACATTTGAGACAGAAGGACTTTCTTCTGAGTACAAACTGTTCCCTCTAACAAAAACAGCAAATGACACAGAATTCAGGGGGACAGAGGTACAGAAAAACCAGGACAGGCCCTTTGTGCCACCTTGACATTCACATTTACCAAGTCAAGCAATGACAGAATATCACGCAAAGCCAAGCTGAGTGACCTCAGAGCTGAGCTTCACATGCATTATGGCCCAGCTTCAGACATGAGTGAGAAAGATGAACCAGAAGTTTTACTGAAACATATTAGTAGAACCTCAAATCGAAGAGTAAATATGAGTAATTCTTTTCATTACATTGGAGAGGCAGATGGGGCAGAACCAGTCTCCCTCGGGGACTTGGGTGACCTTGGGCCGCAGGCAGTACATGTGGCAGCCTCGCTCGCAGCCATCACACAGCAGCAGGTACTCGTCGTTGTCACCCTTCCGGCAAACCAGGCAAGTCTATGGGCGAGACAAAGCAGCCACACGGTCTGGAAAGCCCCCGTGCCACACCAGTGCCCAGCTCACAGAGCCACACTTCAGCCTCCCGGGCAGTCCGTCGATGTTTAGAGAACCATTTCTCAACCCAATCCCCGAGGACCTCCAGAGGAAGCAGAAATGTAGACTGCCTGGTGGTCCCCAAGAACCCAGTTGAGAAACACTGATTTAGAGGTTAAATCAGCCCTAACAGCCATCAAAAAACAGAAGGAACCATTATGTGCATGGGAAGGATGCAGATGGCAATGCGGGACGGCCCTCCTCACCACTTTGTTGACTGATCTCTCCCAGGCGATGGCACGCTCTAGCTGCAGCAGGCACAGGCAGAGCTGGGCAGCACTGCGGCATCGGTCCACTGCCTGCCTCCATGCCCGCACCCTTGGTGTGATCTCACTCTCCAGGCTGCAGCGGGAAACACGGGCAACGTGGGCATGGTGAGGGGTACGTCCGAAAACCACGCAGAGAAACTGGCAACCATAGTTTTGCTAACATACACCATCTAGCTATGATCAAAAACAACCAGTTGTTTGTGCTGACCACAAGTGCAGTGCATGAGCGCCACCTGGTGGCTACCCCACACAAGGACTGCCTTTGTCTTTGACACCATCACGTTTAAGCTTAACTGATTCAAAACACAGCCATCTTAGGTTTTTCCTTAAAATGCACATGGATCTACCTCTCGGCGTCCATGTGGTTCTCTCCACCGGGGGGCGGTGTCAATGGAGCCAGCCGAACCACTTCAGCTAAAGTCCAGAGAGGCTCCTTCAGGTAGCGGCGCTCAATGTTGCGCTCCAGGCGAAGCAGCCGCACCACAGCCAGATCCAGCGGGTGGGTGGGCAGCCGCAGCAGGTCGGACCACTCCTTCTTGGTTCTGACGATCCAGTCATCCAGCAGCTCCACATCGTGCTCATAATACTCGAGGTCGGCACGGGTGGAGTCTGGTTCCGGCACGGTCAAGCCCTGCGGGGATAATGGGTCACCCCCTTAACCAGGACTGCAAACGATATTGCCTGGTCCGAATGCTCCAGGTTTACCAACTCGCGCAATTAACTAAGCGTTCAGAGTGGCATTATTTAAATCGTGCAAAATGCACAAATGAGAAAGACGCAGTCGAGTTTAGCAACACTTTGTAAAATATGTTTGGGACGTTTTGGCGTGACCCAAGAAAACACCCAAAAATCCACATGGCATCCTTAAAACCTGCCAAGACATGCAACATGGGCATTACTCTCTGGTCTTGGTGAGAATGATGTCAGATCTATTCAGCTGTTATACTTCCCTACAATCTTTAAGTGCTCACTGATCAAGGCTTAACTGCTCAAGTAGCTGAGGTCTGGTATGATGCAGATGCCATTTAAAATCTGTTTTTATACATGTGCTAATTTATTTAAAAAGTTTAACACCTGGGCAGCTGCTAAGATGATCACAAACGCACTGCATCAGAGTTCACAAGTTAAACATTTCCCTCCCCCAACCATTCTGGCAGACACGCAATCACAACAGCGTCCCAAGAGAGGTCCCAAGGGAAAGGGAGAAAAAAAAAAAAACACTTAAGAGGCGACAGGGAGGCCGCAGGTGAGTTGGGAAGAGTAACGGGAAGAATGAAGGAGGCATGACATTTAGTGGGGAAGATTAGTAACTGGGCACCCCTGTGACACATGTGCCCACTACAACACTGGGGGTGGGGGGGCTGGACATCTCCAGCAGCATCTGCTTGAACCCCTATTTCACCTCTCGGTGACCCAATGCACCAGGTCTCCCAGACTGCCGCTGTCCCTTTAACATAATGCAACATTGATTTAATTTCTCTTTTTGGCACTTTGCTTCCAAAATAAGGGAAGTAAACGTACTACATATTCAAGTGGGACAAACAGCAGAGACAGGTGTTTCCGTGCACGCAGAGGAAGGGCTCGCTCATGGCGCTGGAGATGGGCCGCAGCCATGTTTGAGGTGATAAACCCCCACCCCAGCCTCCCCCCGTCACAGCCACCTAGGTGCTGTACCTGGAATCCAGGGGGCGCCGTTTCCATGTTACCTTCAGAGTCGCTCGCTCCGTTCTGAGGGGCCATCTTGAAATATAAATCGTGAAGGTGAATGTTGACTTGTGCTTTAGCGCTCACACACACAGACATAGACACACACACGCACACGGCCAGGCGGTACGCCAGCAGGTGCTGCTCGGGTCGCACCGCAGGGTACCGCTGGCGCAGAGAGCGCCTCCTCCTGGCGCCGAGCCTCATTGGCGCTGTGAGGGAGATGCTGCAGCGGGGAGGTCGCTGGCGGAGCAGAGAACTGCAACGCAATCAGGACTGGCCATCTGCCGCGGAGAGCGAGCAGACGCAGCGCCAAGGTCAGCCCAGTCCCGGCGGAACGCGCCAGGTTATGGGCCACAGACGGATATACTGATGGCCCGCTCTAATGCACACTGCATGCTACCCGCAATCCGGTTGCTCCGATTGCCTGCCCCACCAGTCACAGCCCCTTCCGGCTCACCTTGATCTGCAGGTCAGCAGTGAAGACCCTCTGCTCCAGGTCCTCCACCCACTGAAGCACGCTGAGGTCGGCCTCCATGGCCCTCTGGCACTCCTGCCATGGCTTCTGGAGGACCTGCAACAGGGAGCTGCCTTCCTGGACCTGCAGCTGGAACATGGGGTCTGAAGAGACCGAGACACACGCACACTCTTATGCCTCCATCTCCACATGAGACATTACACCCTACCTGTCTCAGGATGATTTAGAAAGCACCCATCCACGATTCCTTACCGCTGCTGGGCCGGGAGCAGACCTCACTCAGGAACTCCATGTGCTTGGAGAGGTGCTTGTGAAGTGCCTTTTCACGGATGCCCCGGCAGTGCAAAGCCTGCAAGAGGGCCTTCACCTCCTCAGGGTCCCTGATCCACCACCAGCCCCGCACCTTAGCTGCAAACGCACAGGAACGGCAGCCATTAACAGACTGAACCAGACTGTACCCTGCGTGATGGGGGCAGGGGTATGACCCACCTGTGGGGATGGGTCGGGCTACCAACTGCGTGAAGTACTTCTGCTCGATCTCCTGGAGGAGCTTGGAGGGTGGGCGGCCACGGCGCTTGGCTGGTGAGGTAAAGCCCATTCCCAGGGAGCCACTGGCCCGCCGGCGCCGCCGGCCTGGTTTCGGAACGAGGTTTGAGCACACCTGAGCGGAGGGGGCAGGACTGGAGAGCGGCAGGACCGGCTGCAGGAGGACAAACAAATAAGGTGACGAAAGGACTAAAGACTCAAAAAAAGTAGCAGTCGATTTCTCTTAATTTCACAAAAAGACGTCCAACTGTTTTAACCAAGATTGTTCTGGTCAGACGTTTACAAGGCGCACCTGAAGCAGAGGGGCGGTCAGGCTGGGGGGCATCTCGGGGGAATGGAGCGGGTCTTTCGAGGGGGAGCTGGGAAGGGCTGGCGGCTGTGAGAGGGAGCTGCTGTCACAGGGCATCTTGGGCAGCAGGTTGAACCATTGGCCCTGCTTCTCCGCCATCTCCTTGACACTGTCCACGGGCTGGGTCTCGGGCCCCGCCCCTGGGTCGGAGAGGGAGCCCTGGGTCTGGCTCAGCCAGGACAGGAAGGCCGACTGAGTGAGGTCCTGCATGCCGCGCTCGATGGTGCCGCCCTCCTGGTCGTCGCTACCTGCCCGGCTGCTGCGCCGACGCCGCCGGTTCTTGGCTGTACGGAGGTGGAGCTCCACCTCGGGCTTGATCTTGCGGGGCCGGCCCCTCCCCCGGGGGCTGCTCATGAGGGAGGCCGTGCCAGGGAGGGGGTCCACTTCAGGGGATGAGTGGTGGGAAGTGGAAGACGGGTCAGCGGCCGGGGACAACGGGGGCTCCGCCTTGGGCTCTACCTTCACCGGAGAAACAAGCGGCTCGGGCTCCTCCTTCACCAGCACGTCCTGCGATGCTGTTGAAGATAGGGGGCGTTGTGAGCTGTCGGAACACAACACTGCAGCCAGATCAGCGCAACATTCAAGACTCAAGACTCACCCAAAATCTCCTCTGCCCCTTCAACCAGGATGCCCCCGACATGGGGCATGACCCAATACCGGCGGCGGTATCGGTCCTGACCAAGCGAGACGGCCCGCAGGGAATGCGACGCCTGCAGCAGCTTCTTTCGGAAGAAGATCTGGCGCTGAGAGTAAGACACTAAAGTCAGGTCGACTGCACTGTCCCCAGTGAGACACTTCACGTGCGGAAAAAGGGAAGCCCTACCTTGGTCAGCTTATCAATCTGCCTTTCGAGCTCAGGGACGCTAGCAGAGGTCGGACTCTCGGCCTGCGGAGGACAGAGCGCCGGATGACTCAGCTTCCACCAGCAGGCTGGCCAGTGCCATCTCACCGTGACAGACTGCCAGCTCACAGGTCACAGCCCCATAGCAGAAGCCAGTGAAAGGTTCTCGCTTATCAGTAAAACCTCTGCGCTGCACACTGCAGCGTATCGTCACCTCCAAAGAATCCCGCCCACCCTAATATTTCACATTCCAAAAATTTCTCTGCTTCAGACCGGCCGTGGCTGTGATACGATTAATCAGCCTTGGGGGGGGTCCAGCCGTGGGCAGATGTTTCTGTGATGATTTGGAGTCGCCCAGGGGCAGAGGACATCCCTGGCACTGCATTACCTCACTGAGCTGCGCCTCCTCCTTCCTGGCACGCCGACTGCTCCTCTCACTGAAGCCGTTCTCCTCCAGGTACAGGTTCTCCTCCTCGGCCACCCTCGCACTCCGCCGCCGCTCCTCAAAGTGTAGCTCGTCTGCTGAACGCCCCGTCCGTCGTGCCAACGCAGACTTCAGCCTGGCCAAGAAGGGGCTCACTGGGATATGGCATACAGAAGCCACGCTCGCACGCACTCTGACCGCGATGGACAGTAACCTCACACAAGCTAATGAATATCCGGAATGATTACAGATAACCACTGGTTCACTATCAGTACTCGTTATACTAGTACTATTTAGTGAGTGCAACCATAAAGACACTGAGCATCAATAATAGATGGACACAAAGTAAAATGTTATCTATTCTCACAGGAGGATCAAACCCAATTATATATATTTAAAAAAGAAAACAAATTAAAAAATCGATCTTTACATGGAGCACTATGATCTTACATCTAATATACAGTTTAACATTCTTTCATTAAACACTGGACAACACGTAAACCTCTAAAAGCCATAAAGAAAAAGTCAAGCTTACTTGCGAAGTTTTCCTTCGATCGTCCACTTGTTCTTCCTGTAGGTAGCCATATTTTCCAGTGTATTATCTATTTCCCTGTAATAGACAGGCTTTTAGCAAAAAGGAAGGCAGCTGCACATTGTTAAAACTCAGACAAAAATCCATCTGAAACAGGAAATAACTCAGTGTTCAAGCTTCTGGGAAGTACTGCAGACCATAATGGTTACAACTGCATATGAAATTTCCAGTTCAGTTCCAGAAAGCTCTCCACGCATACACTGCCAGGCTAAAGGTGAAACCAGAGACGACCAACGCAGTGGCTCACCGCGGCCCAGGCCTCACCTGATAATGATGCCGCTAGCATTGAGCTCGTCCACGAGGAAGGCCAGGATGCTGGCCTTGACGTCAGGAGAGAGCGCCTGGAAGGGCTTTGTGCGTAAGCTCTTACACACGTCAGGCTGGAAGGTGTGAGAGTCCAGGAAGACACGAAGCACCTCGGACACGCTGCTGCGGTTTAGCTCAAGGTCTACCAGCTTCTCGCCCAGGATCTTCACCGACTGGGGCACCCAGGGAAGATTTTGGTGAGATACTGAGCCACACTGCTGTTGTACTACAAACTATTCCTACAGAAAACGCAACTGACACCCATCTCTTGTTCTACATAAGTGTCAAAAATCACTAACCTGATAGTGAGAGGGGAGGCCTGGGTCGCACAGAGCCGCATGCACCAGCTTTACCAGCAGCTCTTGGACTTCACCCTGGCTGTCCCCCAGGCCGAGAAGGCCCTCCTGCAGGACGGCGAGGCTGGGCACATCCCGGGGCACCTGGAGGCCCAGCACCTTCCCGTAGCTGTGCAGGAACTCTACCACCATCAGACAGTGAGAGAAGGCCTGGCCGGACAGCATCACACCCGGGATGCGGGAGAACTCCGGCAGCGTCTGCGGATCACAATTTCAGTCCCGTGTCATTTTGGGCATGGGACTGAAGCCAGGGAATTTCAAAGAACCTGGACCATTATCCCCAGGGCATAACAGCCCAAGCGGGTCCCCAGTATAAGATAACTTGTTTGCTTTGAAAAAGTGTATTAGTAATGGTTCAAGATCCCTTTAGAGCATCCCTGATCTGACCTGGTGGTCTGTGAGACACATGTCCTCGGTGGGCTTCTTGAGCTCCTCCAGGATCTGCTGCTGCCTCTTGCGTTCCTCCTGCCGGCGCTGGGCCTGCGCCCTCCTCTCCGCCTGTCTGCGGGCGGCTGCGGCTGCCTGGGCCTGCGCCTCTGCTTCAGCCTGGGCCTTGGCCAGAGCCTTGGCCTTGCTCCGCGCCCCGCCTGAACGCTTGACAACCACGGCGTTCTCCTTCTCCTCCACCACCTTCTCCTCAGTAGGGGCCCTCTTCCTGCGACCCGGTTTCTTCGGTTCCTGCACAGGCTGACGGGGACCCTGAGCTTCACCAAGGCCTTCCTGCTCCTCTTTGGACTTCTCAAGCTAAACGCCAGAAAGGACGAGAACCTAAAGAACTGCAAAGTGAGGGCGAAACACCTACCTCATAAAATACTCGAGTAGCCTGAACTTAGTCACCTTTGCCTTTCTTTTCTCTTGTCTGTCTTTCTTAATCTTGGCATCCTCTCTCTTTTTGTTTCTTGCCTACAATTTAGAGAATAACTGGTTAAATCAAAAGTACACAGATTAGATGTCTAGAGGATGACGACAAAGGGGCGTCGTGTGCGATTCTCTGGTACCTTTCTCTTCATCTTCCTTTTAATCTTATTCAGCTTCTCCTTGTCTTCTTCACTGAGTGTTTCTATAGGCAGAAAGCATCGTGAACATGACCCCAACTAGCATAACTAGGTAAGCTGAAAAGCATGGCTGGATTTCTGTGCAAGAGGGAACACACACACACACACACACACACACACACACCTTGAGCTTCAAGTTTTTTCAACAGCTTCGCCTCCACTTTGCTCA